>JAKSZT010054387.1:1320791-1492921 GCA_026826555.1 Tolypeutes matacus | reverse complement strand
CAAAATCTTTGAAAATATGAATCTATGAGAAATAAAAGGGAAAGAGTTGCAAATACCCAGAGTCATTCTTAGTCTTATTCTTATCTAATTCTAATATATTCTGATTCTCAAAATGATCCCAGAATTTTATCATTTTAAAAAATCATAGTAAAGGATTTCACAGTTTACTCTGAGTCAACTCTGACTTGGTATGTCAGATACATTATTTAATTTATTCCTTACATTACTAACAAAAAGTAAGTTTAAAGATTAATAACAATGATTTTACAAATGACCAAATTTAGGTTAAGTGAGTAGCTAAGTGTTAAAACAATTAGTAAGTAGTGGTGTCTTCTCCAAAGTTCTGGTATATAATGATTTAAGCCACCTCTTATTTCTTATTAGGTTAGTAGTTGCTATTGTTTTCCATGGTTCCTCCTCTTTCTTGATATAACTTCTAATTCAAAACAGGTATGATAATGCAGATAATTATAATGCTATCTGTGATAGGGTATGTCAAATATGCTGGGTCAGAGAAATATCTCTAAGCAATATTCAGATTGTTTGCTGGAAGAATCTTGCAACTGTACATTTGTAAGGAATCCTGATTATAAGCTTAGAAACATTTCATTTCATCCTACCCATTATCAGGACATGTACCTGTAACTTTCACTGTCACAACCAATGAAGGTGCACACTGGGGATCCAGGAAAATTATACCTGCTCTTTCTCTCCAGTGTACTTGATTATTTCAGCACCTCAGGGGTTCATAGCATCGAAAGACTCTAAAAAGGCAATTAACAATGTGTGGACTCATTAAGGAGACTGTTGCTCAAAGTAAAAGAAGGGAAATTTTTAAAAATAATGATGATTGCTGTATATTGAGAACCTAATCTTTATAAAATAAATTCTTAGAAACTTTGTTTGTCAAATAATTCTGTGAAATATGTCTTGTAGTTCCCATATAGACAAGAAAATCATTCCAATATGCAGTCAATTATATTGTCCAAGGTAAACTTAGAACTTAAGTGGGGTTAGGATTTGAATCCAAGATAACCAAATAATAAAACTCATGGTACATCCTCTTTATCACACACAATTCAGAGAAGTATAATCTTTGAATATCTATCCAGTTATGACTATATTGCTTTAGATAAGGTTGTCACTTATCCTCAGTGTCTATACAAATAGATTTTGCAAAAACATATACAAAAATATACACTCCTTATCAAATCATTACCCAGTTTTGAATTGAAAAGTTTCTTATAGACTAATTAAAGCTTTTCTAGTTTCTCCATTATTTATTACAATTTTTCTTATTGAATACTTAATATAGGTCAGGCACTCTTCTAAGTGTTTTTGAAGTTTTTCTTCTCATTTTATCATTCACAATATTTGTGTGAAGTAAAGGCAATTATTACACCCATTTACAGATGAGTTGTCTGAGACACAGAAGTTCATATGTACATTAGACAAGTTTACCAATGTGCAGGCTGTCAAATTAAAGCTCAAAACCAGTTCTCGTACTGCTCTTCACCTGTCCTCAAAGTTGCATATCTTTCCAGCATTAAGTGTGTCTAGAAACTCTGCCAGGCACTAATGACAAGGGTTAAATCCACGGCCTGAGCCCTGTCTTCAAGAAGGGAGCATTTTATAGGATGAAAAACAATCTTTCTAAACAAGTATGTGCAACAGATTATGACCGAATTATGTTACTTCATCATGGGAGCAAGCAAGAGAAGATATCGTGCTGGGGGAAGAGAGGAAGACTTGTGTGTGTTATGAGAGGAAACATGCATTTGTCCTTCAAGATTGAGTGGGCACTGTCCATCTGTTAGGAGGGCTTACTGACAAAGAAGACCACAATTATCAAGCCTGCAGCAAGGCATGGAATGGAGGGTGGGGAAACTGGAAGAAGTTTGGCAGAACTGTCAGGAATACGGAGTTTATTTTTGGAACAAGTAGAGATGAAGTTAGATGAGATCACAGAATTTTTTGGGTCACCCTTACAGAATTGTTTATTACTCCACAGACTTGGTGGAACTATTAGCTTCACAGGCAAAGACAAGAAAACAGGGACAGATAGTCACATAATATACAGCCTTACTCTTGAAATAATATACAATTTCTATTTCATAATAGAAGGGGCTTGTGAGGAAGGCAGTTTTCAACTGAGCAATAGATCACTTCTTATGTAAAAGAGCTATTAGGAACTAAGAGGTAGAAATCAAAGGCCTGTATGATTCAAGAGGAACCCAACTAGAGACATCAGTGCTGTAGTGGAGACAGCACATGTCAGTCAGATAATGTGGATTCAAGATTTGTCTCACTGCTCACTGAGACATTATAGAAGTGATTTAATCTTAAGTCTCAGTAGCCTCCATGTAAAAGGAGAATAATAATTGCAATTACTAGATGATGCTGTTGTATATATTAAATGTTATGATGTTTTAAAACTATTTAGCAGAGGACTTAAAGTATAGAAAACACTCAATAAATCAGTGGCACTCTAATTCATAGATAATAAGCACCACTTAAGAGATTGGTAAAACTTCAGTTCCAGGGCCTCGCCTCTTACAATGCTTATTCAGTTGATCAAGTTTATCCAAGGCACCTCCTTTCTGTAACATTGGCTACTATTATTAGAACCACAGCAGCATTATTTTACATCGGTGAGAATATTAAAGGAAATATTATATAAGAAAGATTTTTGCAGAATAGTATACAATTTAGGTAGAAAATATGGCCTGTTCAGCATAAATATGCAATCAGACAGACCTGCGTTGATTTCTGATTCTAATCCTAACTAGCTTGGTCACCATCAATAATTAATTTAATCATTTAGAGAATCACATTATTTGTATGTCATTTAATGCACTTCTAATCTATAATAACACATCCTTTATAATATTGCAGGGGCATGTAAAAGAGTTTATTTAAAGTCTTAACAGACTTTGACATAGAGTAACATATTATGCATTGAACCTTTCATATTATGTTGCATATTGATGTCATATAATTGTCATGCTGTAGAATTATTACCATGCGAAAGAGTGAAGATGGTAAATGTTGCTTCATTTTCCCTTTGGTATTCTCCAAAATATTCTAACACATTTTAGTGCATAGCTCTTTTGATAATCCTAAATTATTCATCTTCTCTTGGCATATGATCCACTCTTTTAAAATTATTTTTGAACTTTTATCAGGTACTTTATTCTTTTGGGAAGCTTAACTCTATGTTTATCCTCACTAGAATATTATAAAGTCCACAGTACACAACAAAAGGGTACAACTGTTTTCAAAGTGTTTCCCTTAAGATTCAAATATGGACACCAGATTCCAATTTAAATGTTTGCTTTAAGAGAGGAGTTTTCCGCTGGACATTCTGGCACAGAGCTTATAGCAACTTGAAGGTCTTTGTCAGATTTTTGTCTGATATTCTTTTTAAATGTACTTTATACCTTGATGCCTTCTGAAAAAAGTAAATACACTGATAAAATTTTAAAGTTTTTCATGATTTATTTTGAGTATAAATATTTCTTTTTTAATAGTCTGCTATTCTCTGGGACTTTTTAGATTCTCAGGAAAGTTTAGTCCTTGATAAATTTTCTTCAATGGCTAATATTTCTGTGTCAATTACATGTGTTTTTATATTTTATTTTTAGAGAAGTTTAAGACTTACATTTACAGAAAAATTATACTGAAGTTATAGGGAATTCCCAAATAACCCTCCCCAACCCACACACACCCACACACATAATTTTCCCTATTATTAACATCATAGATTAGTGTGGTACATTTGTTACAATTGATGAACCGATATTGAAACATTGCTACTAAACAAAGTCTACAGTTTACATTATAGGCCTGTGCTTTACAGTTGCATAGGCCTTAACAAAGGCCTAATGCCATGTGTCCATCATTGCAATATCAAAATGAAGACTCTCACTGGCCCAAATATGTTTTGTGTTCCACCAATTTTTCCCTACCCCTCACTTGTGAACCCCTGGCAACCACTATCTTTATATCAATGTTACATGCTCTTCCATTAACACAAGATAATAACTATGATAACAATAAATTTACACTGGTCCAAGGTTACCCTCCCCCATTAAATGTGTCCTTCCTCAGTCTTGAGGGATTTGGAATGATATCTGACTGCCCTCTCAGCCTGAAGCAGTTAAAATTACATGGCTTTTATCCCTTTCTTTAATGCAACCTGTAATTTCTCACCTCTAAAAGTAGGAAATACTGACTTTTTTTACTCTCAGTAGTTTTGGAAACTGGGGCAAAAGGGCATCCCCTATATCTTGTATGTGCCATTTGTATAATATAAGTATCTTTAAAATTAAAATAAAAAATAAAAAACAAAACAAAAGAATGATGGTGGGTATGATGGTCAAGCTCACGTGTCAACTTGGCCAGTTTAATTTTGCCCAGTCATTTGGTCAAGCAAGCACCGGCCTGATTGTTACTGTGTGGACATTTTGCCTGGACTAAAATCAACAGTATGTTGTTGCATCTATGCCTAATCACATCTACAATCAATTGAGGAGATTGCCTATAACAGTGAGAGACATCTTATCCAATCAGTTGAAGGCTTTAAAAAGAGAAATGATGATGATTTCAGCAGTTAGAAGAGAGAATTTTCATCTCTACTTTAGTCAGCCAGCTTCTCCTAGGGAATTCATTGAAAACCTTCATTGGCGTTCCCAGCTTGCAGCCTGCTATATGGAATTTGGACTTGTGCATTCTCCACAGTCACATGAGACAATTTTTGAAAAAAAACCTAATAGTATTTACAGATATAGCCTATCAGTACTGTTACCCTAGGGAACCCTGACTAATATGTGGGATATGGAATGAAGCTTTTTAACTCCTCTCATATAACCACACATAAATTGCTGTAGAATCATTATGGGAATAAAGCCAAATTTTTGTGGGACATGTAGTACCTGAAACACAAAAATTACCAAATATTTGCAGCCATCATTCTAAAATTCCAAGATTCAAGTTATCTAGATTCAGAGTCTGTCCAAACAGTTTTTTTTTTTTTTTTTTCAGGGAAGCAGATGTGGCTCAGGCAACTATGTCCTGGGAGTTGGAGGTTGTCCTGAGTACTGTTGTGGCAATGGATGTAGGCCATTTTAAATCAGCACACACCACTCAGAACTGAGTGGGAGAGAGTGTGGTCTACAGTGTGAACTGTGGTCTATGGTTGGTGTCCAAACAGTTTTCGATGTCAAGTGTATTCGATTCAAGTAATTCCTCATGGTTTTCCAGCTTAGAAGAGTGGCTATGAAGGCAATTAAACAAAACTATTCATTGATAAAGTTGGATCAATGTTTTTAATAAGACCCTAAACGTTTTGTTTAGAGACTGTGATACCCCATTGATAGATGAATTCAGTCATCAAAACCCTTCACATTTTATGTTGAGTTTTAATGATATCAAATGAAAATGATATATATATATATATATACATGTGTACTGCCTTTATGTATCTTTACATATACATTTAAATATTAATAAATATTTAAACATTGATATTTCTTTAATGTGCTGATATCTTTCATTTTCCCCTGTAGAACTATTTTACACTTTTTCATTCTGCTTTATGCTTTACCTTGTATGGACTGTATCAATTACTTTTCACTAAGTAGGGAGGAATTGAAAGGAAAGATAAGACTGAGGTCAGAGTTCTTAATCCAAGGCTCTTTACTTTCAAAAATAGTGAGAGTCACATTCACCCCATGACCAAAGTCACAGTTTTAGTCCTGCCAAGCACAATATCTCCTGATAATTCCTGTAATTTCTCTTTCCCCATTCTGCTTCAGACCTAGATATTAAAACTCTGTAGCAAAGGACTATTGCACCTTTTAAAATTTTCCAATACTCTGTTCACATCTTCGCAATTGGTTCCTTTACTGATTCTTCTTAAATTGCCCAATTTGAGTTGCCTGTGCTTCCTGACAGGATTCTGATGAATATAGTAATTGGTATTAAGAATAACCCTAGAATCAGTCCATCAAAAAGGGATTTTGGTATTAATTTGCTTCCATATTTAAGGAGTATGCATAAAAGTCTCTTGTATAAATAGGTCACTGGTAATCCATGCATGTAGTAGCATCATAATTTAAATTATTCCCAGTGATATCATTTCATGAAATGTAGAGAGACCAAGTCACTGAAAGACCATTTGATTGTGATATGAACTATTACCATGGTCTTTTGGATTGAATACTGTTAATAACCTTTTGTGAATTTTAAAAGGCAATTGGAAGTCTTCACCTGCACCATTGAAGGAGTTTCTAATTTCTGGTAGTCTTTTATAAAAGATTTGTTTGAGGTCCAAGCTAGGATCTGATTGTAAGGACAAGAAAGTTGCAATACCAAGTAAATACCAAAAATTGTCAGAGGTTCTGTGGCAGGCTGAGAGAATTGGTGGGAGGAAGAGTTGGGACCATAAAACATGCCATAGGGATGTTAGGAAGTCAAGGATAAGACTAGCAACAAAAACACTTCCTGAAGAGGCAGTCTCAAATTTCCCTTTACCTGAGGGAATCACCTTTACTCTGGATAAATAGCTTTAAATGACTGCACTTAGGAAGTTGCTTGATAAGTTAGTATAATTCCTTTGAATATCCAATGCCACCACTCCTCTTTTCTCATACAGTGGTAGTCAAATATCAACTAACCCAGATGAAGAAATCCCATCTGCATTTAGAGGATATGTACACTAAATAGTTATAGAATCTCAGCAATCTGTATTGACAGGGTTTGGGAAACATGCATAGGATTGGTTTATTAGGGTGGTAGACAAAGGAGGATGAACAAAAAGAATTGATCAGAAGAAGTACAGATTTCTACGTGATGGCTTGCTTGGTTGAGATGCTTATAAAGAATCCACAGGTAATTACAAAACATTCAGGATTTTTACAACCAGTGAGTTTTCTTCATCACCAGTGAGGTGTTAAATTTATAGCTTGAAGGAACAGAATGTTTTTCCAAAAAGGAAGATACTCCTCTTAACCCTATGAAGTAGAGGTGAATCTGTATGTTCTGATAGAGATGGGAATGGATTTAAATCCTGAAAAATGGCAAAATTAAATGGTTTCTATGTGATTGTGCATTCAGAAGATGCTAGAGGGATGCTTTAAATTTCAAAATAAAGACAGTGTTTAGAAGTCATACCAAGGTATTTATGTTCCTTGATGCATACACAATTCTACAAATAAATGCATGCCTATGAAAATGAGTCTTATTTTTGGTATGGCATTATTATTTACAGATACACTATGTAGATATGTGCTGTAGGTGCTTGCAAATAAATTCAGTAGTTCCACATGTCAACTCAGTCAAGTTGTTCAATGTCTTGAAGACTTAGGTCTCTGTGTTATTCAAGAGACTATCATAATACCTGTCTTCCCGCTTAACAAGTTTCCAATGAGGATCAAATGTATAACAAGAATAGTTAACACGTATTGAGCCTACACTACCTGCCTAATTATGTTTTAGGCCCTGGACATGTATTATCTCATTTAACCTGTCCATCAAACCTGTGAAGTAGATGGTGCTGTTGCCCCATTTACAGATGAGGAAAATGTGGCACAGATTAGTGAGGTAAATAACATAAGCCCTCTTGGCTACCAGTGGTGGAGCTAAACATCTAATCCTACCCACCTCACGACTAGCTATGTGGTCCCTGATAGTGTGTTATGATGCTTGTCAACCCAGAAACTCACTACTGATATCAATTGTTGACATTTTCATCACTCCTTAAAAGTCACTAAATTATTTCTTATTTGCAGAAGAACTTCTTAATGGTTGTTTGGAAGACTTGAAAATGAACTTGGAAATACTCTTTCCTGCTATTTTTGTTGAAAACATAATTGTGACTTGGCTTCTCACTCTGCCTTTTTGGTATATCCTTCCCTTTTCCCTAGATTTCTAATTTTGGAATATTTAGTTTGCCAGTTCAAAGAATTATTTGATTTGAAAGTCTTGATTTCAATAAAAATATAGGAAAGCACTCTAAAACCTATTATATGGTATTTAATATTATTTGAGAGAGGATTTTTTGAATAACAGTCTTTTCATGATCTGCAACTTCTTATTTCTTAAATGTCTTCCTAAGATTCCCCATTTTCCATGGAACCAGTTAGTCTTTATTGCAACTTTCCACTGGTATGTAAGTTCTCTAAAAATATAGAGCATGTTGGTTGAAGGAGTTCAATTAAAGGCCATGACTCGTGACAGAATGCAAGCCACCTTGGTATGTATGGGATGGGAGTCTCTAGTCTCAAGACACTAAGATAAGATCTGGTACAAGCCTAATCGAGAAGCATTCTCTGCTTCAAAAAGTGTATCTGGTATATGTCAGATAATGATTAACAAGGTTTGTTATGTGCAGGAATGTAAGGAGAACTGAACCATTAACCCTAAAGATTTGCTGACTTTAGTAATATGTAACCCACCACATATCTATTACCTTTGTACATGCGCACACGTATTTTCTTTGTTCTAAAGGTAAATAAAATCCACGATGTTTTATGCAGTGGGACTCTTCTCCCCTTGGATGGAGGGTCCCCTGACCCCAGCTATCTCTTGTTTTTTTCTCATCCATGGCACCGTTTTCATGGACCTAGTTCCTGAACATCAACATTTGGCGCCAGAACAGGGATAAGAAAATGCACCTTTTTTTTGGTCAGTGCACAGCAGACCAAGGAGCTCCTGATGAGCGGTTTTCAAAAAAAGGTAAGTTACATCCTTGGAATCATCAAGGAAATGGGGAATCAGCAGTCGAATTTTGAAGAGTACTCTAGAGTGTTAAAAACTTTATTAAAAAACACCAGTATAACTATTAAATCCTCAGCTTTTGAGTAAATTTTTCTATTGTACAGAAACATTGTTATTGGTTTCAGCTGCAAGGGAAGATTATTTTAAATCTGAAACAATGGAAGTTAGTCATGAAAGCTTTAAAAAGGGCTTATCAAAAGGGAGAGTTAATTCCCATACATGTATGGTCTTTGTTTAGCCTTATTTCTGTTGCTCTTGAACCATTACAATCAGATGAAAATGAAGATAATAAACAGGATACTGCTATCACTGCACCCATAGCAGAATGAACTGATGTTGATTTTAATGAAAATATATATGAAACAATTCATGAACAGCCAAAAACTGATAAACTGATGTCTAATAAAAGGGAAGAAAAGAAAAAGGGAGTTTATGGAACTTTTCCAGTAGTTGTTATGCTCTCCTCTCCAAAAGATGATTTATTGTATTTTGAACCTATGCCTGATCCTCATAAGCTATCTTCTGATCCATTTTTTACATTTGATTGCCCTCCAAAAGTTTCTGTTTTTGTGCCAGCACTATCCTCTTCAATTATGAAAAGCATAGTACAAGGAAGTAGAGAAGGAGATTCAGAGGCCATGCAACTTTTTTCTGCTTTTCCAGTAACAGTTACTCAAATTCCAGTAGATGATCAAAATCCCCAAGGAGGCATACAATTTGATCATGCTCTCCCTTCCTGACCTGAGACAAAACTTATTGGGAACTACCATGGCCCAGGGTATTCAAATTTAGAATAGGGGCTATAGTTACAAAAAGGCTTCACATTACCTTTACAATGGCTAACAACCAAACCTATCTGGGTTGAACAGTGGCCCCTTACAAAAGAAAAGTTAAAAGCCCTGAAAGGATTAGTACATGAGCAGTTAATGGCAGGGCATATTGAGCCCTCTACTAGTATATGGAATTCTCCAGTTTTTGTAATTAAAAAGAAATCTGGCAAATGGCACATGTTGACTGATTTACATGAAATTAACAAAGCTATTCAACCTATGGGATCTTTATAGCCTGGTTTGCCATCCCCAACTATGATTCCCTAAAATTGGCATATTGTTATTATTGATCTGATTGTTTCTTTGCTATTCCTCTCAATCCAAATGATAGAGAAAATTTTTCATTTACTATTCCTTCTATTAATTGTTCAGCTCCTACTGAATGATATCATTGGAAAGTTCTACCTCAGGGAATGATGAACACTCCTACATTATGTCAATACTTTGTTCACATTCTATTACAAATTTTATGAAAACAATTTCTCAATGCTATGATTATTCATTATATGGATGATATTCTTTTTGCCACTGAGCAAACTTCTGAGCTGAAAAAACTATTTCAGCTGGCTAAAGAAACTCTTCCTCAACATGGAATATAAATAGCAGAAGAAAAATTTCAAAAACAGGCTCCTTTTCAATGTTTGGGCTGTACTATTATTGGAAATATTATGACTCGGCCAAAGGTCTAGTTTCAAACTGATGATTTACATACTTTAAATGATTTTCAAAAATTGCTGAGTGATATTAATTGGGTATGGTCTACTTTAGGAATTCCAACTTATGCTTTAACTAATCTTTTCAATACTCTAACAGGAGACTCTGCCTTAAATAGGCCTTGCATTTTGAGCCCAAAAGCAAAAAAGGAGTTAAAATGGTTGGAAAAAATAGTACAAAATAGCCAACTAACAACGATAAATATAAATCTTCCAGTTTCACTTTTAATATTTCCATCTTGCCATTCCCCTACTGGGATACTTTGGCAAGAGGAGGGCATAATAGAATGGATATTCTTACCTAACAAAGATACAAAAAAACCTTCATACTTATCCTGAAAAAATTACAGCAATAATATCAAAAGGTCATATTCACCTGAGACAGCTTATGGCTAGAGATCCTGATAAAATCATACTGGACCTTACAATGTAGGAGCTTTCTCAGCTCTGGCAGTTCAGGAACTCTTGGCAAGTGGCCTTAGCAAATTTTATTGGAACTATTGATAATCATTTCCCAAATTCAAAATTTTTACACTTTTTAAAACGTACTTCATGGATTCTTCCAAAGGTTGTCAAACAACAACCACTGTCTGCTGCACTTACTTAGTACACTGATGGCAGCAGTAATGGAAAGGCAGGCTATTTAGGCCCAACTACAAAATCTTAGAAAACACCTTATTCATCTACCCAAAAAGTGAAACTAATGGTTGTTGTTCAATTGCTAACTGATGTTTCTGAGCCTTTAAATATTGTGTGATTAAATAAGGGATTCTGTTTCTATCTCTCACATTGTTTGTCATACACAAACAGCTCAAATAACTCCAATTTCTAAATTAGAAGTTCTTTTCCTACAATTACAGAAAACTGTTCATGAATGATCTAATGCAATTTACATTACTCATATTCATGCCCATTCTCAACTTCCCGGCCCTATGGCTTCACAAAATGTTTTGGTAGATTGCTCATAACAAAACTGCTGCTGGCTATCATAAACTTAGACATACTAACTCTTCTTGCCTACATCATAAATATCTCCACTTAACAGTAAAAGAAAGTAAAAATATTGTTAGAAAATGTCCTATTTGTGGGCCCATAAATGCCCCCACTTTCTGACTGGGAGTAAATCCCCATGGAGAATATCCTAATGAAATTTGGCAAATGGCTGTTACACATGTGCTCTCTTTTGGCCGCCTTCAATATGTACATGTGACAGTGGAAACATTTTCTAATTTTATTTGGGGAACTGCTCACACTGGTGAAAAGGCCTCACACATACGTTCTCACATATTAACAATGTTTTGCTGTAATGGGCCTGCCGGCACAGCTAAAAACTGATAATGGGCCTGCCTATCTTAGTCAATCTTTCAAAAAATTTTGCAGTGACTGGAACATTAAACATGTTACAAGAATTCCGTATAACCCCCAAGGACAAGCAATAGTAGACAAAAGCAATCACTTACTAAAATTACTGTTGCAAAAACATAAAGGGGGAGATGCAGGAAAATTTGCTAAAGGCAAACTATCTAAAGCAAATATTTACCTTAAATTTTCTTAATAAACAACAAATTTCTAATACCACAGCAGCAGAAAAACAATGGGAGATTAATAAAAAGAATGAAAATGAAAAATGTGGACAACTGATATATTGGAAAAATGAAACAACCAATAAATAGGAAAAAGGAGAGTTTAAAATTTGGGACTGAGGTTTTGCTCTTATCATTACAGAAACAGGAGAACAGCAGTGGATCCCCTCCAGAAGAATCAAGCCTAGAGTTGAAGATGCTGCTGAAACTTAAACTATGGACATGGTGGTTTCACAGTGGATTAACTATAGGTAAAGTATTAGGTCAAGGTAAGATACCATGTCATAATTACACTTATTGGGCATACATTACCAACCCACCTCTTTTAGAACTGTTAACCTGGGCCGATGAGTCTTACCCAATTTATATTAATCAATCTCACCATTTTCTGGGACCTATAGACTTATAGCTGCGCTTAAAGCCAAAAGAAAAAGGGAAATTTATAGAAAATTTAACTTTACCTTTTTTAGACTGCCCTCTTTGTACTGGACATGGTTCCGCATGCATGCAACCTCAAAATTGCAGTGTAGCTTTAATAGACAAAACTCAAACTCGAATTTATGTTCTCATTTTCCCTTCTTTATCATATAATCAGAAAATATGGTAAATCTTACTTGTCCCTCTCAAAACAGATTGCTAAATGACAAATGGCATGTATGTCATGGTTTTACAGAGGCTATGTTGTTTAATGATTCCTATGGAATTGTAAAGGATCAAGCCCTTATAGGAATGCTGAAGCCTGTAAAAAACACAACCATATCTTGGTTCATTAACAATTCAACCATAACCACTAATGACAGTAATCCTTATTTCTGGAATTTTGGTAATATAGCATTGACTAACAGCTCAATAAATTGGATAAATCAAGGAAGGAAGATTTACCCCACAACCATGGGAAACTAAACTAACAAAACTCAGTACCTCTTAAAATATATTTATATATATACATAAATAACATTTTTGTAAGCAAATGCACATATATGCATATATATTTATATATCATTTTGCAAATGTTGGTATGTATTGTGAAAATTTTGATTTTTACCCACAATAAAAAAAAATTAAAAAAAAGTATTTGTGAAAATTATTTTTGGAAACTGGCCCAATTTTCAAATGGCAAGGCAATAGAGCTAATATTACCAGTTGAAAAAGAAAATCAACTCAATTTCTTACAGTATGTGTATGAGATCTTATAGTTTTTATCATTGGAAAAGTAACTTTTGATGAAGGGAGCGTTAGTTGCTCCAATTGCTCTTTATTTACATGTCTTAAGAATTCATATTTGCAGGAAAATCAATCTCTTTTTACAGCAAGAAGAAGAAAAGGTCTATGGTTACTGATTCGAATGACCAGACAATGGCAGTAGTCTCCAGAACCCCAGTTGCTGTGGCACTTCCTTGACCATTATTTAAAAAGAACTAAAAGACTGCACTTTAAAAAAAAAAAAAAGTCTTTTAGTTAATTTAATATCCTTTCTTTCTTTCTTTTTTTTTTTTTTTCCTTTTGGGGAATTAACTTTATTTATTTATTTTTAAAATATATTTTAAAAGATGCTTAGATTACATAAATGTTACACAAAAATTACAAGGATTCCCATGTTCCCCACCTCCCACACCTCCCATAACATCCCACAAAAACATCTTTCATTAGTGTGGTACATTACCTGCAATGGATATACACATCCCAGGGCTTTGCCATTAAGCATGGACCATAGTTCACATTGTAGACCACACTCTATCCCACACAGTTCTGCATGTTATATGCGGATGTAAAATGGCCCATATCTGTCATTATATTGTCACTCAGGATAATTCCCAAGTCTCTAAAAAGCCCCTGTATTACAACTGCTTTTCCCTTCCCTGCCCCAAAAGTGTCCAGTTGCCACTGGCTCCACATCACTGTTGTAATTTCTTCCATTACTTGAATCACATTATGTCTGCAATAGAATACCAGTGAGCCCACTCTAGACCATAGCTCTTCCCCCAGTCCTGAAGAGTTTGGAATGCTGATGTCCACTCCATCTCCAAGAGGGGGGGGCTTACATACCATGGGTATGATGGATGGGATTATCCTGCCTGCATCTGCAGACTCTCTCCATTCATTGGTATGGCCATTGTCCATCATCATCTCCTTACCAGGTGACTTTGGTGAGTCCATTGAGCTGTAGAGTAGGATTTGCAGCTCCACCGAGATACCAGGCACAGCTGGCACATGGGCAGGCCAGAGGCTCCAGTCTCTGGAAGTCTGATTGCACTTTTAATAGCAGGTAGTTTGGGACTGATTGACATCATAACTGCTGCAGCCATCGCTGGCACAGCCCTGCATCAAGTCCAGACTCAACAATATGTTAAGGACTGGCATAAAAATGCAAGTGAGATGTGGCATAGGCAGTCTCACATTGATATGGAACTGAATAATCATATGAATGATCTGGAAACAACTATTATACATTTGGGTAATAAAATCTATAATTTAAACTTGTTAATAGCTCTTAAGTGTGATTGGAATGAAAGTTCTTTTTGTATTACTCCTTTGCCTTATAATAATAGTCAGCATGATTGGGAAGAAGTAAAAAATCATTTGATTCAATAAAAGCATAATATTTCTTTAGATATTTTAGAATTGCAAAAAAAAGTGTTGAGGATTTCTCAAAATGATTTGAAAGAAACCCCTGGTGGAGAAATTTGGAATGAATTGTCTGAAAATCTAAATACTGTCAATCCGTTTCACTGGTGGAAACCAAAAACAGTTCAAAGATCATTTTGGATTTGATTAGGAATTATTGTTTTATACATTTTAATTGTTTGTATTTTTAAGGGTAGAGTAATAACATATATTCATAGAAAAAATGAAAAATTGAATCAGATACATGCATTTATGTTAAGAAACTTAGCCATGAAAAACTAATTTTACATTATTTTGTGGTAGAAAGTAGTATACTAATAACCCCATGATTTTACCACTAATTATCTACATAAAAGCATACACATAAGGAACCTGAAGAAGTATAAAATATAAATGAAATTGCCTTCTGCGTAAGAGCTCAAAAGCTTGACTGGTGGCCAATGATGGATAAGATTCTCAGAGGAGGACAACCTAAGACAGGAGGAGTCATGATAGGTTATAGAAGAAGACAAGTGTGACAAGAGGTCACCTTGTATCATATTATATAATGGTTCCTATGATCTTCACTTAAAAATTAATTAATAAAAAGGGGGAAATGAAGGAATTCAATTAAAGGCCATGACTCGTGACAGAAAGCAGGCCACCTTGGTATGTATGGGACAGGTGTCTCTAGACTCAAGACACAAAGATAAGATCTGGAACAAGCCTGGTGGAGAAGCATTCTGTGCTTCAAGGAATGTATCTTGTATATGTCAGATAATGATTAACAAGGTCTGTTATGTCCAGGAATGTAAGGAGAACTGAATCATTAACCCTAAAGATTTGCTGACTTTAGTAATGTTAACCCATCACATATCTATTACCTTTGTACATGCACATACGTATTTCTAAATATGTTCTAAAGCTAAATAAAAGCCACAATGTTTTATGCAGCAGAACTCTTCTCCCCTTGGATGGAGAGTCCCCTGACCCTGACTATCTCTTGTTTCTTTGTCATCCGTGGCACAGTTTTCATGGACCGAGTTGGCTATGTTTACCAGTGTATATCTAGCTTTTAGTATATACTAGATTTTTACAAAGATATTTTTGAAATGAAGAAGTGAAAAGGAAAGTATAAGAGAATGAGTAAATGCATGAATGATTGGCAGCTTCTACTTGCAATTGTTACTCTGCCTACCTCTAGGTTTCTTTCTTATTCCATACCTTTCTCAATTGCTACTTTTAATGTGCTGACTGGAAGAAATTAGTCAAGCATATTAACAATGTGTAAAAAACAAGAGTAAAGAGGCATAATGTGGGGGCTAAGGGCTTTCAGTGAATAGACTTTGTAACTTTGATTTCTCTGGAACCATTTTATTAATTATATTTTCCTGTAATGCATATTATTAAAGAAGGGAATTCCAGATAAATATAGCATCACTGTGAGTTGCAGAGCTATTAATAATACCTACTGTTATATGGATTATTCCATAGGTATAGATATTGTCATAAATGCTTTGCATACATTATTTGATTTAATTCTAAAAAAAATCGGCACATTCTTATTTCTATCATCATGTTCATCTTTTACATAAAGAAAGTGCCCAAGATACCTAAACACGGAAGCAGTGAAGCTGGAAGAATTTTAAATTAGTGTGTCCCATGACAGTTTTTGTTGTTTTTGTGCACAGTGATTTTTCTTTAGGGTGAAGTATAAGAAATTTGCATTAGGATGCCACTGGAGAAGCATAGGTAGCTTTCCGTATAGTCTAGAAGGGTATCACATGAAGCAGTGCCCTCCATTGCTTTCTACTTGTGCTTTGCATCAAGCTGCTCTATTAGTTGTAGAACAAAACCAAGATGTTTTGGGAGCAGATGGAGTATAAGATTTTGAATAATAAACAAGTCTTAGAAAGACTATGAAAAGGCCAAAATGAATTCCATCTAAGAAAAGGCAAGAACATTGAGTTCATTTTACTGACTATTTGAGTTTGATATTCTTATCTCATCTAGAGAATATTTCTCCAAAAGCAGAAGAAAATATTTCCATTTGTAATAAAACTGATATACCCATACTATAAATATAGAACAAGATTTCTCCTTCTTGTTTTGTGTTTCCAACCCTGTGACATATTGGGCATTTGATTTTGTCTTCAAGTGAGAGTATGCTATGTGAGAGGATGATGACATGAAAAATAGAATGTTGCTTTATGCAATAATGTAATTCTTCACACACCTACTCCAAACATTCCTCACTGCTTCTTGGCTCATGGTAAAATTTATAAATCAATATATCTCAGACAATAAAGTACCACCATGTCTGATCTGGAAAGGTTTCATGACTCACAAGTTGGTATTGGTGACAGTATGGAAATACTTACAGGGATGGATTATAGGAGCAAAGGACATAGAAAAAATGATTCAGTTTGAGTGTGGAAATGAATAGATTTGATGGTACAACATTATACTGAGTATAACCTATGCTGCTGATTTATAAATGTGATTGTGACTGAAATGGGTAGTCTGTGGATACAATATTTCAATTGAAAGGAAGATCTAGAATAATGTAGGGACTGTATAACATAGTGATTTTGTGGTGTATGAAGATTGTGATTATTAGTATAAGAATGATCTTCCTTTACAAATTGTTAACAATATTGTGATAAATGGGAAAATTACAACTAATTTAACTTATGGAATATAGTTAACAGCAATATTGTAATATATTTGCATCAATGACAAAGAAGATATATCAATTCTAAGGAACAATAGGAAGGTATAGAGGTGTGGGATTTTTCCTTTTGGAGTAATGAAAAGGTTCTAAAATTAACTGAGGTGATGATAGCACAACTCTGTGATGAATGTGAAAGCCACTGAGTGTACACTTTGAATGGATTGCACAAAGCATGGCACTGTGTAACATAATGTATCCTGTGGTAGAAGACGCACTGTAGTTAACAGAACAAGTATGAGAACATTCTCTCATAATCTATAACAAGTATATAATACTAATACAGGGTGTCATTAATCAAACGTTTTTGGGGAAAAATACAGTCAAGGTAAGATCTTGGCTATAGTTAATAGTAATGTTTTGGCCATGCTCGTTCATAGTTTGTAACAATTGTTTCACAACAATGCAAGGTGTGTTGTTGGGGTTCTGTATGGGAAACCTGTATGATGATATGCATGTTTGTTTTGTAAGTTCACAACTTATACTATACACTTATTGTTTATGGATGTTCATGTATATAGGATAAACTTCAATAAAAATATTTTAAAAAGTGCATATGTAAGAATTTTTTCTCTGAAACTGAACAAATGTATGTTAATATTATAAGAGGTTAATAACAGAATGATAATTGAGCAAAAATACAACCAAACTATGGACAGTAGTGTATAGTAATATATTAATAATCTATCAATTGTAAAAAAAAAAAAACCCTGCTAGGTGAAAGAAAGTAGACAAAAAGTAAGACACATTGTTTGACTCCTATGCAAAATTTAAATACAATAAATTACAGAGGAAATAGTTTAGCAATTACATATGGTAGGGGAAGGATAGAGAGACTGAGAAGTGACTACTAAGGGTAGGGATTTTTTGGTACCTGTTCATGTTTTTTGTTTTCTTCTTTATTTGTGGAGTAATGAAAATGCTCTAATATTGATTGAAGTGATAAATGCACAACTCTGTGATTATATGAAATGTCATTGATTGTACACTTTAGATGAATTGTGTGGTTTATGAAAACGTTTTAATGAAATTGATTAAAAAGGATTCAGTTTGATACATCTAAAATATTGACACGTTTACTATCAGAAATGATTTAAGATTAAGGTGAGAGAATGAATCCATGGAAGAATGTTAATAAGGTGTTAGCTTGTTAACTGAACCTTGGGTTCAAAGTGTCAATCACTACAGATGTCAAAATTTCAGACCAAAATGACATACTCTTGAAGAAGAGGTCTAAGTTGCAAGAAGATCGAGATATTGTGAATCTTCTCTGCCACTGCATAACCCTCATCACTTCTCAACTTGTTCCTCCAAGGTCTGATTTCACCAAGGTATTAAGAAATTCATTGTTGACAGGGTTATCAGTATCCTGTAAAGCTCTGTTGTGGATACCATAAGTATGCTAGAGATGATGGGAAGCTTCAGTGGAATTGAATATCCAAAGTGATACTAGAGAGATGGAAGTATGTAAACACCAGTGACAAGACAGGAGCAATTACCAAGAAAAACCACAATGTCAAGTTTGTAATCAATGTGTTTTTTTGTGCAAACATCTGTAACAATGGCTCATGGATCATGTGATTCCTAAGGAACTGAATAGATGGGAAACCAACCTATTTCTCCATTTCCTTTCAATGAAGAAATGTAACATCTTTATTTGGCTGAAATCTAGCTCATGTTTTCCCAGGAAAGAATCATAACCTCTATACAATTCTCTGAACTTAGCCAGTTTACATCCTAGACACTTTGACTGAGAGGGAAGGCATATCCTTTCGAGGAAGGACCCTAAGCCAAGATGCATATGGTACATCTTCTCAAAGAATTCTCTTGGACACTTTGCAGCTGATTACCAGGGAAATATCCAGTCCTTTTCAAAGTTAGTGTTTACTGATTCTTAACTGATGCTTATTTCTAATGATTGAAAAACACACTGATGTCCACACTCTGGATTATTGCTAATATTTTTGGATTGAGTGCATATAGCAGTGAGCCCATTAGGACCAGGTACACAAGCTGTCATTATTTACTCAGACCCAGATATATCAATTAGATATGTATTTTATAGTTTCAATCAGAATTTTCATATTATATCTCTTTCTGTGATCCTTAGAAAGAGGACAATTATTGTTTGAAAGATCAACTGGAATTCCCTAAAGTTGCTCCCTCTAGACATCTTTTGCCAAGATAATGAACAAAATGAAACACTGCATCCCTAGGTAGAAGTGCAGAGATTAGTGTTTTCTTCAAACACTTGTTTGAATGACACATCTATACAGACTCAACAGTAGTAACTTGACATGTGTTTGTTCCAATCTCTTTAATTTAGTGAGCTGTTTCCCTGCTAAGGATGTTGATGATATTCAAGTACTGGGGACAACTGTCACAGAGAATGTTCTCATTGATCTTGATGTATGTTGAGGTTGTTGCTTTGTGTGGTCTGAAAGGAGTAAAAACATACTTAAATCCTCAAAAACTGTACAATTGAACAGGCTCAAAGTATTGTTAAGCAGTATCAGAATTTAAGAGATAAGAGATGTGCCTTGAGGTTACTAGCTTTGCAGAGTAAACTGAGAGACAGGCACATTTTGGTCAATCATGAAAATCTACGACAGTGTACAGATGTCCAGTGTGCCTTTGATATATTACCATTTTCCTGGAGGATTAGTGACCCACTATACTAGTAGGTTGATTAGATTAGACTAAATCCTACCAATCTAAAATGGCAGTTTATTTATTTATTTTTTTTTAAGATTTTATTTATTTATTCATTCATCCCCCCCCCCCTTGCTGCTTGTGCTCGCTGGGTCAGCTAACCAAGCCGTGCGGGCGGACTTGCCTTCACCAGGAGGCCCTGGGAACCGAACCCAGGGCCTCCCACATGGTAAACGGGAGCCCTACTGATTGAGCCACAGCCGCTTCCCATAAAATGGCAGTTTTTTAATATATATTTGCTCTATGTATCCATTTTATCGCTGGCTTTTTCTTGTCAACATTTCTAGATGTAGACTTTATAATGCCTTATTCATCAGCATAGTATCACACCAAACATTAACTGGAGTTGATGGATGCTTTAGATGGCAAAGAATAGCAAGCAGGCCTCCTGTCCACTGAATTCATTTGTTTTACTATTATCGCCAATTCAAAAAGTCATAGGCTTGATATAGTTGTGGAATATTTAGAGGAAGGCTCAGTAGTGATTTTTGAGTTTTCTCCAATTGTACTATATGCTTATATAAAAGTAGCCAATGTATGATGCCATCTTTCCTATCAAAACAAACTAAGGAGATAAGTGTGTCAAGTACACATGCTCCTTGTAGTGGCTGGGAAAATGAGCCTTGCAAATCTCCAAATACAGAGAGTATAATTGGCCAGAGGACCTACGTGTTGAGCTCTGAGACCATTTCCACATCAAATGCATGCTTCCCATAGCCTGCTGCCAGCCAGTGAGCGAGTATGGCAGGGACACAAATGCAGGCTTGTTTCTTGTAGAGACTGAACTCTTCTCATAGATGACCTTGGCTCATAGACTGTCCACTGAATTGCTGAACTATCTTTAGACAACACAATGGTCTAGGATGCTTTTATCCATTATTCCATCCCTCTCCCCTTCATTTGGAGTCAGACTTGAATATTTTTCTGATGTCCTGTACATTTTTGTCTCCCTCCCACTTTGACCTGCATAAATAGGTGTTTCCTCTAATCAAATCCTTGCACATTTAATCCCATCCAGGCGTTTACTTCTAGGAGATCCCAGAGTTACTCAGCCTCTTTTACTTTTACATAAAATGGCTTATAGAATTGTATTTCATTTCACAATAGTCATAAACTCATTGAATTAGGAAACCTATGCACCCACAGGAAGAGTACATCTCCAAAGGAACATTATCTGTGTTTTGATCAATTGGATTCTGAGGCTCCATGTTGGCCATTTTGGAATCTTCCTGAACCAGCAGGTATCACTCTACTGAACAGGGTGATTGATCCCAATGACCAAGGGGAAATAAGTATGTGCTACAAAATGGGTCCAGGAAAGCTCCGTTTGGAATCTAGGTATTTAACTGTATATCTCTTAATACCTTTTTGGTCCTCCCTTTCAAAGGAAACATACAACTCAAGAAAAACAAGATGACCAAATACTTGCATCGCACAAGAAGGAAAGTTTGGAATATTTTACCAGGTGAATATTCCCCACTCAGCAGAGATACTGGGAAAGAATGAATAGACCATAACCATGAAGAAGGTGGGTAGACAATGATTAGTATTTGTTATTCGTTATAGGTAGATACAGTAGTAGTTATAGTTTTGAATATCTCAACTATATAGATCCATCTTTCTTCACTTCCTTTGATTATTTTTGTTTAGACACAAAGCTGACTATGCATGTGAGAACCATTATAGTGTAATTTGGGGAATAGCAAGAAGCCTGAAATCTAGAAATTCCCCTGGCTTATGGCCTATTCTGTGAAAGACCATCAAGAGTTTTTAATTTTCTGTATAGAAGATTATTTCCAAAAGATTTTTGTATGGACACCCCATAAACATTTTTACTTTGTATGATGTTTAATTCATTAAACTCATATCTAAAACATAACTCAAAAATCACTTTCTCTTGAGATTTTAAATTCCATTTATTATAGAGTAATTAAATTCCTAATGAATTTATACATCAATTTCAAATTAATAGGGCAGTTTCTTTTGAATGCTCTAAAACTGTAAACTATAGATGGGATATTTCCAATACAGTGATTAAAAACATTTTGTTAAATTTACATTTACACATATTCTAATGTGTTGATGCCATATATTTAAATATATACTGATGAATTTAATGTTTACTTTTGTCTTCTTAAGATTATTATCAGCATTCCTTTACTATGGTTTTTGTGTTATTATTTAGACATGATTCTAGAGCTGAGATAACATTTCCAGATACCAAATAATATGAATATATACTTAGGCCAGGAAAATATATATTAATTCTTGTTTGGAGAATGGCACTTAATTTCTTCTCTTAAGATGATTAAAATAGGAACTCTTGGTCATCAGTTTGAGCTTGCTTTTTATAGTTAAATTTTAAGGTTTATGATAATAGGATGTCATAAATATCACTTTACATCAGTTTTACTTTTTGTAACTGATGTTTACCTCTGGGTTATGTAATTAATAGTTTCATTTGACTGACATTAAGCATTGTGATACTGTAACTTACTGATTTAATCTGTTAATATTGTTCAAAAAGAATGTTTTTACAAGAATTTAATATCAGTTGTTTAAAATACCTAGATCACATCTTTTAGAAAATGATTTCATCAACATAAATAGATTTCCTTTTAGGACATTTGTCTAAATCAAGCATTTTAAAATTCTAATTGCTTCTATTGGGTTTCTATTAGGTTATTGCATGTCAAAATTGATACTGAACATATCCCAAAGGCCCACTTTCCAGTTACTGTGTATGGCCATCACTCCTGAGTGGTCCTTCTTTTTTGTCTTGCATTCCTAATTTTTCTGGGACTACTCGGCTAACAAATAGATCATTGCATTTGTTTTCTTTACTGCTCACTCAGATAGAAACAAAGACATATCTGTACTTCATAAATATATATTGTATTACCATTGTCTTTCTTAGAAAAACCAATCAAACGAACAGGAAAACAATCATAACTGCTGCCTTCTTTTTCTTTTATCCTGACCTGTCTGTATATATAAAATTTTCACTTTTGAATAGCATTTATCTGTAGACTTTCATTTCTCAGCTTGTTTAATTTCACCATAGTTTTTATCTGTTTTGTTATAATAACTTTGTTTTGGTGTTCAGAAAGTCACAATTTAGATAACAGACGTGATTGTAAATTGGCCCAGATAAAATACAGTACAAGCCCATACAATGATTGTTGAAAATAAAACAAAAAGGACCTTCACAGATTTTCCTTAATGGAAGAACAGATATAACATTAATATATGGGTGAAATCATGCCTTCTGAGCCTAATTTGCAACAAGGTGATTCATCGCTGCTCCTGGATCTCTTTGGTAACACGTCTGGAGACTAAAGCATATCTATAAGATTGTAAAATACCAAGAAAAAAATAGAAAGTGATGAGCATCATCTAATTATTGATAATAGGAAAATATTAAAAACTAATTCAGCATATTTATTCCCATTTCTAGGACTATATAGATACTATATTTAGCAGTTTGATATTGTTTATGAATTCCAAAAATAGATATTGAATCATGTTAGTGAACTGGTCTGGGCATATTAGATTGTATTGGATTCAGAGGTTTCACTTTTACCTGATTGAGTTGTGATTAGGGCTTTGATTAGGCCACATGAGTGGAAAGTCAAGTCCTCTCCCCCTTGGTGGGTGGGGACTCACAGAGAAAACCACATGTCAGAACAGAATGGAGTTTTAGAGTTTTGATGTCAGAGTTTTGATGCTGGAAATTTGATCTTGGAGCCTAGGAATGAACATGCAGGAGAAGCAGATATATGAGGAAAGAAAAGCTTCCGTTAGACATGACAGAGGACCTGGGAAGAGAGACAAGCCATTAGCTTAAGAGTTTACAGCTGACATTGTGGAGAGAGGAAAGCAGATGAGCCCAGAGAGAATTGAGCCCAGGGAGATGATACTTTTGCCAACCTACAGCTGATATTTAAAGAGGCTGGGACCATGGAGACTTAAGAGGAAGAGGAAGGCTGTATGTAGGTAGCCATCTTTTTCCAACACATGGCAACAGACTTTGGTGAGGGAAGTAACTTATGCTTTATGTCTTGGTAAGTGTAAGCTTCTACCTCAACAGGTTTCTGGTATTTGGCATCAACACCACTTTGGCTAACGAATACACTGTGTTTTAAGAATCAGTCTGCATTTGTTGCACCATTCAACAAAGGGGGACAAGCAGACACAGAAAAATGCACAGCAAATGGACACAGTGAGCACAAGCAGTGGGGGGGGAGGGGGATAAAAAACAAAGCAGAAAAATATAAAAACAAAAAAGACCCCCCCAAAAGAAAGAATCAGTCTGCCAAAATTCAACTGATAGAAAGTAAGCTGTTTCATTACCTTTATTTAAAATGAGAGGTTTTTTTTTTTAATTTTTTTAATTTTTTAAAATTTTTTGGTGGAGTCATATCTTCTGAGCCTATTTTGCCACAAGGTTGTTCCTGGGTGCTGATGGATCGTGTGCTAATGTTCTGGGCACATGCTCTTAGGTCTATTGAATGCCATGTTTCAGAGTGAAAAATTCTTTAACTATATAAAGATCCTTTAACATGATGGACCACAATAGGAGCTAAAAATAACTTGATCAAAAATTGTATTCACATATTATTAGAGGAAGAGGATCTAGATGTAATTCAAGAGTTTATAGAAAGTCTCTTTCATATCCTTATCCCTTAGACTAAAGATCACAGTGTTCAAAATTCTGTGACTTAATAATAATCCTTGATCATGATGAACCACAATGGCAACTATGCTTGAGATAAAAGTAACCTGATTAAAATTGTGCTTGCATTTTCTTAGAGGTAGAGAAACTAGATTTATTTTAAGAGTTTATAGAAAGCCTCTTTCACATCCTTATTCCTCAGACTATAAATCATGGGGTTCAACATAGGGAACACCACAGTGTAAAATGTAGAAGCTATTTTGTCCCTGTCCAGAGAAAAGCTAGATCAAGGGCGAGCATATGTGTAGAGAATAGAGCCATAGAACAAGGTGACACAGATCCAATGGGAGGAGCAGGTGGAAAAGGCTTTGAGGCAGCCCTGGGTGGAACGAATCCTCGTGATGATGATGATAATGAAGAAGTAGGAGGCCAGTATGAACATAGTGGGGCAATGACTTTGTAGGCCAGGAGGAAGAAGAGCACAACCTGGTATCCATCCTTCCTGCCACAAGTGAGCTTCACCAAGGGAGATTGTATATTTCTGGAATGCTCTCTCCCAAACATTTTCTTTTTTAATTGTGTATAATTTTGCCTCTTTTAAGTTCTTCCCTATCTTCAATATTGGAATTGACTTCTCTAACATCTCTTATACTTTATCCTATTTTATAATTTTTTATAGTACTGATCTTTAGGTAATAATGCACTCATCCCATTTCAATATTTATCCTGTTTTCTTCCCCTTCACTATAATATACTCTTTCCCATGCAATTTTGATGGGAAACATATATGAGTTCACTCATATATGAGTTTATCTCATATTCATTAGTAGATTTATTATAAGGTTAGTTTGGCTGTTTATGTTAAATGAATCACTTAATACAAAATGGGAACATTTTTTATGGTTGGACAAAACCTTTAAAACATGGAATTACTGAGCACTAAAAGGGACTTCCTATGGAAAAAAGTTAAGAGCAGCTGGACTTAGGGCCAGTCCTATCCGTCTCTAATGATCCCTGATTCTCATAATAATAACAAAATTTCATCACATAAAAATTAAAGAAAAGGTTTTTGAACACTACTCTAAGTCAAGCGCTGGTTTAGTCTTTCACATGAATTATTTAATGTATTCCTTATAGTACTCATCATAAGTAGGTTTACAGGTTAATAACAATGATTTTACAGGTGACCAAACTGATATTTAATAAGTGGTTAGGAGTTAAACAATTAGTGATGATGTTTTCTACAGAGACCTGATACTGACCCACGAAGTCATCTCTCTTATTTTATAGTAGTTTAGTAGTTGGTAGTGGATTCCATGGTTTGCTCTTTTTGGTTATAACTCCTTAATTCAAAGCCAGTAAGATACTGCAGAGGTTTCCAGATGTTGTTCACAAATGTGTGTAACATATACATACAGGTTCAGAAAAATGTTTCCAAGAACTATCCCAATCATCTGCTGGAATATTACTGCTATCTTACATTTGCAGCCAATCCTGATTATGAGCATAGAAATATTCCAATTCATCCCCATCCAGGATCAGTACACTAACCTGCAACTTTCACTGTCATAATCAATGAAGGTACACACTGAGGATCCAGGAAATTATACCTGCTCCTTCTCCCAGTGTACTTGATTCTTTAAGCACCTCAGGAGTTCATAGCATTGAAAGACTCTGCAAAGGCAATTAACAATGTGTTGATTCATTTAGGAAAATGTTTCTCAAAGCAAAAGAAGGGAGTTTTTTTTTAAGTTGATGATAATTACTATATATTTATAACCTACTCTTTAGAAAATAATTACCTAGAAACTTTGTTCAATAGTCAAATAACTCTATGAATTTGGTCTTATAGTTCCCATACAGTCAAGAAAATTTATCCAATATACAGTCATCTTGACCAAGTTAAACTCAGAAGTTAAGTGGGGTTAGGATGTGAATCCAAGATAAGCAAATTATAAAACTCATGGTATGTCCTCTTTACCATGCACAAGTCAGAGAAGCATTATCTTAGGATATCTAGCCAGCTATGACTATATTACTTTACATATGGTTGTTACTTATCCTCAGTGCTCATACAGATAACATATACCCTCTCACTCCTTATCAAATTATTATCCAGTTTTGAAGTTAAAAAAAAAAAAAACAGTTTCATGTTGACTAATGTCCTTAAAAGCTTGTGAAATTTCTTCATTATTTATCACAATGATACTTATTGAGCACTTAGTATATGTCAGGCACTCTTCTAAGTGCTTTATAATTTTAATCTAATTTTATCATGTGCAATAATCTTGTGAAGTAAAGGTAATTATTATGCCCATTTACAGGTGAATTATCTGAGACTCAGAAATGGTTGTGCCTACATTAAAAAAGGTTGCAAATGTGGAGGCAGACACACCAGTTCTCCTAGTGCTCTTCACCTGTCCTCCAAGCTGCATATCTATCCACCTTTAACTGTGTCTAGACACTCCGCCAGGTACTAAGGATAATGAGTAGATCTCAGGCCTGAGCCCTGCCCTCAACTAGGGAGTATTTTATAGAATGAAAACCAATCTTTGTAAACAAGTATGCGCAACAGGTAATTATCAGATTATCTCACCTGATTGTGGGAGACAGGCTACAATGAAGACCCTGCTAGAAGCAGTCAAGGAGCATTGTGTGCACTGAGAGGTTTGACATAGGAAGAAGAAACATGCATCTGTCCTTAAAGCATGAGTGGATATTGCCTAAAGGAGGTTTTTTTCTGACAAAAGCGACTATGATTATCAAGCTTAAAACATGGAATGGAATGGAGGGTGGGGGAACTGGTGGAAATTTGGCAGATCTATCAGGAGTATAGAATATATTTATGGAAAGAGTAGAGATGAAGTTAAATGGGACCACAAAACTTTTTATGCCACACTCAGAATTGTTTTACTCTACAGCATAGTGGAAACTGAAATATCTAGACATCCTGTGCTCTTCACAGGCAAGTACCAGAAAACCAGCAATAAATAGTCACATAATACACAGACAATTGAACTATACAAACAATTTCTATTTCATAATAGAATGGGCTTGTGAAGAAAGCAGTTTCCAATTGAGCAGCAGATAATCTTTTGTCTAAAAGAGCTATTAGGAAGCATTTGTTAAAAATCAGAGGCATTTATGATTCCAGGGGAATCAAACTAGAAACAGCAGTGTTGTAGTGGAGAAAGCACAAGTCAAGCAGATGATGTGTATTCTAGCTGATCAACAGCTGTGAGACTTTATAGAAATGATTGAATCTCTTTAAGCCTCAGTTTCCTCTGCGTAAAACAAGAAATATAATTGTAATTAATAGATTGGGCTGTAGTATGTATTAAAGGTGATGATGTTCACAGAAGGGTCACAACTGTGGCAGGGAAGATCACTGGTGTGAGGTGTCAGTGATGGGGAGATGTGTGGGGAGGGGTGCACTTGGGGCATGCCTCTAAGTCATATGAATATATTCAAGTTTCATGGGGTATTGTCTTAGTGGAGGAGACCCACACAATAACCAAAAGAATATTGAATTTCCATCCTGGGGAGTCCTGTTACAATCTCTAATGGAGCGGCAAGAATCCCCCAAGTACATGGGCATTGCCTAGCAAAGGTGGACAGAACAAATACATCAAACACTTGTTATTAAATATTGTACTTATGAACTTTACTTTTTGAAATTGAAACTTAGCCTAGTATATATTGCCTAAAAGTTGTCTCCAGAAAGCCTCCTTGTTGCTCAGATGTGGCTTCTCTCTAAGCCAAACTCAGCATGTAGAGCCACTACAATCCCCCCAATGTGGGACATAACTCCCGGGATGAGCCTCTGTGACACCTAGAGATTAGTACCAAGCACTGACAAGTGATGTATTTGTAAAAATACCTTGACCAAAAGGGGGAAATATTCACTACAAATGAGTTTTTATGGCTAAGAGATTTCAAAGAGAGGGGGGTCATTGCAGAGGTTACACTTATGCACAGGTCAGCAGGATCTCATTGAGCCTACAGTAAACAGTGCCTCAAACAAGGGGGTTTCTGAGAGGTATAGAGATCTCTAAACACTATAAGCAGGGAAGACAAGCTCAGGAATTCAACACCTTGTCAGTGAGCTTTATTTTGGAATTTATGCTTCCCAATGTAACAGAGTTAGAATTATTTGTAATTTCCCTACACATGGCTCTTCTGCCCCTTTTATTTGAACCTATAATTAGCACAATCCTTGTAAATTATATGTCCCAGAGACTTAAATCTTTCATCTGTTTATATACCAGTTAAATCCTGAATCTCAGCAGAGTTGCAGCAAGTACTCTCTAGTTCATTGAACTCACCCAGGACAACTAACAAAAGAGTGATGATAGACAACATCCCTCCCCAAAACAGAGAGTATCTACAACTGCAAGCAAGACAGTTCCATCCATCTGTTCCACAGGATCTATACAGGGAAGCATCACCACCCCCAAATCCTCAAGATTGAGGAATGAACAGTGGACTAAAGTAGACTTATTATTATCCTATTATAGACTTATTATTATTCTAGCAATGGAAAGTTTTGTATCATTGATATAAAGGCATTGGCTGCCAGAAGTTCTGAGAGGAGGGAGAGGGAAGTGTAGGTATAACATGAGGACAATTTTGGAACATTAGAATTGTCCTGCATGACATTGCAATGACAGATACATGCTATTATACATTTTTACAAAACATAATATTGAGTGGGGCAAAGTGTAAACTATACTGTAAACTATAATGATTACGGTTAGTGGATATGATATAATATGTGTTCATCAATTGTAAAAAATGTGTACTACACTAATTAAAGGTGTTAATGTGAAAAAGTGTGGGAGGGGGAGGGTGTGGGGTATATGGGAATCCACTTTTTGATGTAACATTTATGTAATTGTCTTTAAAAGTAAATTATATATATATATATATATATATATATTTAAAACACTGCAGAAGGATTGAAGCATGGAAAACATTAAAAAATAAGCAGCAAACTAATTCAGAAATAACAAGCACCACCTAACAGAGTCCTATAGTTCAAGTTTCATAGGTCTCATTCCTTAGTGTTTGAATTCATTTAATCAGGTTTGTCCAAGAAATCTCCTTTCTGCAACATTGACCACTATTTTTATTATAATAAGAACCTAAATTTACAGAAGTGGAAAGATTGAAGGAACTATTATATGAAAAGATTTTTGCAGAATAGTATACAATTTGGAGAGGCAATATGGGCTGGTCAGCATAAATATGGAGTCAGACAGACCTAGATTTAATCCTGATTCTAGCTGGTCCTAACTTGATCATCATTGATGATTGATTTACTCCTCCAAATAATCACTTTTCTCAAATGCCATTTAATTTATATCTAATATATAACATATTCCTTATAAGATTACAGGGGATTTATAAGAGATAGTTTTTTAAGACCTTAGCATATTGTCTCATATACAATAACAGATATTATGCATTAAGCATTTAGTTTTACCTTGGATATTAATGTTACATAATTGCAATGCAGTATAATTGTTATTATTATGCAAAAGAGTGAAGATGATAAAATTGGTGGCAGATATTGCTCCTTTTTCTTTTTTTATATTCTCCAAAATATTCTAGTGCCTTTTGTTGCAGAGCTCCCTTGATAACCCCAAATTGTCCATCATCATGCCTGCTCTATATTTTCTTGACTTCTTTATTTCTCTAGCCTATTACCCATTCCATTAAAAATATTTCTGAATTTTATCAGGTCATGTATACTTTGGGAAACTTAAATCTATAATTCTTCTCACTGGAAAATAAGTAAGTCAATAATACAGAATGAAATAGTGCACCTCAGGAAGTGGATGTGGCTCAAGGGATTGAGCTCCTGCCTACCACATGGGAGATCCATGTTTCGGTACCCAGTGCCTCCTAAAGAAGATAGTGAGCTGACATGAAGGGCAGGCACAGCAAGCTGACACAACAAGAGACAAAAGAAGAAAACCATAATGAGATACACAAGTAAGCAGGAAACAGATGTGGCTTAAGCGATTAGGCACCTTCTTCCCACGTCAGAGGTCTTGTGTTCCCAGTGCTTACTAAAGAAGAAATCAAGCTGACACAACAGCAAGCACGGCAAGTTTATGTAACAAGAATGCAACAAGAGACACAAGAAGAAAAAAAAACATAATGAGAGACACAGGAAAGCAGGGAACAGAAATGGCTCAAATGATTAGACTTCTTCCCTCCCACGACAGAGGTCCTGGATTTGGTTCCCAGTGCCTCCTAAAGAAACAAGGAAGATGAGCAGACACAGCAAAGTGCAAACAATGAGGCGGTGGGAAGAAATAAATTAATAAAGTAATCTTAAAAAAAAAAAAAAAAAAACATACTGCACCTATTTTCACAGTGTTTCCCCTGAGGATGAAATATGGTTACCAGATAACAAGTTAAAACTTTGCTTTAACAAAGGTGTTCTCTACTGGACAGTCTGACCCAGAGCTTATGGAAGCTTTTTGCCTGGCTTTCTTCCTAAATGTACTGTATACCTGCCACCTGAAAAACTAAATAAACTGAAATAAATTTAAAAATTTTCATGATTTATTTTGGGCATGAGTATAAAAAGCTCTCTTTCTATAGTCTGCTATTATTCTCTGGGGCTCTTGAGATATTCACAAGTGTTATTCTTTTAAAAATGTTCCTGAATGACTAATCTTTTAATTTCTATGTCTGTTACATGGATTTTTCATCCTTTTCTTTAATGCAAGTTGCACTTTCTCACCACTGAAAACGGAAATCTTGGTTCTCTTTTTCCTCTCAGAAAGTTCAGAAACTGTTTTAGAATGTTGGTGGGATATGGAAATGAGATTTTTACCTCATTTCATATAACTATATGTATATCACTACAGAATCATTATGAGAATAAAGCAAAATTTTTATGCTGACAGTAAAAACTGAAACACAGAATTTACTAAAAAATTGCAGGAAATCCATCATTCTAACATTCCTATATTCAAACCTGTTACTTCCAGCACCTTTTACAAACATTTATTGAATCCCAAGTATATTAGATTCATGGATTTCTTCATGGTTTTATAACTTGGAGGAATGACAAACAAGGCAATTAAATAAAGTCTTCATTGGTAAAGTCGGGTCAATCTTATTTAATAACTCTCAAAAGGATTTGGTTAGAGACTGTGCTCCCCACTGATAGATGCATTCAATCATAATTGTCCTTCACATTATATATATTGAGTTTTGATGAAGCCAAATATAAATATAATCTATACACATATATACTGCACATTTGTATCCATAAATGTACGTTTGAATATTCATAAACATATAGCTACCAATATTTCTTTAATATCTATCTTCCATTTCCCACTGTAAAAATATTCCTATGCTTTTCCATTATGCTTTCTGATCCAGAAGACCACTTGAATGGGCGGTATCAATTAATTTTGTCCCATGTAGGGAGGAATTGAAAGGAAAGAAAGGCTTGAAGTCAGAGTATTTAATCCAAGGCTCTTTCCCTGCAAAGTCAGTGAGAGCCACATCAACCCCTTGACCAAAGCCACTGTATAGGTCCTCTGCTGTCCTCAGCACTAAATCTCCTTTTTCCCTTGATTTTTGGTAACTGGACTTTCCCCTTGTCCATTCAGGTTTAAATGTCATAACCCTCTGTAGCAAAGGACTATTGTGTCTCTGTATTTTTCCCATATTCTTTCTACATCTTTGTAAATTGTCCCTTTATTAATTCTCCTTAAATTACCCAATTTGTGTAACTTGTGTTGCCTGCCTAGACTCTGACTGATATGTAAGGAATATACCCTAGAATCACACCCCTAAAAAGAGAATTCTCACATAGTTAAGGAGTGTGCAGATAAGTCTCTTGTTGGGGAAATAGGACACTGGAGATCCATGACTTGTGGTGACATCATGATAATTTAAATTATTCTCAGTAATGTTATTTAATGGAGTATAGGTAGAAATAAAGGCACAGAAAGACCATTATCATTTGGTTGTGATACAGAATTACTACCATGATAATATTGATGATAAAAATGAGGGGGCTTTTGAATGAAAGCTATTAATATTCTCTTGTGAATTCACCTGCACTATTGAAGGAGTTTTTATTTTGCTGGTGCTCCTTTAGGAAAGATTTGTTTTAGTTTTAAGCCAGGAACTTATTGTAAGAACAGCAAATTTGCAATAACAGTTAAATGCTAAACATTGTCAGAAGCTTTTTGGTAGGCTAATAGAATCGGTGGGGGAAAGAGTTGGAACCATAAAATATGCAATAGGGGTATTGGGCAGTCAAGAATGAGAAGAAGTACAGAAATCCCTCCTGAAGAGGCAGTCCCTATATTCCCCTTACCTGATTTAACAATCATGTGGAAAAAGAGACCCATCCATGGATTTTAGTTTATTCTTCTCTCAAATAATCTAGTATTTGCTTAATAGGTCCCTGTACAAAGGGGTCATTTCAGTACGGTTGAAAGTCATACATAGGCAAATGTCATGAATGTATCTTCACCAAAGCTGATTTTATTACCATTCTGCTGAGTGTCAAAATTGCCAATGGCAGAGGCTAATCATATGTCCTCAATATGCCATCATTGTTTTGTAGTACAGCCAGCCATTTGGCAGTTTGGTTGGATTGAACTTATCCATCATGCTAAGGCAATATTTTCTCATAGAGATAAACACATATGCTGGATACATATTTCCTTCCCTTGACCATGTCATTTTTTTCAAAACCATAATTTGTTTATGTACCAAATGCATTGCTCTTAAACATGTTACCACATACAGCATAATCTCTGAAAAAGAGAAATGTTCTATAGAAAAGAAATTTTAATAAAAAACACAACACATTCGCTGATCTTATAACATTACACAGAAGCAGAATGCTTAAGAGAATGCTTCAATTGTCGATAATGGAGAAGTCATGGAGCCAGTGGGAAGACAACACTCTATGAGACTGTGTTTTTTACCAATATAATAGGGGATTTGGTATATAAATTAACAATAGGCCAATATTTGGTTCCATCTTTCCCATAACCAGAGTGGGCTGGTGTAGAAAAAAAGTATTGAAAGTGGGAGTTTCCCCTTCTACCATTACACCAAATGAACCCAATGTAGATAATTTTATGTCTTGTTCCCACAACCTTGGGATCATAGGATCAGAGGTCCTATAACTCAAGGAAAGGATGTTTCCAAGAGGGAATCCAGTCAACTAATTTAGGAAATGGAAATTAAAACCACTCCTTGTCTCTTCTGCACTACTTGCATTGTTGAAACATCAGACAGAGTTGGGCAATTGATTTCAATTACCAAGCAGGAAATTGGGTAGCTGCTTGTAATGGACTTAAGGACAGCCACATTTGGATTCCTGGGATTTCACTGGGATGCCTTTTTACATTCTCTTGCCGATTAGAACTTGTCAAAATAATCCATAGTAAAGTGATAGCACTGAAGGAGAGGACAGGTGGGTAGTGATGTTACTGAGTTTGGTGGTGCAGGGTTGACAGGTGGGTAGATTAGGAAGGGCAGATTAGAATACCCAGGATACTGGGGGAGAGATGGGAGAGAGACCAGGCGAATACAGGATTTGTGGGTATGAGGTTGAAAGTGCAGGAGTTGGAATGCTCTTATGGCAATATTACAAGGTAGTGTCACTGGTTAGGGTGTAGGCTGGGGGGCATTCAGAATGGGGCGCATCTGGAGTAGGCTTCTGGGTAGTACGTGAGTGTTCAAGCTGTCATAATGTGTTTTGTTGGGGAGTGGAGACCCACACAGTGAGTGGAAGGAGATGGACCCCAATCTTTGGGAGGACCGATTCACCCAGAAACAAACAGGTGGGTGTCTCTTAGGCACAAGGGTGGATCCTAGTAGGAGAGGATATTCAGCATGTCAAAACCTCTTGTTACATGTAACTATGAATCTTGTCATCTAATAAGTCAAGACAGGGGGGTGTCATGTGCCCCAGGAGGATGGGGAGGAAGGAACAGAAAAGATCAAACAGGGGGTATTTAGTGGTCAGGGGAAATGTTTTTCATTACCTTAGCGATGGACACAGAACATGGTAAATATCATCAAAAATTATTAAACTGTACTGTCTAAATTGTAAACTGTACTGTGAACCATTGACAATGTTTAGTAGCTATGTTTCACTATCTGTATAACAGTTATAAAAATGCTGCCATCCACATACAAAAATGTTTTAATATGGGGTGAGGAAAGGGGGAGGAGGTATGTGAGAGTGTATGAGAGTCTCTAGTATTCTGTGTGTGACTTTGCTGTGACCTAAAACTTCTTTGAAAATTAAATGAAAAATTGGGAAACACTGGGAAGTGAGAGGGGAAGGTGCCATGGTACAGACTGGACACCCAATAATGCAGTGATAAAAGAAAAATATATATATTTTTTAATTTTTTTGCTTTTTCCCATTTTTTGAATGTCCCAATCCTTTAATTTTATTTTATATTTAGTGTGTTTTTTTTTGACTTTCCACGTATTTTATCTCTTACATTTAAGCTTATCATTATTATTTCATTTTCCTATTAATTGTATTTGGTTATTATATGGGCTTCATCTTCAAGGAAGGCTTAGATCACAGAAGGGTTACAATGGGGGCAGCAGACGATCATTGTTAGGGGGTGCCTGGGATGGGGGTTTCATGGGAGAAATTTCACCTGAATATATACATGAAAGATATATAAAATTGTTCAAATGATTAAGGGCTGGGGCATGGTCATGGTGGGTGACCAGTATGAGGGAATACTGAATTCCCAGCCTGGATAGCCTGGATAACCTGGAGAGCTCTGCCACATTCTCCAAGGGATCAGCAACAGTGCCCTGAGTGCAGGGGCAGTGTCTGGCAAAGGAAGATGGTCCACTAATGGGTTCTTGTTATTGATGACTAGCCTTACGAGTCTTTGCTCTTGTAATTGAAACTTGGCCTACTTTTATGGGGAGCCTAAGGGTTGCCACCTGATACCCTCCTTGTTGCTTAAATGTGGCCTGTCTCTAAGCCAAACTCAGCATTGAACGTATTACCTTCCTCCCAGTGTGGGACATGACTCCCATGTGTGAGTGTCCCTGGAAATGAGAGATTGCTACCAAGTGCCAACTGACAATATGACTGGAAAAAGACCTCGAATAAAAGCGGGGAAAGGTAAAGACAAATGAGTTCATATGGCTAAGAGACTTCAAAATGAGTTGTGAGGTCATCCCAGAGGTAATGCGTATGCACCCCTCAGTAGGACCTCATAGGACACCAAAGTGGATATCACCCTAAATAGAAGGACTCTTGAGGGCTCTGGAGACACCCAGGTGCTATATAAGTGTGGACAGCTCCAGAGATTGATGCCTTACCAGTGGGCTCTACTTTGGAATCTGTGCTCCTGAGAGTGACAGAGTTGGACTCAAAAAGTCCTCCCTGCACATGGTCCATCAGTCCTTTCTATTCAAACCTATATGTGGTGCTGGAGTTTGTAGGTGTACTTCCAGAAACTGGAATTTTTGGCCTGCCCATGTGCCAGCTGGGCACAGAATCTGAGTGAAGCTGCAACCCCTACTCTGCAGCTCAATGGACTCACCCAAGACACCTGGAGGAGAGATAATGATGGACAATGGCCATAACAGGGAATGGAAAGTGTCTGCAGCTGCAGGCAGCATAATCCCATCCATCTTATCCATGGGATATAAGCCCCCTCTCACTTGGAGGTGGAGTGGACATCACCATCACTGACTCCTTAGGATTGGGGGAAGAGTTATAAACCGGAGTGGACTTACTGGTATTCTGTTATAGACATATTGTGATTCAAGCAATGGAGGAAATTACAATATTAATATAGAGGCAGTGTCCACTGGGTGTTTTGGAGGCAGGAAGAGGGGAAAGCAGTTGTAATACAGGGGCTCTTTCAGGACTTGGGAATTATCCTGAGTGATTGCAATGACAGATATAGGCCATTTTACATCAGCATATAACATGCAGATCTGTGGGGAAGAGTGTGCTCTACAATGTGGACTATGGTCCATGCTTAGTGGCAAAGCCCCAAGATGTGCATATCCATTGCAGGTGGCATGCCACACTAATGAAAGTTTTTTATGTGGGAGGTTGTGGGAGGTGTGGAGTGTGGGGAACATGGGAATCCCTATAATTTTTGTGTAACATTTATGTAAACTAAGCATATTTTAATAAAGAAAAAAAGGAAAAAAAAAATAAGAAAAAAAACCACTAATGGGTCAGCCAGAAGGCTGATGGTTTTCTCTTGCACAGCTGCAGCCCAGTATGAACGGTTATACCTCTCCTTCTTGTGGGTTTTTTTTGCTTGCCCCCTTCACGAGCCCCTGTTTTGGGAACAGTTAACAATTGGCATAGTTGGCAGGATATTGCCCTGCACACCCACTGTACCTGCTTAGAAGGAGATGGGGGTATGGGCCCCAGGTGGACACCCACCTGTATGTGTGCTGGGGTGGCAGAGTGCCTGTGCTTCTGGTGTGCCTGTCCTGCAGAGGTCCTGGATAACACCCCAGCGGCTATTCAGGGTGCTCTCAGTAGGGTGAGCCCCTGGTGAGTACTATGAAACTGCATGTGGCAGCTGCCTGGGCAGGATAAGCGTTCGTGTCCTTGCTTCAGGATACCACAGAGGAAATGCTGAGGCAAGCAAGCCAGTTGCGGCATGGAGCAGCGTGATCTGCGGGAGCACCACAGAGCACCAGTGGCGTAGAGCAACACAGTGCCTCAGAGTACTGAAACTATAACTCAAGAGGCCCCAGTGAAAATATTCGCCATCTACCCCATCAAAGCTAGGCTGCCCAGCCTCATGCTGGGGTGGCTTGGGCAATGGTCCTTGCTGAGTGAGGTGTGCATTTGGAGCAATGAGGTGCTTTTTCTTCCAGTCCTCTAGGTAGAGAGCTGCAGCAGGTTTTGTGACCCCTGACATAAGCAGAAGATTTGAGCCCTGGGGCAGGAGTGACCTCCTTCTGGGACACATGGTCCCCCTTTCGAGCTGGGAGCAGGCAGTCCCAGCATCTGCATGGTGTCCAGACAAGGCCAGTTGTGGCCAGTCTGCTTGGTGGATGGCTGTGGCCTTCCAGCCTAGGGCTAACACCATATGGTGTGAAGTGGGCTTTAGTCAAAGTAGCCAGTGGGCTGAATTACAGGCTATGTGGTTCATTGTAGGAAAAAAAACTGCTCTTTAACTCTTTGTACTGATAGTTGGGCTGTTTCTGTGCAATTGGCAGAGAGGCTGTGGATCGTGGTCCAACAATTGAATGAGTGCCCCTGAGAGGGTAGAGTAATGCCCATAGAAGCTCTATTGCATAGAACATCAGCTCTGATCTGCTTGGAAATTGTAACAAAAGACCCTGTGCTGAAGCCCCAGATGGGACCACAGGGACATATTGCTACTGGTTGTAACCATGTTCCATGATGGAGAAACTAAAACCATGGTATGGCCTTGGACCTTGAAGGCACCCCAAGTAAAGTGGCTCACTCTTACTGGTCCCTGCGGAGCAGGATTATAAAAGAAATTATCAATCCCACCTTGAAAAACCAATGTTTAGCCCTTGCAGGTAGAAGTGACAGCACCATCAACAGCAGCAACAATTCTGAAAGGGACTTTTATATTAGTTCTCTGGCCTATAATGAGTTCCCCTATCTTGATACAGGTTGAAGATGTGACATCACAAAGCCCTCAGTGGATGGGCCCCAGGTGTGGTACACTCAGCCTGGCTGTACACCACCCCAGAGCAAAATATGCTGTCACAAGATGAGCAATTAAGTTGTGTCCTCTTAGATGGACACAAGGTACCCATTTTAGTCATTCTTTCTCATTTGTCTTATCACCCTTAGGATACATGCCAACAGCTTGCTTGCTTAGGCCTATACCTATGCTCAAGTGTACAACGTGTCTCATTGTTGGGTGTATGGAACTCCCAGCTGATACAGTGTAAGGCCTCACATGGAGCATCTCCCATGCCACTTGGGACAATTGAAACTGGCTGGAGAAGGCTGACCAAATGACCCCAGAGTGGGAAGCCATTCACTGCTATGTTTAATGCTTGCTGCACTGGTATATGGACCTAGCCATGCCGTGGCTCAGCTATGCTTTATATAACGGTTGGGGCTGTCTTCCAACTGAACATGTAGAGTTGCATAGCATCACACCTAAATGTATTTAGCAAAAGGAGGAAAAGAGAGGGCTCCATTAGACAGAGCAGAGGCCTGGGAAGAGAGACCAGCCATTTGCCTGATAGTTTACAGCTGGCCTTGGGGAGAGACCAGAGCAGCTGAACCTGGAGAGAAATAATTTCCAGGAAGAGAGGAAACCAGGAAGCCTGAATTCTGAAGTTGAGCCCTTGCAGACATTGGCAGCCATCTTGCTCCAACATGTGGCAACAGACTTTGGTGAGGGAAGTAACTTATGTTTACTGTAAGCTTCTACCTGAAATAAATACCCTTTATAAAAGCCAACAGATTTCTGGTATTTTGCATCAGCAACACTTTGGCTGATTTAATTCAGACACTGAGGCCAGGGTCATGGCCTGTGATTGCCAAAGCCATCTCTATTTCCTTTGGGCTGTTCCTCAACACATTTCAGTTGCCAGTGGAACAATAGCTGGCATCATATTTCCTTGCATCTTCTGTGACCTGCCCCTCCTGGGGAGCTGACAGCATGGCACAAGGAAGGACTTTCATTCTGAACTCTGTTTCTTAGGAAAAGTTTGTGTTTTGCAGGCAATTGGGCATAAGTTCACAAACCTCTTGGAACCCAATCAAATATGCATTTTACAAAGATTCTAGCCAAATTTGATGAGAGACATTTTTAGTGCTGGGAGACTGATGTTCTGCTTTCCCCAGAGTAACATTAAAAAGAAAGTGGAGAGGCTTTGGGGAGGATGAGTAGCAGAGCCACAGGAGGCCACCTGGCCAGGCTCCTGGTCCATTAGAAAGTTGGGTGGTTCTGGCTCATTAGTCAGCAGTGAGACCTGGAGCAGAGAGTGGGTTCAGAGGCCTGGGAGGACTATCTCTGATTCCCCAGCTCCAGTCTAGTGCAGAAATTAGTGAGGCCAATTAATAATGCTCTCAAGTTGGAGGAGTCACTTAATTTCAACAAGCAATTAGGTCTCCTGAGGCCTGAGACACCTGCAGATGGAGGCAAGAGCCAAGAAGAGCATGTTAATTGTGTTTCTCCTGAGCTGGGGCTTCCTCAATAAAAAATTTGACTTGGAGAGGGGTGTAGGGAATGAGGCATTTAGTGACTTTCCCTTCCTCAGCAGCTACCTGATTTCCTTGTCTTTGTGGCATTTTCCTGAAAAGAGATGGGTGCCCTGTTCAGTCCTGGCAGGTCTGCAGATTCACCAGAGCATATTTTGAAGCCTGCTTATTTTTGTCACATAGCTAAAACATCAAACACCCACATGCCCAAGATCACTCCCAGAACACCAGCTTTCCCTCTGTTCCAGAGGGCCCTACCTATCACCTGAAAACAGTCATCTCCTGAAGATCTGGCTGAACTGTCTCTGCCTATGACCTTAGCACTCATTTTGTGGTACATTAATTTTCACCCATTTCTGCATTCACCCACTATCTAGACTTTAAAGGAATTAGATTATTTTTCTTTGTGTGGGCTTTTATTGAATCATAGCATACATATGGAAAGTACCAAATCATTAAGTATAAAATTTGATGAATTTTTAAGAACTGAGCACAACCTCCACCCCATTCAAGAAGCAGACACCTCCAGAACCCCAGAAACCCCCAATGTTTCTTCCACCCACAGCCACAGGCCCTAACCACCTTGTGGTTTACTTTGACATTAAAAATGGAATTTCAAGCAAATGTTAGAAACACATAAAGAGAAACTCTGGGGTTCTGCTTTCAGTTAATCATTCAGATTAACCCTCCGTCTGAGAAACCTAGAGGAGCTGTATAACAACAACCAAACTGCATTTTCTGAAGGCACTGATAGCTGGAAAGACAGTGCGTACCGCAAGGCCAAGAGCCAAGAAACAGGAAGGCCTGCAAAAGCAATCCTGGCATCTGGGACCATTTGTACCCCAGAGGTTTCTGCTGTTTCTGATGGAGGCTGAAAAGCTAAACAGTGCTTTGGTGAAATATATGAAGGAATGACTGGCACTTACTCTGATGCTATCTTCCTTTAGAAGGGATTAGTTTGTTGTTTCTAATTCTCTCAGGCAAATGTTGGTGAAATTTTTCTGGAATTACATGAGTCAACATTCAAAACATGCACTTTTCTGTTCCAGTTTGATGATTCAAAATTTTCCTCGGTCCATGGGAAAGCTGGGTCTTTTGGCTCAAGCCTCCTAAACCAGTCAGGGTGTAGGCTCTCAGGGTCAATATATTGTCAGAGCATGGAGGCTTTTGCTGGCTCCTTCCTCTGTGAGGCCTCAGCCAATGCAAGAGACCCTGAGTGCTGGGCTCACTTCACAGGGTACCAGTCTTCTGTTCATTCCTAGAAGATTCTTTCAGAAGTATATACGAGACCCCTGCATTGAGGGAGCCCAGGCAGAGGGGCAAATGTGCCCTATGGAAAGAAGGGTTCTTGCAGAAGGACTTGTGATACTCTGGATGGAGGGGGTGGAGGCAGAGGGATATGTGAGCTCCCTGGAGGGAGGGATCCAGGAAGAGGGACATGTGAGCTCTCCATTCATCTGTCCCCACTTGGGACATCTCCTGGGGTCCTCCATGTCCTTTCACCTCCTTTTCTCAGGAGTTTTTACAGGCTTTGATGAGGGCTTCCTCTCTTCCTGCCCTTCCCTCTCTCTAGGCAACCTCACTCATGTTCCTGACTTTCACTACTTTCTGTATTTCTATTTTTAGATCAGATTTCTCTCTGGATCCCTAGGTCCAGATATTGAATTATCTACTGAACATATCCAAGTCTTCCTCCTGAACTTTACTTCTGGTTCCTGTCTGGGTGGATGGAGCCCCCATCCTCATGGGACATGGTTCTAATCCTCAACACTTCCTCTTTCACTTTTTCAATGAATCAATGATTCTGTGTTTCTAAATCCTGGACATCTCTTTAACCAAATTCGATTACTGTTTACTTCCTGGACAAAATACTTGTATAGGCTTCTGAACCAGCTTCCTAACTGCAATTTTTGTTTTGCTCTTGGGATCCTACATCTCATGTCCATTCTGAGGCTAGAACAATTTTGTAAACACATAAATATTGTTTTATGATCTCCACAGTCAAGGACTTTCATGGCTTCCCAGTGCCCTTGAGATGAAGTCCAAGAACCCTGCCCAGGCCTTCAAGTCCCCTTTATAAGGCGCCTGATAGCCTCGCCACCACCCACCCCAGCTCCAGAAACCTTGGACTTCCTCTTGTCTTTGGTTTGGGCTGCCCACCCAGGAGCCCCTGGTGCTATCCAGGGTCACTAATTTTTACTTCCTTCCTCCATCCCTCCAATGGCTCAAACTCGCTGCTTCTGTTTCCAATCACTCCTTGTTACCAGGCAAGCCTATTATTCCCTCTAGATGATGCAGTACACTTGTCTCCATTTTCTTGGCTCTTCTAAGGCCCTCTTGTGTCCTCCAAGGTGACATGATTAAATTCCCAATACCAAACTTCAGCTGTCTTCACTCTACCTATCAGATCCTCAGCTCTCCCCTGACCTGGCCTTCTATTTTCCCCTGACCTGACCATCTAACAACCCCTTAATTCACCCTCTACACTCCCCCTACCTGACCCTCTGCCCACCCCATGCCTGACTTCTGCCCTCTCCCTAACTGGCCTTCTGCCCTCACATTACCTTATCCTTTGACCTCCCCCTACCTGATGCCATCCTCCTCTCACCTGACCCTCTTCCCTCCCCCTAACAAACTCTCAGATCTTCATGCACAAGTCCCACTATTCTCCCCTTTCCTGACTCTCTAACCTCTCCATACCTGTTGCTCTGATGTCCCCTTTCTTTATACTCTGGCCTTCCTCTACTTAAAACCCTGCCCTTCCCCTACCTGGCCCTCTGCCATCCTCCTACCTGACCCTTTGATCTCCCCTTACCTGAACATCTGCCTGTTTCTACCTGTCTCCTGCCTTTCTTCTACCTGACCATCTGCCAGTTCTTTACTTGAACCTCTCTCCCTCCCTTACCTGGCCCTATAGGCTCCACTTACCCAACCCTCTGCCTTCCCCCTACTTGACTTTCTGCCTTCCTCATACTTGACTCTCTATTCTCACCCGACCTTACTCTCTGGTCTCCACATACCATAATTTCTATTCTCCCCTTACCTGACTCTCCACCCTCCCTTACCTGATGCTCTGCTTTCCCCTTACCTGTCCTTCTTCCTTCCCATTAGCTGTGCCTTTGCCCTTTCTTTACCTGACCCTCTTCCCTCCCACCCTGACCCTCCATTCTCCCCCTACCTGAACTCTGCACACTCCTCACCTGACCCTTTGTTCTCCCTCTAACTAAACCTCTGATCTCCATACACCTGACCCTCTTTTCTTCCCTTTCCTGACTCTTTAACTTCCCCATACCTGATAATCTGTTATGCCCTTACCTTACCTTCTGCTCTTCCTCTACCTGACCCTCTGCCCTTCCTCTGCCTGGACCCTGTCCTCCATTTATCTGACACTTTGTTCTCACTCTACCTGACCCTCTGCTCTCTCCTTATCTGACCGTCTGCCTGTCCTCTACCTGATTCTTTGCCATTCCTCTAACTGAATTTCTGCTCTCCTCTTACCTTATCCTCTGCCTTTCTTCTATCTGACTCTCTGCCTTCCTTTGTCTGACCCTCTGTACTGCACTTACCTGACCCTCTGTTCTTTCCCTGCCTGACATTCTGCTTTTCCCTTACCTAACCCTCTGCCCTCCCCTGCCTGACCCTTTGTTTTTTCCTTCCTGACTCTGTGATCTCCCCTTTCTTCTGTCCCTTTGCCTTACTCACAGTTTTCTGGTCTGTCCCTCAGCCAACACCACTGTCTTTATGGGGACTTGACAGCAGAGGACAGAGCCAAGGCCAGGTGATGAATGGGTAGGATGAGGCCACCAACACTCAGTGCTGGGCTGCTGCTGCCTCCTAGCACTCAAGTTGGCCCTGGGGGTCAGTGGCTAAAAGTCCTGGCAGGAGATGAATTCTAGTGGTCCATCCAACTGTCCACATCAAGCAATGCATGGCCATCCTTGTGTAGCAGCCTCCATGGATTCACAGGCACTGACCAAACAGGTGTTTACAATGGGGTGATCAGTATTCAGGACTTGGAGAGAACCAGTCAGAACTCTGGAGGCCAGGATGTGTAGTGAGGCTGGCAGCTGAGGTCCAGTGTGTACTCAGACAGAGCAATAGCATGCTGAACCTGATCACTATCTAACCTGCCCCTCTGGACTCATCCTCATCTTCTCCCTGGCTGCAGGGTTCTGGCCTAACCGTCCCTTGCCCCTAGCCTCATTTCCTAAACTGATTCTCATTTCCCCTTTCTCTGAGTATCAAATTATGCTGCAGCACAACTACCACGAGCTCTCTCCTGAGCAAACACTTGTGAAGTTTGCCAAATAACTAACAACTCCATCAGTATAATATCAACAAACTCATTTGCCATATGATGGGGAGAATTCACTGTGGAGCCCCAGGAGAGATTTTGTGGGTGATGCCTGGGGTAGGGTGTGGGATCTCCTACTGTGTTCAGGGCCCACCTCTATCTCTTGAGCCCCTTTGTGTCTCACCCCTCTGACTAGCACACCACCCAAACATACTTCCCTGTTGGACTGACAGCCCAAGTGCTTCTCTCTATAACACTTCATCTGCTATATCCTGAGCCAGTTTCATCATGAAATTGCTCAGATGGGTCCACACTCTACAATTGCCATTTTGAAATTCTTAATAATTTTTATCAAAGGTCTCAGCATTTTCACTTGCACTGAGCCCCACAAATTATGTAGCCAATCCTGGGTATATTTTTGATTTATTGAAATTATTCTGTTTAGAAAAGTAATGCATGTTTATTTTAGAATATGTAGAAAGTACAGATAAAGATACAAGAAGAAAATGAAAAATCATTTAACATTCTGTGTCCTAGAAATGAACCTTTTAACCTTGTGGTTTATGTCTACAGAGGACTTTCTTTTGCAGAAATGAACAAAAGAGAGCTTCTTTTACAGAATGTAGCACAGCATGCTTTCTATTGCTTTGCTGTGTTTTTAAGTTAATTCTTCCCATTGGCTTGTCTATACTTTTCTCATTTATACCATCATTTTTAATGACGTCCTCGTGTTCCATTGTGTGTCTGTCCCAAAATTTATTTAATCTTCTTTCCTTGAATATTGGCTGATTTCCTGAGGACAGACATCCTCCCAGTGAGAGGGATGTGAGTCTTTGATGGTGGCCATAGGACCCATTCCTAGAGGAAAATTAGGATATTGATTAAATTACTATGTTTGTCAATTCCTGGCACACGTAAGTTTGGAGTAACCCCAGTATTCAATCATACCTTCTATGTGAGCGCAGACCATCACTGTCCTTCTGCTGAGCCCTGGGCTTTGGTGTGCTGCAGCCATAGAGCCCAGGCATCACTGAGGACAGGCTCATGGCATCTCACATCACCCTGCAGGAAGCTCAGAGGTCCTCTTGTCCAGTTGGGAATATTTGGGGAGGAGATTGTACCCTGTGGCAGATGAGGTCTCTGATACACCCAAAGACATGTGAGCACTCCTTGGCTTCCTTCCAGGATTTCAGAACAGCTGGGTTTTGTCCACTGTCTATTTTTGAGCATACTATGCACACTCTCTTCCTGAGACTGCAGGCCCAGGCTGATTAGTGCAGAGGTGACAGGGATGGTACTGTCTCCTCCATGGCTACGGCCTCTTCTCCTTGACTGCTGGCCCCTCCCCCTGTTGAGTATCTGCTGAAGCCCACAGGGGTCTATGATCCAGGGACTGCACAAGCACCAGTCATCACCCTTTCCATATTATCTGATTGCTTTTGACACATATTTCCTAACTTTTCATTTCATTAAAGCCACTGAGTTGGCCAAAATGAAGAGTAATAATGGAAGGGAAATTTGTTATAAATTTGAGGATTTGCATTAAATGGAGGCTTAACTCTTAAATCCTCATAAATGTTAAAGGAAATCTCTCTACATCCAAGCCTCCTTTGCTGTGTTCTTGCTCTGAAGGCCCGGTAGGGAAGGAGTCCCTGAGGCTTCTGGTTAGGCAATGTGGGTGGCATGGGTTTGTGTAGGGGGACTGCTGGTGTCTGGCAGTAGCCTCCATGCTCTGCAGACAGCTCAACTGCCCTGGGGCCCCCATCTTCCTGCTGAGATCCCAAGAAGATGAAGTTGTCCTGGATGCAGGGGCTCAACTGACAGGCCAAGGAGGCTTTGCTATGGAATGTTCCCTGGGGTTTTGGGGGCCACTGAACAGCTGTGCTTGCAGGTGTGTGGTAGTGACAACTGATCCTAGTGGGTTTGTCAGGTACCCTGCAGCCCTTTCCCTGCCAGGGCCCATGTTCTTTTTAATGAACTAAAGTGTTTTATTGACATCACAGTACATTCAAGAATAATTTTAAGAACATTACAGCTGAAAGAGAATGACATATTTTTAGTCTTATGCAGTATTTCTTGGGTAAAAAAGTAATACAAATAAATGTTATCAAGTAACTTGAAGCAGCTTTTTTGAAAAAGATCACCTATCTAAAGATTAAACAGGTAGCACCCTGGAGCAGGAGGGAGGGCTCAGGCTGCATTCAGTCAACAAGAACTAATGAATCCCAGTGACTTCTTGAGGCATGAATTGTACAAGCAGGGAGCAAATGTTTTTGGGAAACAGCATGGGTGAGGCCCATTTTCTCAGTGGCCCAGAGCTCATGTCAGAGAGGTCCTGGTGGAAAAGTGGCAGTAAGCTGTGGCCTCCTGGGTGGCAGATTCCTGCAAATTCACTTGCAGGTTCAATATGAACTTTGTGGGACTCCCATTGCACACTGAGGTAGCATGTTCAGGTAGGGACACCGCATCCTGATGTATTTTCAAGGTCTTGATTTTTTGAGATTGGGTTAATGCCACTGTGCCATTGCCATGGGCTTGAGTGGAACTCTATTTCCCCAGTAAGTGGTGGTTGAGGGAATTTCTATGGATCTCCAAAGTGCATGGTCCAGGAGAGCCTGTGTCACTGTGCCATGTTCTGCAGAATTTGTAAACATCCCTTTCTGCCCCAGAGGCTCCTACCAGCCTGATTACTGACCACTATGGTCCTTCCTTCTGGGGAGATGGTCCCGGTGCCCCACCCCACCCAGGAAGAAGGTTTCAGGGTTAAAGGATGACCCAGGCCACTAAAAAGCACAGAGCTGAGGCTGGGATTGCCTTCATCTACCCTGGAGGGCACAGTTGAGGTGACACATGTCTCCAGGTGTTGAGTGGGGTCAAAGGTGGGAGCTGACTGTCCTTGGATGAGTATTTGCTGTTGAATCTGAATTATCCAGTCCTGGGTGGGATCCAGGAACCAAGAGAGATGTCAAGGAGATGGGAGGGTTCTCTTTGTCCTGCAAACCCCCAGGTGCCTGGCTCTGAAACCACTGGGTTGTACCAAGCTATGTGGCAACTGATTGTTTTGCACCTTTTATCCCTGTGGGACTCAAGGACAAGGCTGAAGTCAAGCTTTTTCACCCTCAGGCCTGCACAGAGCCTGCCCTGGTCCCAGAGCGTTCCTGAGAAATTTGCCCCTCAGGGCTGCTCAGTGCAGCCTTCTATTCCAGAGTACACAGAGGCCCAGCTGTGGGTGGGGAGCACCCTTGCAAAGGGCACCTGGAGGGGAGGCAAGCCTTACATGGGGCACTGTTTGTGATGTTGACCTGGAGCTGGCCATGGCCCACATCATCTGCTAGGAACTGCAGTGTAGCTCGGTTGTCTCCATGCTAGGGGGCTGCTCACTTTAGCTGGGGCTCTAGGCTCGTGTGGATGGAGGCCTTCCAGTGTGTGGGCAATGAGTCCTGCTGTTTGTCTGCCCACTGAAGTCTGGGTGCCAGAGATGTGTAGGCCAAGCTTAGGTGCTTGGGTGAATCTGGACTGTACTTGTTGGATTCTCCAGGCACTGGGGTACCTGCAGCTTGCTCTGCTGTATGAGGATGGTGGGCAGTCAGACAGGGGGAACTCACTGTCTCATGTCAACAATCATTATTGTTCATCTTTAAACCAGGAGTGGATGCTCCCTTGGCCACAAGCTGCCTCATTCACAGTGAGGGTATACTGAGTGGAAGGACTGTCCCTCCTCCTGCTGCTTTCTTTCTCCCCATTTTTTGGCCTTGCTGTGCCTAGTTCCCTAGAGCTGAAGGCATGAGGCCCAACTTGAGCTGTGCTGGCTGGTGCTATGGAGTTGTTCAGTGTCTGGCCTGGGCATGTGTGTGCAAAGAATCCTGGGGCTCGTCTAGTGTTGAGAACCAGACCCTAAGACCACCCAGATCAGGGCCTTGAGAGCTGAGGACCTGCAGGCACAATGTGTAGAGATCATCACACACCCAGAGTTCTCAAATTTGTGCTCTTTTCTGCCCCCACCCCTCTCAGAATTTGGGCTTTATACCTGGGCCCCTACTCGGGATCTGTTCCATATCTGCAGATGAGGGAGTGACTCTGAGGCCCCTCCTATCCCCAAGTTCCAGCTGCTCAATGGCAGCAGTGGCTGTGCAGGGAACATGGAGCTCCAGGTACAGGGCCTTGGGTATCCTTCTGTGCTGCCCACTGGGACATAGCAGACACCACCTTATTCTGCCACCAGTTCGGCTGGTGGTGGTCACACCCAGAGAAAGCCAGGAGGCAATGGTCCCATATGGTCCAATGTGTTTTACTGATGAGGATGGAGCCCCATTTGTGGAGCTGCCCAGAAAGCACCCTGGGGACCCTCACTTGTACCCCAGGAAACATGGCCACTACCATCTGCTCAGGTGGGTGCAGAGCAAGGACTGTAATGGAGGGGAGGATTTCAGGTGGATCATGGAGCTTTGGGTTTGTCAATGGGGAACCAGAGGAGGTCATTCAGGGGTGGACAGAGGGTGGGTAACACATGAATGAAAGATAGATTGAGGTGAATAATGGCACAATAATGGCAATAATGAAAGACAGATTGAGGGAATGAAAGATAGGTGAGGGGTTAAAAGAGGTGGAGGGGTGCAGAATAAGGAGTGTACCTTTAGGGTAGACTCATGGCAGGGCTGTGCTGAAAGCCGAGTTCCCCTCACATTCACACCCTGTCTTTTACTAGGAAGAATGCTGATATTTGGGTTTCCATTTGGTTTTGTCCTGTTTCCATATTTCAGTTCCCCTTTTTCCCAATTGAGTAATCTTGGCCACCTTAAGAAAAATCAGTTAGCCATATCCTCTTTGAAAAATTTTTCCACTTCCCTTGCCACCACCAAAATCCTTTCTCCTTGCAACAGATATGAATGCATCCTCTTCTCTATTCTCCTCTTAATGTATCTGTTATACAACTTATGTGGCACTTTTAAAAATCATCATGCTTTTTAAGGAAATGCTTTTTGCCTTTATTTTCAATTAATAATGATAGTGATGATTTTTTCTTTCTGATTTCTTCCTCACATACAATAGTTGTAGAATAAATGCCAGTTGACTAAATGACTAAATGACTGAAGATAATAGAATTAATATCCGGTATTTAGAGGAAAGTCATCATATATGTTTTTATTAAATTAAATATTTTCCTATATCTTTTTCACCATTAATCTAAGGTCAAATGTTTCATTTAATATATTTTATTCCATAATTAAGTGATGTGTTTGAATATCTGTGTCTTCATTTAAAAAACATAATACTTGATCAACAGTCATATACCAATAACTGTGTAAATTAATAAAATAAATTAATGAATCACACAAAAAAATCAGTTAGCCATAAATGTGAGGGTTCATTTTTGAGCTCTCAGTTCTATTTCATTGATGTGTATGTCTGTCCCTTTTCAGCACCATGTAGTTTTTATTATGGTGGTTTGTGGTAAGTTTTTTTTTTTTGTTTTTTGTTTTGTTTTGTTTTTTTAATTTATTTTTATTGTGGGTAAAAATCAAAATTCTCACAATACATACAAACATTTGCAAAATGATATATAAATATATATGCATATATGTGTATTTGCTTACAAAAATGTTATATATATAGACATATATTTTAAGAGGTGCTTAGATTACCCAAAATATTACACGGAACCCACTGGGATTCCCATGTTGCCCACCTCCCACACCTCCCACCACATCCCACACAAACATCTCCCACAGTGTGGCCCACCACCCTCAATGAACTTACACATCCTGGAGCCTTGCCACCAACCATAGACCACAGTTCACACTGTAGACCACAACTTTCTCCCACTCAGTTCTGAGTGGTGTGTGCTGATTTAAAATGCCCTACATCCGTTGCCACAACAGTTCTCAGGACAACCTCCAACTCCCAAAGAAGCCCCTGTATTTCAACTGCTCATCCCCTCCCTACCACAAAAGTGTCAAGTGGCCACTGGATCCACCTCATTGTTATAATTTCTTGCATTGCTAGAATCACCATATGTGAACAAGAGAATACCATCAAGTCCACTCTAGTCCATAGTTCTTCCCCCAATCCTGAGGGGACTGGGATGGTGATGTCCACTCCAACTCCAAGTGAAATAGGTAAGTGTGAGTCCTCCATCTTAATTATTCTTTTTCAAAGTACATTTAGCTATATGAGACCCCTTATCCTTCCATTAAAATGTGATGATAATATTTTCCATTTCTTCAAACAAGGTTGTTGGGATTTTGTTAGGGATTGCATTGAATCTATAAAATGTTTTTTATTGTATTAGATATTTTAATGATATTTAATCTCCCAATACATGAACATGGAATATCCTTTCATTAATCTAGGGTTTCTTTATTTTCCTCTAGCCATGTTTTGTAGTTTTCAGTTTGCAAGACCTTTACATCCTTGGTTAGATTTATTCCTAGATATTTGATTCTTATTTTGAAATTGCATATGGAATTTTTTTGTCCTGATTTCTTCTTTCGATTGTTCATTGTTTGTGTATAGAAACACTACTGATTTTGGGGTGTTTATCTTGTACCCCACCATTTTGCTGAATTCATTTATTAGTTCTAGGAGTTGTTTTGTGGATTAATGTAAAACTACCAATTTCTCCCTTCCAGTCTGTCAGTATTTGCTCAATATATTTTGGGGCTTTGCTTTTATGTGCATATATATTTATAACTGTTACGTCCTCTTATTTAATTGTCCCCTTCATCAGTATCTAATGGCCATCCTTGTCTCTCATAACTGTTTTTTACTTAAAGACTATTTTATCTCATATTAGTATAGCCACCCCAGCTCTTTTTTGGTTAATACATGTATGATATAATTTTTCCATCCTTTCATAGTCAACCTAATTGTATCTTTGAATTTAAAATAAGTCTGTTGCAAGACGGTATATAGATGATTCATTTTTCCTATCCATTCAGCCAATATCTGCCTTTTGTTTAGAGAGTTTAATCTATTTACATTTAAAACCAATATTTATAATGCAGGACTTTCTTCTGCCAGTTTTCCATTTAGCCTTTGTAAGACCTATACGTTTTTCATCCCTCATTTTCATTAATGCAAACTTTTATATTTATGTGCTTTTTTGTGCATGTTGCAACATATTGACTGCCTTTTGCATTTTTATCTGGGTGTTTTCATCTATTTTCCTGTGGTTACTGTAGGGTAAAAAAGTAACAATGTAATTAAATGCCAATCATATTTAGTTTGATACCAACTTAATTTCAGTAGCATGCATGTACCCTATACCCCTCTGACCCTGCACCACTTTTAAAAAATTTGTTACCACTTATACCTTTGTATGTTGTGTGCCCACAAAAAACATAGATTTATTATTAACCTTATATATTTGCATTTTAGCATCTGTGGGAAATAAAAAGTGGAGTTACATACCAATTCATATAGTACAATAATGGTGGCATTTATGATTACCAAACTCGTCATTATTTCTTTATGCTTCTTTGAACCGTTGTCTAGTGTGTTTTTATTTAAGTCTGAAGAACTCCCTTTAGCAATTTTTGAATGCTAAATCTACTGGTGATTAACATCCTCAGTGTTTATTCGAGAATGTATTATTCTCTCATGTTTGAAGAGTCTCACTGGATGAAAAATTCTTTGCTGGCAGTTGTTTCCTTTTAGCACTTTAATTATTTCAAGTAATTAACTTCTTGTTTCCATGATTTCTGATGAGAATTCAGAATTTGGGACTCCATTGTGCATAAAATGTTTCTTTTTTCTTTCAGCTTTCAGAATTGTCTCTTTGTCCTTTGCATTCAATATTGTAATCAATATGTGATGGGGTGAATTTGTCTTCAGGTTTATCCTATTTGGTGTTCTATGAGCTCCTTGGATGTAACTTTTCATGCATTTTGATAAATTTGGGAAGTTCTCTGTCATTATCAATTTGAATATTCTTTCTGATCCTTTCTCTCTTTCTTCTCATTCTGGGGCTCCCAAAGCATGTACTTTGCTTTGATTGATGGTGTTTCAGAGGTATCTTAAGCTATTTTCACTTTTAATAATTTTGTTCTTTTTCTTTTGCTCCTCAGACGGACTCATTTCAAGTGTCTTGTTTTTAAGTTATCTGATTTCTTTTTCTGCCAGCTCCAACCTACTCTTGAAACCCCCCTGGGCATTTTTCATTTAAGTTATTGGGGTGTTCAACTCCAGTAGTACTGCTTGGTTCCTTTTTTAAAATTTCTTTCACTTTACTTAAACTCTCACGTTGCTCATTCTTTGTTTCCCTGGTATACTTTATTTTTTTCTCTGTATTTTCCTTCATCTCCTTGAGTGTTGCTTTAGATAACTTTTTAAAGGCTTTTTTCCATATAACCATATTATTGTCTTCTTCATTGGCACTTTCTGCATTATTATCTTCTACTATGGATGGCCCATCTTTTCCTATTTCTTTATTTGTCTTTTACCCTTTTATTGCACACCATACGTTTTAATATTTTAAAATGTAAAACCTGGGATTTATTCCCTGAGATGTATGTTGCTGTTTTGTTTTTTTTTTGTTTTGTTTTGTAACCAGCTAGTAATGAAACAGAGATTTTTCTTGAGCTTCAGCCCTTCTACAAGGAAGTGTGTGCCCATTAACATAGATTTAAATACTATTATACATATTTGTCTGTTAAGTCATATGAGGGAACCATTTATAAAACAAAAGTAAAATAATACAGGATTTTATGTTTATTGATGTAGATACCATTACCAATATTCTTTATTTCTTCTTGTGTCTCTGAGTTATTGCCTATTATCCTTTTATTTCACCTTTAAAACCTAGCTTTAGTATTTATTCTAGAGCAGGTTTTCTGGTAGTGAAATCTTTCAGCTTTTGATTATCTGTAAATCTCTTAATTTCTCTATATTTTGAATATATTTTTATTGGCAAAGTTGTAAACTGATAAAAAAAACAATCATGCACATGTGTGTAATTCACATACAACACCCCTCCACCAGCACACTACATTGTTTTGTAACATTTGTTCCAGATTATGAGATAATATCATCAGACTATTACCACTATGGTCTACAGCATACACTTGGTATGTTTTTTCCATAACCCCCTCTAATTAATACAATGCGTCTTTGTCATTGATGCAAGAATATTACAGTATTTCTGTTAACTATAGTCCATAGATTACATTAATTGTATTTTTCCCTTGCTTCTCCACATTCTTACCACATTGCAATATTGATGCACATTTGTTCTAGTTCATAGAAAATATTCTTGTATTTGTACTATTAACCACAATTCTCATCCACCTCTGGATTCACTATGTTATTCAGTCCTTAGATTATTCTCTAGCTTTATTTCAATTGACATATACATTCCTAGAACACAATACCATTTATAAATCAGATGCAATAGTTCCACTCACTATAATGTGTTAGCATCAGCTCTATCCATTTAAACACTTTTACAGTCATGTTAAATAAAACTTCTACATAAATTAAGCATCAGTACATTTTCTCAGCCATCTTCTTATCTCCTAATAATTTAGACTCTAGGTTTTTAACTCCATGTGTTTATTTTTAGCATTTAGTTCTTATTAATAAGATGATACATCATTTGCCCTTTTTTGTTTGGCTTATTTCATAATGTCTTCAAGATTCATCCATTTTATCATATGTGTCTCAATTTCATTTCTTCTTAGAGCAGCATAGTATTCCGTTGTATGTATGTATACACCAGATTTTATTTATCCATTGATGGACAGTTGGATTATTTTTATTTTTGGCAATTGTTAGTAACTCTGCTATGAACATTGGTGTGCAAATGTCTGTTCACATTAGAGTTTTCAGTTCTTCTGGATACATTCCTAGTAGAGGAATTGCTGGGTCATATAGCAGTTCTATATTCAACTTCCTGAGGAACACTAAACTGTCTTCCACAGAGGCTGCACCATATTACCTTCCCACCCACAGAGAAGGAGTGTTCCTGTTTCTCCACATCTTCTCCAGCACTTATTGTTTTCTGTTTTTTTTTAAAATAATACCCAGTCTATGCAGTGTGAGATGATATCTCTTTGTCATTTTGATTTGCATTTCCCTTATAGATAGTGATATTGAACATTTTATTCATGTGTTTCTTGGTCATTTTTATTTCCTCTTTGGAGAAATGCCTATTTAAGTCTTTTGCCCATTTTTTAAATTGAATTGCTTCCTCTCTTATTGTTGAGTTGTATGATTTCTTTATATAGTATGGAAATTAAATGCTTATTGGATTTAGAGTTATCAAATATTTTCTCCTATTGAGTGGGCTTCCATTTCACCTTCTTGATGAAGTCCTATGAACCACAAAACTGTTGAAGTTTGAGGAGGTCTCATTTATCCATATTTTCTTTCATTGCTTATGTTTTCAGTGTAAGGTTTAAGAATGCACCACCTTACAAAAATGTTTTATATATATATATATATATATAAGAGGTGCTTAGATTACCCAAAATATTACACGGAACCCATGCACATATATGTATATATATTTATATTCCATTTTACAAATATTGGTATGTATTGTGAAAATTTTGATTTTTACCCACAATAAAAAATAAATTAATTAAAAATAAAATAAAATAAAATAAAGCACACTAATAAAAAAAAAAAAAAAGAATGCACCACCTACCAATAGGTCTGGAAGACGTTTCCTTACATTTTCTTCCAGAAGCTTTATGGTTCTAGCTTTTATATTTAGGTCTTTAAGCTTTTCAAGTTAATTTTTGTATAAGGTATGAGATAGGTTTTTTTTTTTTTTTTTTTTTTTCCTTCCTTAGGGATATGGATATCCAGTTCTCACTGCACCATTTTTTGAATAGATTCTACTGACACTGTTTGAGGGGGGCTGTTCAAAGCCTTTTCAAAAATGACTTGACCATAAATGTGAGGGTCTGTTTTTGAACCATCAATTCAGTTTCAGTGGTCTATGTCTCTGTCCTTATGCCCATACCATGCTGTTTTTACCACTGTAGCTAGGTAATATGATTTAAAGTCCAGAAGTGAGAACCCTCCTCTAACATTGCTCTTCTTTTTAAGATGTTTCTGGTTATTTGGCTTCCAAATGAATTTGATAATAGTATTTTCCATTTCTTTAAAATGTGCTGGTAGAATTTTTTTCAGGATTGCATTGAATCCGATTATCAATTTGGCTAGAATTGACATTTTAACAGTATTTATTCTCTCAATCCATGAGCACAGAATGTTCTTCCATTTAGTTAGGCCTTTTAAAATTTCCTTTAGCAATACATTGTACTTTTCTTAATTAAAGTGCTTTACATCCTTGGTTAAGTTGATTCCTAAATATTCAATACTTTTAGTCACTATTGTAAATGGAATTTTTTCCTAACTTCCTCCTCATATTGCACATTACTAATGTATGGAAACACTACAGATTTTTGCATTTAATCTTGTATCATGCAAGATTGGGATACTGAAATCCTTTATTAGCTCTAGCAGCTTTGTTGTAGATTTTTCAGGGCTTTTTAGGTATAGGAACATGTCATCTGTGAATAGCAAAAGTTTTAGTTCTTCCTTTCTGATTTGGATGCATTTTATTTCTTTTCCGTGCATGATTGCTCTAGCTAGAACTTCTAGCACTATACTGAACAGCAGTGGTGGCAGTAGGCATCATTGTCTTGTTCCCAATTTCACTGGGAAGATTTCAGTCTTTCACCGTTGAGTACAACATTAGCTGAGGGTTTTTCATATATGACTTTTACCATGTTGAGAAATTTTCCTTCAATTCCTATTTTGTAGTTTATCAAGAAAGGATGCAGTATTTTGTCAAATGCCTTTTCTTCATCAATTGTTAGAAACAAGTGATTTGTCTTCTTTGATTTAATAATGTGGTGTTTTACACCGTTTGATTTTCTTTCTTATTTTTTTGGTTACATATTTTCATATTTAATATTACTTTAAAATACATGAGAGTTTATAAAGCAATAATTATGACATTGAAGTTTCTAACATCTATAGGTGCAATGTATGACAATAAAAGCTAAAAAGAAAGGAGCAGAAAATAGAATTATATTGAAGCAAAGTTTGTAATTTTCCTTGCATTAAAACAATCTGAAGTAGATTGTGATAAATTAAGATGCATATGGCAATCCTTAGATTATAATTCCTACAAGATGACATCAAATTTGCACTTTATAAAGATAAAGGATAATTTTTTTTTCAAAACATGCAGTTTTTTTTTAAAGTTTGTAGTTCCAGAAGTTACACATCATTTGTTTTCCAAGTAAGCATATTACTTTCTTTTATATATATATATTTTAAAAGATGCTTAGATTACATAAATGTTACACAAAAATTACAGGGATTCCCATGATTTCCACCTCCCATAACATCTCACATAAACATCTTTCATTAGTGTAGCACATCACTTGCAGTGGATATACACATCCTGGGGCTTTGACACTAAGCATAGACCACAGATCACATCGTAGACCACACTCTCTCCCACAGAGTACTGCATGGTATATGCTGATGTAAAATGGCCTATATCCATCGCCACAACTTCACTCAGGACAACCCCCAAGTCCTAAAAAATCCCCTGTATTACAACTGCCCTTCCCCTCCCTTCCCTGAAAGTGTCTAGTGGCCACTGGCTCCACCTAACTGTTATAATTTCTTCCATTGTTTGAATCAAAATGTCTACAACAAAATACCATTATTTTGTTGCTCTAGTCCATAGCTCTGCCCCCAATCCTGAGGGGACTGGAATGGTAACGTCCACTCCACCTCCAAGTGAGAGTGGGCTTAAATCCCATGGATATGGTGGATGGGATAATCCTGCCTCAGCTGCAGGCTCTCTCCATTCCCTGGGATGGCCGTTGTCCATCATCGTCTCCTCACCTGGTGACTTGGGTGAGCCCGTTGAGCTGTGGAGAAGGAGTTGCAGCTCCACCAAGATTCCAGGCACAGCTGGCACATAGGCAGGCCAGAGGCTCCAGTTTCTGGAAGTATACCTACATACTCCAGCCTCATATATAGGTTTGAATAGAAGGGACTGAAGGACCATGTGTAGGGAGGACTTATTTGAGTCCAACTCTGTCACTCTCAGGAGCACAGATTCCAAAGTAGAACCCACTGATAAAGCATCAATCTCTGGGGCTATACCCCTTTATATAGGACCTGGTTGTCTCCAGAGCCCTCAGGAGCCCCTCTGTGTGGGGTGATATCCACTTTGGTGTTCTATGAGATCCTACTGAGGTGTGCATAAGCGTTACCTCTGGGATGATCTCCCGACTCTCTTTGAAGTCTCTTAGCCACATGAACTCATTTGTCTTTACCTTTCCCCCCTTTATTCAAGGTTTTTTTTTCCAGTCATGTTTCCAATTGGCATTTGGTATTAATCCCTCGTTGCCAGGAAGGCTCATCCCCAGGAGTCATATCCCATATTGGGGGGAAGGTAATGCATTCATATGTTGTGTTTGGCTTAGAGAGAGCCCACATTTGAGCAACAAGGAGGGTCTCAGATGGCAATCCTTAGGCACCCCATAACAGTACGCCATGTTTCAATTGCAAGAGCAAAAACTCATAAGGCTAGTCATCAATAACTAGAACCCAACAGTGGGCCATCCTCTTTTGCCAGACACTGCCCCTGCACTCCAGGGACTGTTGCTGCTCCCTTGGAGAATGTGGCAGAGCTCTCCAGGCTGGGAATTCAGTATTCCCTCAATTATTGAGTGATTGTCTAACCACTGTGACTATGCCCCATCCCTGGATCCTTTGAACAGTTTTATATATCTTTCATGTATATTCCAATGAACTTACTCCCATGAATACCCCATCCCAGAACCCCTCACACCAATGGTCCTCTGCAGCCCCCATTGTAACCCTTCTGTGATCTAAACCTTCCTTTAAGATGAAGCCCATATAATAACCAAATACAATTAATAGGAAAATGAAATAGTAATGATAAGCTTAAATGCAAGTGATAAAATACAAGGAAACTCAGAAAAAAATGAAAAATAAAATATTATTAAACGTTTGGGGTATTCAAAAAAAGAAAATGGGAAAAAAATTTTAAATTATTTTTTATTTTTATTTTTTCTCCTTTTATCACTGCATTATCAGATGTCCAGTATGTACCGTGACACCTTCCCCCTCTCATTCCCCAGTGTCTGCCGAATTTTCATTTTGTTTTAAAAAAAGATTTAGGTCACAGCAAAGTCACACACTGAATACTAGAGATTCCCATGTACCAAACCTCCCTCCCCCTTCCCCACCTAATATTAAAACTTTTTTTGTGTGTGTGTGGATGGTAGCATTGTTATAACTATTATACAGATAGTGAGACATAGCTACTAAACATTATCAATGGTTAACAGTATAGTTTACAATTTAGACGGTAGATTTTAATAATTTTTGATGATATTTACCATGTCCTGTGTCCATTACTGTAAGGTAATGAAAAACGCTTCCCATGACCATTAAATACCCCGTTTGATCTTTTTCTGCTCCTTCCTCCCCATCCACCTGGGGTATATGACACTCCCCTGTCTTGACTCATGGGATGACAAGATTCATAGTTACATGCCCTGAGTATTCTAACCTGCCCTTCCTAATCTACCCACCTGTTAACCCTGCACCACCAAACCCAGTAATATCACTAACCACCTGTCCTATCCTTCAATATGCAACTATACTCTATCACTTTACCATAGATTAGGTCCATATGGGTGATGGCTCACAACCTACTCTTCTCTCTGTTTCCCTTGTTAACTTATCTTTCAGACAGTGGTTCTCAGAGACTTCTCACTTTCCTCAAATCAAATCAGTAACGTCATTTACTACTAATCCTTCCATGCCTGGCTTGCTTCACTCAACATAAGGTCTTCAAGGTTCATCCATGTTATTCCATGTGTTAGCACTTTATTCCTTCTAACAACTGAGTAATATTCCACTGTATGTGTGTACCACATTTTGCTTATCCATTCATCTGTTGATGGGCACCGGGGCTGATTCCAACTTTTGGCAACTATGAACAATGCCGCTATGAACATTGGTGTGCATATATCTGTTTGTATCTTTGCTTTCAATTCTTCTGTGTATATACCCAGCAGTGGAATCGCTGGATCATATGGAAGATCTATTGTTAGTTCTGAGGAATTGCCAAACTGTCCTCGACAATGGTTGGACCATTCCACAATCCTACCAGCAGTGGATGAGGGTTCCTATTCCTCCACATCCTCTCCAACACTTATATTCTGGTGTTTTTTTTTAATAGCTGCCATTCTGATGGCTGTAACATGGTATCTCATTGTGGTTTTGATTTGCATTTCCCTAATAGCTAACGATGTCAAGCATTTTTTCATGTGCTTTTTAGCCATTTGTATTTCTTCCTTAGAGAAGTGTCTTTTCAGGTCATTTGCCCATTTTTTAAATGGGTTGTTTGTCTTTTTATTTTCAAGGTGTAGGATTTCTTTATATATGCAGGATATTAGGCTCCTATCAGATATACGGTTGCCAAATATTTTCTCCCATTGAGTAGGCTGCCTTTTTATTTTCTTAATAACATCCTTTGAGGTGCAGAAGTTTTTAATTTTTAGGTGATCCCATTTATCTATTTTTTCTCTTGCTACTCATGCTTTGGGTGTGAAGTTCATGAAACCATTTCCTATTATAGGGTCCTGTAGAGGCTTCCCTACATTATCTTCCAAGGTCTTTATGGTTTTGGATCTTATATTTAGATCTTTGATCCATCTTGAGTTGATTTTTGTATAAGGTGTGAGATGGTATTCTTCTTTCATTCTATTGGATATGGATATCCAGTTCTCAAAGCACCATTTGTTAAAGAGGCCATTCTCTCCCAACTGAGTTGGCTTGGTGGCCTTGTCAAATATCAGATGACTGTATATGTGAGGATCTATATCAGAACTCTCAATTTGGTTCCATTGGTCAGTAGGTCTCTCCTTCTGCCAATGCCATGCAGTTTTGATCACTGTAGCTTTGTAGTATACTTTAAAGTCAGGTAATGTGATACCGCCAACTTCATTTTTCTTTTTCAATACATCTTTGGCAATTTCGAACCTCTTACCTCACCAAATATATATTGTGGTTAGTTTTTCCAGTTCCTTAAAAAATACAATGTTGATTTTTATTGGAATTGCATTATATCTGTAGATTAGTTTGGGTAGGATAGACATCTTGATGATTTTTAGTCTTCCTGCCCATGAACAGGGAATATTTTACCATTTAAATAAGTTTTCTTTGATTTCCTTTAATAGTGTTGTGTAGTTTCCTGTATATAAGTCCTTTACATCTTTAGTTAAATTTGTTCCTGCGTATTTGATCCTTTTAGTTACTATTGTAAATGGTATTTTTTTCTTGATTTCCTTCTCCAAATGCTCATTATTGGTGTACAGAAATACTACTGATTTTTGAGCATTGATCTTATAGCCTGTAACATTACTGAACTCCTTTATAAGTTCAAGAAGCTTTGTTGCAGATTTCTCAGGACTTTCTATGTATGGGATCACGTTGTCTGCAAATAATGAAATTTTTACTTCTCCTTTTCCAATCTGGATGCCTTTTATATTCTTTTCTTGTCTCAATGCTCGAACAAGTACTTCTAAGTCAATGTTAAATAGGTGTGGTGATAGTGGGCATCCTTGTCTTGTTCCAAATCTCAGAGGGAAGGCTTTTAGGATTTCACCTTTGAAGATGATGTTACCTATGGGTTTTCATATATGCCCTTTACCATATTCAGAAAGTTTCCTTCTATTCCTGTCTTTTGTGGTGTTTTCATCAGGAAAGATTGCTGTATTTTGTCGAATGATTTTTCTGCATCTATAGAGATGATCATGAGATTTTTTTCTTTCAATCTGTTTATGTGGTGTATTACATTGATTGATTTTCTTATATTGAACCATCCTTGCATATCTGGGATGAAACCAACTTGGTCATGGTGTATAATCCTTTTGATATGTTGTTGAATGAAATTAGCAAAAGTATTTTGTTGAAGATTTTTCTATCTAGATTCATTAGAGAAATTCGTGTGTAATTTTCCTTTCTTGTGGTATCTTTGTTTGGTTTTGGTATTAGGGTAATGTTGGCATAATAGAATGAGTTAGGCAATATTCCTTCTACTTCTATTTTTTGGAAAAGCTTAAGCAGAATTGGTGTTAGCTCTTTCCAGAATTTTTGGTAGAATTCAGTGGTGAAGGCATCTGGTCCTGAGCTCTTCTTAGTTGGGAGGTTTTTGATGACTGAGTCTGTCTCTTTACTTTTAATTGGACTGTTGACTTCATCTATTTCTTCTTTCATCAATGTAGGCTGTTTGTGAGTTTCTAGAAACTTGTCCACTTCCTCTAAATTATCATTCTTGTTGGCATATAATTTTTCAAAGTATCCTCTTATGATACTCTATTTCTGTGGGGTCAGTAGTGATATCCCCTTGCTCATTCCTTATTTTATGTATTTGCATCTGTTCTCTCTTTTTCTTTTATAGTCTGGCTAAGGGTTTGTCAGCTTTTAGCTATTAAAATAAATTAAAAATAATTTATTTTTCATTTTTTAAAGTGACTGTCACTTTTTTTTTTTTTTTTCAGTGAAAGACAGGGCCCAAAAAAAGTCCTCTTCTAAACCACCCCCTTCACTGAGGGGACCCTAACTAAGCTCCTGGAAACTAATCAAGCACTTCCCACTTCCTGGACTCCCCAGGGTAGCTGAAGCTCTGATGCTAGTCTGTGCAGAATGATAAAAATGGCTGACTCCGCCCCTGTAGCTGAGCCTCAGCATCACTGGGCTGCTGGGTAAATCATGTTTCCTCAGGAGATTCACCTCTCACCTCAGCCTGGCGCTGCTTCAAGCCAGCTTATCTGCTCCCCCAACCTATGAGGGGGTCCAGGCAGCCAAATCAATGGTAAAGAATCGCCTCTCTGCCTTCTGTCAGAACCTTCCCTCTCTCAGAGAGTGCTCCCTCTCCCTGGCTTGGCAGGGCTTGGGGTTTATCCCTGGGCAGCTAGGTAAATCAGCTCCCTCAGTAGATTAACCTCTCCCCTCTGCTGGGTGTTGATTCAATCCAGCTGTTTTGTTCGCCCAAGTTGCAAGGGGTTCCAGGCAGCCAAATCCACAGAAAGGAAAGCTCTCTCACCCTTTTGCCAGAGTCCTCCCCCTATCAGAGATTGCTCCCTCTCACGGAGCCCTGTCAACCGGTTGCAGGGCCAGGAGTCGCGGCTCAAACAGGCTTTTTTTTTCCCCTTAAGGTGGGGCTCAATCTTCTGTGTTAACTATCACAGGCAGGCTTAAAACTCACCATTCTCTACCTATCAGTCCACACCATTGATTTGCACAGATAGATGTCCCAAGCTTCTCACTCTGTGCACCCACAGCACAGACCCCCAGACAGGACCCTGTTCACATTCTGCCATCCTCAGGGAGCTCTCAGCAAGTGCCTTCCTAAATCAATGCCAACTTGCCTCCTCAACCCATTTGATTTTTTTTGTGTTGAACCACACTTGGATGCCTAGTATAAAATTCACTTGATTGTGATGAAAAATTTTTAATGTGTTGTTGGATTCAATGAACAAGTGTTTTGTTGAGATTTTGGCATCCATATTCATTAAGAAATGGTTCTATAATATTCTTTTTTGTAATATGTTTATCTGGGTTTGGTATTAGTGTGATATTGGCTTCATAGAAGGAGTTTGGTAGCATTCCTTCTTCCTCAGTCTTTTGGAAGAATTTGATTATGATTGGTATTAAATCTTTGAACACTTTGTAGAACTTACCTGTGAAACCATCTGGTCCTAAGCTTTTCTTATAGGTGAGTTGCTTCATGACTGTTTCAGTCTCTTTACTTGTGACTTATGTGCTGAGATCATCTATTTTTCCTGGTATGGGTATATGTTGTTCACATATTCATAGGAAGTTTTCCATTTCATCTATATTGTCTGGTTTGTTGGTATAGAATCACAAATAAAGAACCAAATTTGGTTTTGTTGGTCCTGTTATTGTTTTTGTTCTCAATTTCATTTGTTTCTGCTCTGATCTTTGTTATTTCTTTCCCTCTCCTTAATTTGGGAATAATTTGCTATTCTTTCTCCAGCTGTATAGTTAGGTGATTGGTTTTAGCTCTTTCTTCTTTTTTTAATGTAAGCATTGAGGGCTATAAATTTCCCTCTCAACACTGCCTTCACAGTATCCCATAGGTTTTGATATGTTGTGTTTTTGTTTTCATTCATCTCAAGATATTTATTGATTTCTTTTGCAATTTCTTCTTTGAACCACTGATTATTTAAGACTGTGTTGCTTAATCTCCATACATTTCTGAATTTTCCATTTTTCCAACTGCTGTTTCCAATTATATTCCAATATGATTAGAGAAAGTGCTTTGTATAATTTTGACCTTGTTAAATTTATTGTAATCTGCTTTGTGACACTGTATTAGTCAGCCAAAGGAGTCCTGATGCAAAATACCAGTAATGTGTTGGTCTTTATAAACAGTATTTATTTGGGGTAAATGCTTACAGTTACTAGGCCATAAAGCATAAGTTTCTTCATTCACCAAAGTCTGTTGCCATGTGTTGGAGCAAGGCAGCTGCCGACAGTTGCCAGGGTTCAAGATTCTTGGATTCCTCTCTTCCCAGGGCTCCATTTCTCTCTGGTCTCAGCCTCTGTTTCCTCCACAAGGCCAGCTGTGAACTGTCACGAGAATGGCTCATTTCTTTTCCCAGGGCCTTCTCTCCTTCCTCATCAGAACTCCAAAATCAAAACTGCTCCAACTCTGTCCTTTGCCATGTCTTTTTAACTTTGAGACCCCAGCCACTAGAGGGTGGGGCTCAATGTCCTACTGATGTGGCCCCACCAATGCCCTAATCATAACTTAAACATGTACAGATTAACAGACCAGTTTACAAGCACAATCCAATATCTATTTTTGGAATTCATAACTATGTTGAATTACCAAACTGCTACAGACACAATATATGGTCTATCCTAGAGAAAGATCTATAAGTACTTGAAGAAATGTATATCCTGTTGTTTGGGGGTGGAATGTTCTTTATATGCCTTTAGGTTTAGTCCATTTATAATACTATTCAAGTTCTCTCTTAATTTATTGATCTTATGCCAGATATTCTATGCAATGCTGAGAATTGTACACTGAAGCCTCCAACTATTATTGTAGAAACATTTATTTCTCCTTTCAGTTTAGCCAGTATTTGCCTCATATAGTTTGGAGCATCCTTAGTTGCATATATATTTACAATTATTATTATTTCCTGGTGAATTACACTTTTTATTAATATATAATGTCTTTATTTGTCTCTAATAACAGTTTTAATTTTAAAGTCTACTTCATTGAATATAAGTATAGCTTCTCCAAATTTTTTTGGGTTTCTACATGCACTGAATATAATTTCTAGCCTTTCCCTTTTGAACTATTGTTATCCTTAGGTCTAAGGTGATTTTCTTGGAAACAACTTATAGATGGTTAATATTTTCTTATTCATTCCACCAGTCTGTGCCTTTTGATTGGGGAGTTGTGTCCATTAACATTGTGTTATTACTTTAAAGGCAGTTTTCCCTTCACCAATTTTTATCTTTGGGTTTTATCTCTCATATATTATGTTCAACACTCTTTTTAAACTTTTAGTGACATTTACTGATCTAATATTCATTTCTTGACTCTATTCTAAATCCCTGTCTTCTGTCTTTTCTTTTCAGGCTGGAGGACTCCTTATAGTAATTCCTGAAAATTCATTCCATTGATTACAAATTCTCGGTTTCTCTTTATTTGTGAATATTCTAAACTCACCCGCATTGTGAAAGACCATTTTGCCAGATATAAGATTCTTTTCTGGCAGTTTTTCTCTTGCAGAATCTTAAAGATATCATACCATTGCCTTTTAGTCTCCATAGTTTCTGATGAGAAACGAGCACTTAATCTTATCGGGTATCCCTTGTATGTGAAGGCTCTCTTTTCTCTTGAGAATCTCAGGATTTTTTTCTGTCTTTGGCATTTGACATTCTGATTAGGATATGTCTCAAGGTAAGCCTATTCAGATTTATTCAGTAGGAGTACATTGTGCTTCTTGGACATGGATATCTACTTCCTTCTATAGGGTTGGGAAATTTTCTAACATAATTTCTTCAAATATTCCTTCTGCCAATTTTCCCTATTCTTCTCTTTCTAGGACACTCATGACACATATGTTTGCAAGTCTCTTGCTGTCATTTAGTTTACTGAGATCCTATTAAATTTTTCCATTCTTTTCTTTATCTGTTCTTTTTTATGTTCGCTTTCAAGGGCTATGTGTTCAAGCTCACTGATCCTTTCTTCTGCCTCTTCAAACCTGTTGTTATATATCTCTAGTGTATTTTTTTTCCTTTTCATAGTTTATTTTTAATGATATTTAACATTTTCAATACAGAAAAGTATGATGACAAAACACTGCTTATCTCATAATCTCATCACAAAGGAAACATCTGCCAACATTAAAAATAATAAAATAATACATGTACATGGCTAAAAATTTTTCAGTGAGTAGGAAAAAATAGAAAGCGAAAACTATGCATCACCATTTGCTTCCTGGGCCTGAGCAAGTTAGCCCCTTATCCCTCCATTTCTCCTCTGAATAATGAAGGTAATACTAAATTATATTACTAAATACTATTACGATATACTAACTACCTTATATGGTTACTGTGAAGAATAGTGAATTAACACATGCTAATACTTAGAATTATGCTAAAACATAATCTCTCATAATTCATTAGATTTTATGATTGTATCTCCAATATATATCCAATTTTGTATTTTTTTATAAAGTCACCACCTTTGAAAGATTTTGATGTTTAGAAAGTCTTAATATTTAAAACATAATTGCATTTCACAGTGGCATCATTTTATTTTATTGCATCAAAGAAAATCCTGTTGTAATTTCCCTACATTTTAAGTAGTTAAATACTTTTCACATATTTTCCCTCTAAATCTTTCCATACTTTGTCAGTAAATGGCTGCTAAGTTGTATTCTTTCTGTACACTCTTTGTTTGTAGCTTTAAGATGTAGGACTTTTTTTTACTTCCACAAAGAAATATACTGTCCTCCATTTTTCTTGGAAAATGCAGCCCACTGAAACTATCTTTAATTTTCCAACTTGGGTAAGGTCATTAATTTTTCAATTTTGTGAAGACATATTTCTTATGCTAAAGAAATATTTCACTTTCACCTTTACTACCAAAACCTCCAGAGCAGCTGAATCCCAATTGGCACTCTGCTTCAGAGTTTGAGAGGCAATCCACTGGGATGGACTCCAGATAACAGCTGCAACTGCTAATGAACTCCACCAACTGCTGCTATTCACAGACCCATGTAATTATCTTGCTAGATCTTCCCTTTTTTTTCCTACTCAAAAATTCTGGGTTTTATGTAAAATCTCCAAATTTTTCAATGCATCAAATTTTAGTGATTTTGGGTTTTCTTCCTGACTTTAGTGAAAACAATATTACTGTTTCACCATTAAATATGATGTTTTCTATAGGCTGCTACATTTTGTCAAGTTGAGAACATTGTTATACAGTTTCATGCAAGTACTGCTTTAGCTGCATCCTCTAAGTTTTGATGTAAACTAAGTTTTCAGTATCATCTAGCTTTACCTATTTAAGTTTTTCACTATTATTTCTTCTTTGACTTGTGAGTTACTTACAAGTTTGTGCCTTAAATTTCCAAAAATAAAAAAATTCAGTTTATATATATATATATGGGTTTGGCTTTAAACAGTGGGGATTTACTAGCTTACAAGCTTACAGTTTCAAGGTGAGAAAAATGTCCACATCAAGGAATCATTCGGTGATGCTTTCTCCCCAAAGACTGGCTGCCAGTGATCCTGGATTCCTCTGTCACATGGCAAGGCACATGGTGGCATCTGCTGGTCTCTACTTCTCTTTCAGCTTCTTGTTTCTTTGGCTTTCTCTTTACCTGAATTTCATTCTCTTATAAAGGACTCCAGTAAGAGGATTAAGACGCACCCTGGGCTATGCCTTAAATGAAGTAACTTCATCAAAGGGTCCTACTTATAATAGGTTTATTCCCTCAGGAATGGATTAGCTTTAAGAACATGATTTTCTAGGATATATACAGTTCCAAACCACCACACAAAGCAAATAGTTAAACTCTAGATAACATTTGTATTATTTTACAAATTATATCAATCCCTTTGACTAATCAAATTTGTATAGTAAATTAGTAAACCCATTTCCCTTTCTATACTAAGTTAGTGGTTCCACCATCCACCTGCTCAAATAAGGTAGAAGCCAGAAGGAAGGTATCTTAGCTCTCCCCACATCCTACTTCCTATACCACTTGTTAGACATGTTTTATTGATGACTCCATTATGTATCTTGATTTAGCCCCTTGGGCCATTTCCACTACCACTGCCTTAGTTCAAGCCTTTGTACTTCTTGTCCAGATCTTAATGTCATGATTTATACATGGTAGCAATGGTATCAGTTTCCTATTGCTAGTGTAAAAAATAATCCCAAATGTAGTAATTGGACTGGAATGTTGTTGTTTACACTGCATTTTTTTTTTTTTTTTTTGGTATTAAGTTTTTTTTTTTAATATTTTAAAAAATGCTTAGATTACATAAATGTTACACAAAAATTACATTAATTTCCATGTTCCCCAGCTCCCATACCTCCCATAACATCCCACATAAACATCTTTCATCAGTGTGGCACATCACCTGCAATGGATATACACATCCTGGGGCTTTGCCACTAAGCATGGACCATAGTTCACATTGTAGACCACACTCTCTCCCACACAGTTCTACATGTTATATGCTGATGTAAAATGCCCTATATCTGTCATTGTAATGTCACTCAGGATAATTCCCAAGTCCTGATAAAGCACCTATATAACAAATGCTTTTCCCTTCTCTACCGCAAAAGCATCCAGTGGCCACTGGCTCCACCTCACTGTTGTAATTGCTTCCATTTCTTGAATCACATTATGTTTTCAACAGAATACCATTAAGTCCACTCTAGTCCATAGCTCTTCCCCCAATCCTGAGGAGTCTGGGATGGTGATGTTGACTCCAACTTCAAGTGAGAGGGGGCTTATACCCATGGATATGGTGGGTGGGAGTTTCCTACCTGCAGCTGCAGGCACTCTCCATTCCCTGGGATGGCTGTTTATGCATCATCGTCTCCTCACCAGGTGACGGGTGAGTCCATTAAACTGTAGATTAGGAGTTGCAGCCCAAACAAGATTCCAGGCACAGCTGGCACATAAGTAGGCCAGAGGCTCCTGTCTCTGGAAATACACCTACAATCTCTAGCATCACATATAGGTTTGAATAGAAAGGACTGATGGACCATGTGCAGAGAGGACTTATTTAAGTCCAACTCTGTCACTCTCAGGGGCACAGATTCCAAAGTAGAGTCCACTGATAAGGCATCAATCTTTGGAGTTGTCCCCTCTAATATAGGACCAAGGTGGTTCCCAAGCCCTCAGGAGCCTCTCTGTGTGGGATGATATACACTTTGGTATTCTATGAGATCCTACCGAGGTGTGCATAAGTGTTACCTCTGGGATGACCTCCTGACTTTCTTTGAAGTCTCCTAGCCACATGAACTCATTTGTCTTTACCTTGTTCCCCTTTTATTCACGGTTTTTTTCCAGTCATATTGCCAGTTGGCACTTGGTATTAACCCCTCATTGCCAGGGAGGCTCAACCCCGGGAGTCATGTCCCAGGCTGGAGGGAAAGTAATGAGTTCATATGCTGAGTTTGGCTTAGAAAGAGGCCATATTTGAGCAACAAGGAAGCTCTCAGGTGGCAACCCTTAGGCACCACATAACAGTAGGCTAAGCTTCTATTACAAGAGCAAAGGCATATAAGGCTAGTCATCAATAATACTTCTGGATATATACCCAGCAGTGGAATCAGTGGATCATATGGAAAATCTATTGTTAGTTTTCTGAGGAACTGTCAAACTGTCCCCCACAGTGACTGGACCATTCCACAATCCGAGCAGCAGTGGATGAGGGTTCCTATTTCTCCACATCCTCTCCAACACTTATATTCTGCTGTTTTTTATTAGCTGCCATTCTGGTGGGTATAAGACGGTATCTCATTGTAGTTTTGATTTTCATTTCCCTAATAGCTAGTGATGTTGAGCATTTTTTCCTGTGCTTTTTAGCCATTTGTATTTCTTCCTTGGAGAAGTGTTTTTTTTCAGGTCATTTGCCCATTTTTTTTAAAATTTAATTTAATTAATTTATTTTTTTAAACAAATCTATTTTATTGGTACATATTAATTAAGCATACAGTTCATTCAATGTGTACAATAATAGTATTTGGTATAATCTCATAGTTGTGCATTCAGTGGGATGTGGTGGGAGGTGTGGGAGGTGGGCAACATGGGAATCCCAGGGGGTTCTGTGTAACATTTTCGGTAATCTAAGCACCTCTTTAAAAAATATATATATATATATATATAAAAGAACTTGCCCATTTTTAAAATGGATTGTTTGTCTTTTTATTTTCGACGTGTACGGTTTCTTTATATATGCAGGATATTATGCTCCTATCAGATATATGGTTGCTAAATATTTTCTCCCATTGAGTAGGCTGCCTTTTTATTTTCTTAATAACATCCTTTGAGGTGCAGAAGTTTTTAACTTTTAGGTGATCGCATTTCTGTATTTTTTCTCTTGCTGCTTGTGCTTTGGGTGTGAAGTTCATGAAACCATTTCCTATTACAAGGTCCTGTAGATGCTTCCCTACATTATCTTCCAAATTTGCAGAGAAAAGTTAAAATATGCATTTAACTTTATTAGTTAAGTATGCATCTTGATTTTTGCATAATCCTTATCCACCTACTTATAAGCAACAACAAACAAAACAAACAGTTAAAGGACATTACATGCAGGGCTTCTCTTTGCCTCTGGATGGAGGTAATTGATCCTTTCCTGCTCCTGGGCCCCTTCTTGCTCCCAAAGACAAAGATCAGACATTCTTCACTTAACAGTCAGCAGCAAACAAAGGAGGCACCAAATGGTAGGAACTGGAGCTTTAAACCACAAGTTCCTATCTTCTCCTTTAATCAGAGTAAGAATATTTTTTTAAGTTTTCATGAAAATGTTAATATATCATATTTATATAGGAAACAATTTGGGACACATCACCTAAATTAACAGAGTATATAGTAATCATGGATAACCATTTGTCTACATTTTGACATTTGGATTATCTTTCCTCATTTTCCTTTCAATGTTTTGAAAAGACAGTTTCGATTTAGCAATGACCAACTTAATGTGGAAAACCCAGCCCCTGCAGTCATTTTGCTTCTGTCTTTTTCTATTTCAATTTGAAATGGTAAAGTGCCCTAAGACTCTCCATCATCCTTGGCTCTGCTTTCCCCACCTCCTTCTTTGCAGTTGATCACTAACAGGGAAAAACAGAGCCTGTAGTTTTAATGCTAGAATACATCAAAGCCTTTAAAATAAGTCACTCTAACTGTAAAAGCTAAAGGTGGCTGACTTAGTTTCCTGCAAATTTGAGGCTAGAAGCATGTGATGAATGTGCAGATGTGCAGACAGAGTGTACCCTGGTCATTGGTGATGGAATCCAAGTAGAAAGGGCCAGAGGAGGGCTTGGTCATCTGTACCTGCATGGGGATGATCCTGTGCCTTGGCAGAGAATGTTGTGTGTGTGGTGGTCACTACATGACCCCAGAAGTGACCCTTGGATGTGATCACCCTGGGAGTGAGGAACCTCCACCCCAACCTGCTGCACTGTTAGTACCCCAGTTCTCCAGGAACGCAGCCTGAGCTCTGGTCAGAAATCTGCACACTCATTGGCCATTGTTCCTAGTTAGGGTTGGTGGAAAGGAAGGTGAGGGGAGTAAACAGGCTGCAGTTGGGAGCGTAAGATAACTCTGAAAGGGCCTGTGCTACACTGACAAATGTTCATGGCAAGGCACATATTTCTGCAAATCTGCAACATCTCTGTTCATGGGACCCTGGGGCGGGACCAGTCCCCTGGTAATGATGTACACATGTTGGCAGCTCTTGGTCCTTAGGCAGTCCTTACCAACCAGGAAGCTTCAGAGCAGGTTCTCAAACCCTCCCTCTCTCTTGGGCTGCCTGGGCCTGGTGTATGTAGTGAATCAGGGAAGGGGAGGAAATTCTTAACATTGGGGGTCATGGAACAGGGGCTTCTTGGCCTATGGTGTGGAGTTCAATGAAGATGTTCTTGTGTGATTTAGGCCCTAATCTTCCCAAGGGGCCCTAAGTCAAGGATGGGAAGCTACACAGGTGTGCAAGGTCTGGGGTCCTACAGACATTGCAGCTGGTTGAGTTCATTGGCAGGAGGTCCTGGGCAATGCTAGGGTTGTGCCTGTGGGTTTTTTCACTGTATCTCCAGTCTCTGGTTCAGCCTGATACTCCCTAAAGGAACAAGTTTCCCATTTAGCCAAGGAGAATCTGGATAGAGTTATAGCCAGGAGTTGGGCTCCTGCCAGAGGGTAGATTCAGCTGTTCAGAGAGCTGCCCTGGAAGCCCATGACCCAGCCCCCACCACTCAATCTGGAGAGCACCCTAGAGAGCACAAGGTAAGGCTGGGCTATCTTGGTTTTGACTGCATTATCCTATCAGTTTTCAGTAAGAAATCATTAGTATTTACTCAGGTATATGGATGGTTTGTGAGGAAGTTAGAGGTGGCTGAATGCTCCTGTTAGGCCCTGGCAATGTGCATCAAGTGGGGACAGTCTTCACCTCAATAGATAATTGCCAGAACTTGTCTGGCAAACTACAGATGAAACCTTTAACTGCTGTATTTCATGGAAGTACCCTCTTAAAATGCCATTTCCATTTGGGAGCATTCCTGCTAGCATGAAGCAGTTGGGTTTCTCATATAGAGTAATGTTTGGGACTATATCAGGAAGGCATATTTCAGGATGTGACACCCTCCAAGGGGTTCATAAACTGGTGCTTCCAGCAGATTTGGGCTGGCTTTGCCCACAGCCATTGGGAACAAGATGGAGATGACAGCGTTCATCCTGCAGAGTTTCACTGAAGATCCTGGGCTCTAGGCATCCCTCTTCTGCCTCTTCTTCCCTGTTTGTGGTGGCCCTGATCATAAATGTCCTGATTATCACAGCCATTCATTTTAGCCCCAATGTCCACCCCCTCATGTACTTCCTCCTGGTAAAACTGACCATGATGGGCATGGTCTGAACCTCATTCACACAGTCCAAGTTACTGCAAAGCCTGGTTGCAAAAAACACTATCTCCTACCTCAGGTGACTTAGGCAGATGTTTTACCTGTTACTGCCTATGGAACTTCTCTTCACCCCCATGACCTATACCACTACCTGACCATCTGTTGGCTGCTGCCCAACCACACCCTGATGAGGTCTCTCCTTGGTGGTTTTAAAGTGGTCCACAGGCATGTTCAAACCTCCATGCTTATTGCACTGATCCTCAGGCTATCATATGACTCCAACACCATCACTCACTTCTTTGCAAAATCTCACCCATGCTGCCCCTATTCTGCTCCCCAACCTTCCTCATAGATATCATGACCATCAGTTCAGAGATGTTACTTTTGGGGATGCACTTCCCGGTCACCATTACATCTTCATGTTTCATCATTGTCAGCATCTTTCTCATCTACTCAGCTGAGGGCAAGTGGCAGCTTTCTCGTGCTACAACAACCACCTCCTGGTGGTCACCATTTATTACCACACCTTTCTGTACACTGACATCCATCTGGCCCTTGGCTCTGCAGGGTTTCTGGACAGGACTATTGCCACATAGTAAACCATCATCACTCCCACCCTGAACCCCTTCATTTATACCCTGAAGAATAACAAATTAAAGGTATCCCTAAAGATCTCCTCCTTCTACAAATGACACTGGATAAAGAGGAGAGAATAGGTTTGACCTTAGGAATCAGGGAAGCCACACTTTATGTCCTCCCTCCCACCTAAGAGGGATCTTTCGGTCTCACTGGAAGTGGTCTCACTTTGGGAAGTACTTTCTCTAAGAAATTGTTACTAGATTCTTTGTCTTAAAGGATTTAGTGTATGGAATTTTCACTGTTTCTACTTTTTAAATGATTTATTTAATAGTCATATAAATTGTTTACTAAGCCCTTAAGCATTACACAGCTAATAATTTGAAGCATACATTTTATACATTATATCCCCTTGAACATTGAACATTGAACATTGATTAGACTCATTTAATCAAATCCCTCTGTCAATTATATCACAAATGTAATATTTTGGATCTTTTAATGCCTCAAAACCTTCAAACAACAAAGTATGGTCAAATTCTCAGAATGATGAAAATATGTTAGACCACAGTTAAACTCATCATGAAATCCTTAATATCATATATTTGGTTGTTTTTCAATATTTTGATTCTTATTTTAATTTTTTATCTAGGGTTTCTCTTATTGACTAGGCCAGAAAGAAAAAGAATACCAGTTTAACCTAGAAGATACAAATTCTGAATTATTGAACATCTGGTCTTACCGAAACTTAGGTTCTGATTCTAACATCCAAAGTCATTTGCACCCAAGCCAAAGACTTCATGATTGGTCTCCTTTTCTAGGCAGTAATTACATTCACAGATTTGATAAGTCCACCCCTTTGAGTTTATGTTATACATTTGACTGGTGCGAATCAGTAAGTCCACATGAGCATCCTTAGTTTTGTGTTACAGGAAATGTTGCATGTGAGGAGATATATGCAGGGTTGTTTGGGTCAATTTTACATTATGAAGTTGTTGAGGAGTTCCATCTTCTGTGACATGAGCCTGAATAAAGCTAATTGTAAAAATTAAACATTTCTTATTGTAGTCACCTTTTCATTATTTTTTTTTTGCAAACTTTACACAAAAATTTTCTTGTTGAGTCTCATTATGAATTAATGATTTTGCATAGACTCAATTAAATGGAAAATTTTTGGTACTGATTGTTACAATTTGTCCAGTAGGTTCAGCACTATACTGGACACATTTTTTCCCCTTAACTATCTTTGATTTTAAGAAAGAAGCTGGCTAAGACCCATTTTGATTTTATCTTATCCAAAAGGTAATTGCATGAGCTATTTTCCCCAGGAGTCCAGCTTCCCTTCAATTTACATATATTGGAGAACAAAATCATACTGTAAGACCTCTCATGTCTCCCTAAGAATGAAATCATCAACCAACCACATTAGGGACAGAACTTGAAATGATATCACTATTAAAGTGATGAATTCACATTGACATTGACATTGGATGGTAATTCTTTAATTTTGAAAGATAAAATACATTATTTAAAACATTTTCCAGGCTGGGAATTAAAATTCCCTCATTTATTGAGTGATTGTCTACCTTAGGTAATCTAAGTACCTTTAAAAAAAAATATATATATATATATATGACATTTATGTAAGCAAATGCACATATATGCATATATATTTATATACCATTTTACAAATATTAGTATGTATTATGAAAATTTTTATTTTTACCCACAATAAAAAAACACATTTTCCTACAATATTCTAGCGTAGATTTATAATTTATCTCACAAAGTTAATTAATATGTCCTTTCTCATTGAAAGATTTCATCACATTCTAAAATATCTCCCTATATTTACAAAAATTAGTTGATAAAACTAATCATGATTGTCCACCGATACTTAAGTGAGAAGAAGATGCTGTGATAAAAAGGAAAATTGGATGGACAGAGACTGTGGGTCCATAGTATAAATACATTCTTCCCTTATTTAAAGTAGTGAGCTGATAGTTTTATTTTTTAAATGATTAATGATAAATACACATATTTAACATGTACAATTTGATAAGTTTGAAATTTTCACTTTACAGAGTTTTATATAAATAGTATAATACAGGTGTACTCTTTTTTGAATGCCTTTTCACATGCTGAATTATTATTTTGAAATCCTTCCATATTGTTACATCTATCAGTGGTTCACGTTTTTTTTTTTTATTTATGAGTTTTATTCCATTGTAAAGATAAAATAAAATTCACTGAGCCACTCATTATGTTGGACATTTGTATTGTTTTTAAACTTATTCTATTGGAGGTAAAGCTGTCATGAATATTTTTGTTTGAGATATTGTACGGACATACAACTTCATTTTTCTTTGATAAATTCCTGGGAATTGAATGTCTGAATCATATGGTAGAAGTGATAAAAATGTTTTTCACAAGCAGTATATGATCATTTCAATTCTTCAAAATCTGCCCCAATACTTCATATTGTCAATCTTTTTAATTTTAGTCGTTCAAATAGGTGTATAAATGTATCATATTGTGATGGTAATTTGCAATTTCCTTGTATCTACTGATGTTGAGTATCTTTTCAAGTGCTTAATTGCCACCTCTAATGAAGAGTCAGTTCAAATTTTGCACCTTTTTATTTGATTTTTTATTTCCTTATTATTAGGTTTTGAAAGGTCTTTAAATATTCAGGATACAAATCCCATATGAAGTAAAACTTTTTCGAATATTTTCTCCCAGTTTGTGGGTTATCATTTTGTTCTCAACATTTTCTTTTGAAGAAGTGTTTTTTTTATTGAGTCTAATTTATCATGTTTTATTATATGTATTGCCCTTTTAGTATCATGTCTAAGAAATATTTGACTAGTCCAAAGTCTTAAGGATTTTCTTGAGCTTATATTTATGTTTTATTTATAAATTTATTTTTACGACTTAATTCCTTTGCAACTTCACATGAATTTTAAAACTAGCATCTAAAATTTTCTACTCAAAAATTCCTTCTAAATTTTGAATGGAATTATATTGAATCAATAAATCAACCTGGAAAGAACTGATATCTTGGCAATATTGAATCTCCTGATGCATGAACTCAGTACATGTCTCCATTTATCTAGGGCTTCTTTAATTTCTTTCAGCAGTATTCTATGTATTTTAGTTTCAAAGACATTGCATGTTTTGTCAAATATATCCCAAATTATTTCATATTTTTCATGATTCCACTAATATTACTTTTTTCTTATAATTTTTATATTAGGGAAGTTGTGCTAACACATGGGATAACATGATTGAATCTTGGGGACCTTATGTTGCATGAAGCAAGCCAAGCATTGAAGGACAAATATTTCATGACCTCTCTGATATGAATTAAGCAAATTGAGCCAACTCAGAGCTAGAGTCTTGAAGATAGGTTTACAGGAAATAGAAAGGGAGAAGGAGGTTGTGAACCAACACCCATATGGGCAAAATCTATGATAAGGTGAAAGTGAGTAGTTGTGTTAGAAGGAATATGACAGGGGTGTAGTGATACTATTGGGTTAGGTGGTATAAGCTGGACAGGGGATATGGTGGGAGAATCAGTTGAATGGTCCATGGAGCTGGGGGAAGGGTTGGGGGAGAGGGCAGCTGAACACTGGCGATTTGTGGGTACATGGTTGAAACTATAATGTTGAGAAATCTCTTTTGGCAATATGACAAGGAAGGGTTACTGGTTTAGGGAGTTGGACGGGGGGGCATTCAAGACAAGGCACATCTGGGGCAGTCTTCTAGAGAATTTGTGAGTGATCATTTTGTCATAGTATATGGTATCAGTGGCTGGAGACCAACATAATGAGCAGGAAGGAGTTGGACTCCCATCCTGGGGAGGATCGATTTGTTCTCAAACAGAGGGGTGGGTGTCTCTCGAGAGTATGGATGATTCCTAATAGGTGAGGACTAATGTGTCAAGGCCTCAGTGTTGCTGGAAGTATCTATGAATCTTGTCCTTCAAGGAGTGAAGTCTGGTGGTGGCCATGGGCAGAAGGGGAGGGGGGAAGGAGTAACAGAATAGAAGGAAACGGAGGTATTTATGGGGAAATGGAAATGTTCTGCATGATCTTGCAATGATGGATACAGGCCATGTTAAATTTCATCTAAAATTTATAAAAGTGTATCATCTAAAAGGTAAACCATAATGTAAATCATTGAATATGGTTAGTAGCTATGTTTCAATATTTGTAAATCAGTTCTAACAAATGTACCATCCACATATAAAAAGGTTATTGATATGGGAAGGGGGTCAAGAGGGAGGATGCTTGGGTATATGGGAGTCCCCTATATTCTGTATGTGAGTTTACATGTGACCCAAACTTCTTTGAAGATAAAATGAATAAAAGTAAGACACTGGGAACAAATGGAAGAAAATACCACTGTACATACAGAACAACAGATATTACAGTGATGAAAGGCAAAAAGTAAAAAAAAAAAAAATTTTATTTTTCATTTTTTTAATATCCTAATTTTTAAATTTTATTTTAGTTTTAGCTTTCTAAATTATTATGTATTTTATCTCATGTTTAAATCTATCATTATTATTTCATTTTCCTATTAATTGTATTTGGTGATATTCTTGGCTTCATTTTTGAAGAAGTTTTGGAACAGAGGGTTACAACTGTGGCAGTGGAGGATAAATGGTGTGGGTTGTCAGTGATAGGGGAATACATGAGAGGAAGTCCACCTGGGCATACATATAAGGTATATAAATGTGTTCAAATGATCATGGGGCATTGCCAAGGTTGGTAGAGATTGACAAAATAACTGAAAGAATATTGAATTCCCATCCTGGGGAGCTCTGTCACATTCTCTAATGGAACAGCCACAATCCCCCAAGTACAGGGCCAATGACTAGTGAAGAAGGATGGTCAACTGATGGGCCCTTGATATTGATGACTATGCTTATGAGCCTTTCCTCTTGAAATTGCATCTTAGCCTTGTTTTGTAGGATGCTTAAGAGTAACCTCCTGAGAGCTTACATGTTGCTCAAATGTGGCCTCTCTCTAAGCCAAACTCAGCACATAAATGCATTATCTCCCCCTCTCATTGTGGAATATCACACCTGGAGATGAGCTTCCCTGGCACTGAGGGATTAGTAACAAGCATCAGTTGGTGATACAACTGGAAAAAGACTTTGAATAGAAGGGGGAAATGTAAAGGCAAATGAGTTATATGGCTAAGAAACCTCAAAGTGGGTCGGGAGGTCATCAGAGAGGCAATGCTTATGCCCATCTCAGCAGGATTTTCTAGACTGCAAAAGTAGATAGTACCCCCAAATAGTGGGGTTCCTGAGGGCTCTGGAGACACACAGGTCTTATGGTCCTGGCAGAGAACTCTGAAATTTGGTGCCTTGCCAGTGTGCCCTACTTTGGAGTTTGTACTCCTGAATTTGACAGAGTTGGACTCAGTTGTGATTTCTCTACACATGCCTCTTCTGTCCCTTATATTTGAACCTGTAGTTGGTGCTGGAGTTGGTAGGTGTGCATCCAAGAGACTTGAATCTCTTGTCGATGTGCCAACTTGGCCCTTATCCTCAGTGGATTTGCAACACCTACTCTCCAGTTTATTGGACTCAAAAGGACAACTAAAAAGCAGGTGAGGATAGACAACCACCATGCCAAGGAACCAAAAGAGTCTTCAACTGCAATCAAGACAGTCCCATCATCCATATGGGATTGAAGCCCCCTTCTCAATTAGAGGTGGATTGGGCATCACCATCCCAGAATCCTCAGGATTGTGGAATAAATTATGGACTAGAGTGGACTTACTGGTATTTTACTATAGACTTATTGTGATTCTAACAATGGATGAAATTATATCATTGATGTGGAGACAGTGGTCACTGGGGGTGCTGAAGTCAGGGAGAGGGAAAAAATGTAATATGGGGGCATTTTTGGGACTTGAAATTGTCCTGAATGACATGGTAGCAACAGATACAGACCATTACATATCCTGCCATAACCAACAGACTTTAATGGGAATGAGTGTAAACTACTATGTAAACTATAATCCATGCTTAGTGGCAATGTTCCAAAATGTGTTCATCAAGTGCAATGACTGTACCACACTAATGAAAGAAGGTGTTAATGTAGGGAAAATGGGAGTTGTGGGGAATGAGGCATATGGGAATCCCTTATTTTTTTAATGTAACATTTTATGTAATCTATCTTTTTAAAATAAATAAAAGGATATTTAAAAAAAAAAAAGCAAAAAAACAAAATATAAGGAACTCCCATGCACCCCACTCCTTCTTCTTCCCAAACTCTCCCCATCAACAACATCTTTCATTAGTGTGGTATATACATTACAATTAATGAGTACACATGGAAGCATTGTTACTAACCATGGTCTAGAGATTACATTATGATTTGCACTTTGCAATGCACAATTTTATAGGTTTTGACAAAATGTAAATTGGCCTTATCCATCATCCCACTGTCATGTAGAATTATTCCCATGTCCTGAAAATGACCCGTGTTACACTTATTCTTCCTTCTCCCTCCCCTCATAGCCTCTGGTTTCCAATGTCTTTATATCAATATTACACATTCTTCCATTATTACAGTAAGTCTACTTTATAGTTGCATTCTCCCTTATGTTTGTTCATTTCTCAATCCTGAGGATTATGGGATGATGATGTCCACTCTGCTTCAAGTTGAGAGAGGGCTTAAATCACATGGGGCAGATGGATATATCTTGATTGCATTTTCAGCTACTTTATTTCTTGGGATGGGTGTGGTCTTAGAAATACTTTCTAGAGCACTTAGGCAAGAAAAAGATATGAAAGGCATCAAATTGGAAAGAAAGAAATAAAAACTTCACTATTTGTAGACATGATCCTATATATAAAAGCCTGAGAAATCTACGACAAAACTTCTATAGCTTATAAATAAGTTCAGTAAAGTCTCAGATTTTAAAATCAACGTGAAAAATCAGTAGCATTTCTGTACAGCAATAATGAGAAATCTGAGAAGGAAATCATGAAAAAATCCCATTTACAATAGCAACTAAAAGAAATGAATACATAGGAATAAATTTAACTAAAGATGTAAGTGACTTATATGTAGAAAACTACACAACCTTGTTAAAGGAAATCAAAGAAGATTTAAATAAATTGAAGACTATTCCCTGTTCACGGATAGGAAAACTAAACATCTTTATGATGTCTATCCTACCCAAACTGATACACAAATTTAACACAATCACAATAAAAATTAACACAGCATTCTTCACTGAATTGGAAAAGCTAACTATGAAATTTATTTGGAAGGTCAAGAGGCCCTGAATTGCCAAAGACATATTGAAAAAGAAATTTGATATTGGAGGAATCATACTACTTGACTTTAAAACATAATACAAAACTATAGTGGTCAAAATTGCATGGTATTTTTACAAGGACAGACATACTGACCAATGGAACCAAGTCAAGAGTTCTTATATAGATCCTTGCTTATACAGTCATGTGATATTCGACAAGGACATCAAGCCCAATTAACTGGGAGAGAATTGGCTTTTCAACAAATGGTGCTTGGAGAAGTGGATATCTATACCCAAAAGAATGTGAGAAGAACACCATCTCACAGCTTAAACAAAAATTAACTCAAGATGGATCAGAGAACTAAATATAAGAGCCAAGACAATAAAGACCTTGTAAGATAAGGTAGGAAAACATCTACAGGAACTTGTTACAGGTAATGATTTCATGAACTTCACACCCAAAGTAGTGAACCAAAAAATAGACAAATGGGGCCTCCTCATACTTAAAAAATTTTCACCTCAAAGGAATTTGTCAAGAAAGTTAAAAGGCAGCCTACCCAATGGGAGAAGTATTTGGTAAATATATATCTGATAGGAGTCTATTATCAAACACTTATAAAGAAATCTTATACTTCAAAAATAAAAAGACAAACAACCCATTTAAAAAATGGGCAAGTGATTTGAATAGACAATTCTCCCAATAAAAATTACAAATTTCTAAGAAGCACATGAAAAAATGCTCAACGTCACTAGCTATTAGGGAAATACAAATCAAAACTGCAATGAGATACCATCTTATACCCATTAGAATGGTGGTTATTAAAAATCAGAACACTAAAAGTGTTGGAGAGGATTCAGAAAAATGGGAAGCATCATACAATGCTGCTGGGAATGTAGAATATTGCAGCCATTGTTGAGGACAGTTTGGTGGTCCTCAGAAAACTAACTATAGATCTGCCATATGATCCAGCAATTCCACAGCCAGAAGAATTGAAAGCAAGGACATGAACAGATATATGCATATCAATGTTCAGAGCAGCATTATTCACTATTGCCAAAAGATGGAATCAACCCAAATGCCCATCAACTGATGAATGGATAAATAAATTGTGGTTTATGCATAAAATGGTATATTACACAGCTGTAAGAAGAAATACAGTACTAAAATACAGGAAAACAGGGATGAATCTTGAGGACTTTATTTTGAGTGAAGCAAGCCAGGCATTTGAAGGACAATTATTACATGGCCTCACTGATATAAATTAAAGAAACTGAGCAAACTCACAGAGCTAGAGTCTGGAAGATAGGTTTACAGGAAATAGAATTGAAGAAGGTTGTGAGCCAATGCCCATATGGGTGAAATCTATGACAAGGTGGAAGCATGTAGTTGTGCAGTGATGGGACATGCCAAAAGCATAGTGATAATATTGGGTTGGGTTGGGTTTTGCAGATTTGACACAGAGTAGTTTGGGAAGAGTGGGTTGGATGGTCCATGGCACTAGGGGGAGGGCTGGAAGAAGAAGACGGTAAACACTGGGGATTGTTGGGTACGTCGTTTAAATTACAATGTTGGGAAAACTTATTTGGCAAAATGACAAGGAAAGCTTACTCTTTTAGGGTCTTGGATGGGGGGCATTTGGGCCAGGGCAAGTCTGGGCTGGGCTTCTAGGGGGTGTGTGAGCGATCATTTTGGCATGGTGTTTTGCATCAGTGGGTGGATAATCATATAATGAGTGGGAAGGTGTTAGACTCCAATCCTAGGGAGTCTTACTATGTTCTCAAACAGATGTACAGGAGTGACTTGAGAGCATCAGCAGTGCCTACTAGGAGAGGACAGACCAGTGTGTCAAGCCTTCAGTGAATATGCAAGTAACTCTGAATCTTTTCCTTCAAGGAGTGAAGCTTGGTGGTTGCCATGGGTCCACAGAGGAGGGGGAAGGAGGAATAAAATAGATGGAAGAGGGGGCATTTTATTGGTGATTGAAGCGTTCTGCATTATCCTGCAATGATGAGTACAGGACATGATAAATTTTATCAGATTTTCTAAAAGTACATGGTCTAAAATGTAAGCTATAATGTGAACCATTGATAATTGTTAGTAGCTATGTTTCAATATTTGTGCATCAATTGTAACAAATGTACCATCCACACATAAAATGTTATTGATGGGGGAAAGGGGGAGGATGTTGTGTATGTGGGAATTCCCTGTCTGCTGTACATGACTCTACTGTGTCCTAAAACTTCTTTGAAGAAAAAATGAAAATAAAAGTAAGACACTCAGGGAATAAAAGAAAGAAAATGTCACTGTACATACAGGACAACAGTCTTACAGTGATGAAAGGCAAAATGTCAAAAAAAGTTTTTTTAAAAATAAATTTCATTATTTTTTAACATCTCAATTTTAAAATATTATTTTGCTTTTACTTTTTATTATTGTTACTGTATTTTACTTCTTATGTATAAAACTCATTATTATTTTGTTTTCTTATTAATTGTATGTGGCTATTTTATTGTCTTCATTATTGAAGAAGATTTAGATCACAGAGAAGTTACAACTGTGGCCAGGGAGGATCATTGGTTTGGGGTATCAGTGAGGGGAATGCATGGGAGGAAGTTCACCTGGGTATACATATAAGGCATATAAATGTGTTCAAATGTTCTTGGAGCATTGTCATGGTGGGCGGAAATTCACACAATAACCAAAAGAATATAAAATTCCCATCCAGGGGAGCTCTGCCACATTGTCTAATGGAATAACAAGAATGCCACAAGTACAGGGAAAATGACTTGAGAAAGAGGATGGTTCACTGAAGGACCCTTGATATTGATGAGTATGCTTATGATCCTTTGCTCTTGAAATTGAAATTTAGCCTAGTGACATAGGGTACTTAGGAGTTACCTATGGGGAGCCTTCTTGTTGCTCAAATGTGGCCTCTCCATAAGCCAAACTCAGCATATAAAAGCAATAAATTCCCCCCAGCATGGGACACTACTCTTGGAGATGACCCTCCATGGCACCGAGGGATTGCTACCCTCAGCGGGTAAAAAAAAGACCTTTACCAAAAGGGGGAAAAGCTAAAGACAAATGAGTTTGTATGGCTAAGAGACTTCAAAGTGAGTTGGGAGGCCATCCCAGGGGACGCACTTATGCACATCTCAACAGGATCTCATTGACAGCCGAAGTAGATACTACCCCAAATAGCAAAGCTCCTCAGGGATATGGAGACATCCAGACAATGTAGTCAGGGAAGATAGCTTAGAAGTTGGTGGTCAGGGAAGATAGCTTAGAAGTTGCTTCCTTGCCACTGGAACCTAATCTGGTATTTATGCTCCCCATTGTGACAGAGTTAGACTCAGCTATGGTTTTCTTATGCATGACTCCTCTGTCCTTCTACTGGAACCTAAAATTAGTACTAGAGTTGGCAGGTGTACATCCAAGAGACTTAAATCTTTGGTCTTCCCATGTGCCAACTGAGCCCTGAATCTCGGAATTGCAACACCTAATCTTCAGTTCAATAAATTCACCCAGGACAACTAAAAGGAAGGAGATGATGGACAAACAATATATCAAGGAGCTGAGAGTGCATACAACTGCAAGCAAGAGATTTCCATACATTAGATGTATGGGATTGAAGCCCCCTTCAATTAATGGTGGTGTGGGCATCACCATCCCAGAGTCCCCAGGACTGGGAAATGAACTATGAGCAAAAATAAACAATAGTATTCTACTATAGACTTTTTGTGATTATAGCAATGTAAGAAATACCATTGCTGTGTAGGCAGTGACCCATGGATGTTCTGGGGTGAGGGAGAGGAAAAAACATGTGTAATAGTGGGGCATTTTGGGTACTTGGGAATCATCCTGAATGACATTACAACAACAGATACCGGCCATTATATATCTTGCCATAACCTATAAATTTGAATGGAAGAGAGTGTAAACTACAATGTAAACTATAATCCATGCTTAGTGGCAATACTCCAAAATGTGTTTATCAATTGAAATGAATATACCACACTGATGAAATATGTTACTAATGCGGGAAATGTGGGAGGTGTGGGGAGCAGTGCATATGGGAATCCTCTATTTTCTGTAACATTTATGTAATCGAACTTTTAAAAAATAAAAAAGTGAAAAAATTACCAGGAGTGCTCTAACATCAGTTGGAGCTTGCAGTAGAAATACACAAGCTAAAACAATGGCCAGCCATGAATTCTATGTCTGTGGAGACATTGTTTCAAAAATAAGGGCAAGATTAAGACATTCCAAAATAAACAACTGCTGAGTTAGTTCTTAAATCCTACACCTGCCTTACAGGCAATGCTAAAGTGAGTTCTTCAGACTGAAAGGAATGATCACTAGACAGTGGTTCAAAGAGGCAGAAAGAAATCAACACCTGCAGTAAAAGTGACCATTTGTGTAATTATAATTGTCTGTATTATTGTAGTATATTGTTTGGTATGTAACTCCACTTCTTAATACCTACAGATTTTAAACACAAATGCATAAAAAGCAAGTATGAATTTATGGTTTTGGAATATAATTTATAAAGATATAAGTGATAAGCAGTATAAAAAACAGGTGGGAGAGAGAGGGGTATGTGAAAAGAATGTTTATATATGTGTATACTATTGGATTTAGTTGGTATTAAGTCAAATATGATTGTTATATATTTAAGATGTCACATTTTAACCCTATGGTAGCCACAAGAAAAATAGAAGAAAAATATACGCAGATATAAAAAGAAAAGGCACTCAATATAGTAGAACACAAAAAATCAAATAAATATAAAATCAATACTTAATGGAAGAATTGAGAGGGAAAAAAGAAATGACTTTAAAAGCTTAATAGCAAAATACCAGAAGAAAGTCTTGCATTATCAGTAGTTTTTTTTTATTTTTTTCAATGTAAGTGGAATAAGCTAACCAGTCAAAAGACAGAGTATGGCAATATGGATCAAAAAACATGACCCAGCTATATTATATCTGCCAGAGACTCACATAAATTCAAATATACAAGTAGGTGAAAGTGAAAGCAGAAAAAAGTATATTAAGCATGAAGTAATAATAAGAGAGCAGAGATAGCTATATAAATATCACATAAAATAGATATCAAAAACAGTTAAGAGGGACAAATATGGTCATTATATACTGATAAAGGTGTCAGTTCACCAAGAGCTAACAATTACAAATATATATGAACCTAAAAGTATAATGCCAAACTATATGAAGCAAACACTGACAGATTTGAAGGGAGAAATTGATAGTTCTACATTAATAGTAGGAAACTTTAATACATCACTTTCAATATGGATAAAACATCTAGTCAGAATATCAATAATAAAATACAATAATGGAATGATCCTCTAAACCAAATAGACCTATCAGACAAATGCAGAAATCTGAATCCAATAACAAAGAGTAAAAATTCTTCTTCAGTGAACATGGAACATTCTCCAGTATAAACCATATGTTTGGTCACAAAATAAGTATGAATAAACTCAACAATATTGAAATCATGCAATGTATTTTTATTTTTTTTTATTTTTATTTTTTTATTTAAAGATTTTATTTATTTATTCATTTATCCCCCCCTTGCTGCTTGTGCCCGCTGGGTCAACTAACCACACCTTGCGGGCGGGCTTGCCTTCACCAGGAGGCCCCGGGAACAGAACCCGGGGCCTCCCATATGGTAAACGGGAGCCCTACTGATTGAGCCACAGCCGCTTCCCTGTATTTTTTTTTTTTTGTATTTGCTTACAAAAATGTTATTTATATATATATATATATACATATATTTTAAGAGGTGCTTAGATTACCCAAAATATTACACGGAACCCACTGGGATTCCCATGTTGCCCACCTCCCACACCTCCCACCACATCCCACACAAACATCTCCCACAGTGTGGCCCACCACCCTCAATGAACTTACACATCCTGGAGCCTTGCCACCAACCATAGACCACAGTTCACACTGTAGACCCCTGTATTTTTATACTACCATGGAATGCAGCCAGAAATCCATAAAAGAGGGATGAATGGAAGATTTGCAAATTTGTGGTAATTAAACAACATGATATTTGTCTTAATTTGCCACACAGATGCAAAATACCTGAAATGGGTTGGATTTTATAATAAGAATTTTATAGAATTTTATAAGGGTAAAAGCTTACAGTTCCAAGGCTGCAAAAATATCCAAATTGAGGCATCAGCAGAAATACTTTCTCACCAAAGTCAGCTATTGTTGATCCAGGTGTACTGCCACATGGGGAATCCAGATGGTGGCTAATATCTGCCAAGGCCCTGACTTCCCCTCTGGGTTCACCATCTCACAGAACCCAGCTTTGGGTGATCAGGAATATGGTCTATCTCTTTTTTTTAACTCCTCTCTCAGTCTTGACTGCTCTGTTTTCTCCCTGAGTTCAGCTGTGTGGAAACAGGCATGTGGATCATTCCTTCAGCATTGTTCTTCTGCATGGGCCTAGCCTCTTGGGGGCTTTGTGCTTTAGCTTTTGCTGCTAGCAATCCTCAAGTCCTCTCTCACATATGGCAGTATAAAGATGGTGATGGCTCTCTTTCTTGTGTCTGTTTTTGTTTGCCAAAAGAGCTGCCAATGCAAAGTACCATAAATGGGTTGACTTTTATAAAATGGATTTATTTGGGGTAAAAATGTACAGTTCCAAGGCTGTGAGTAGTTCAATTCAGGGCACCATAAGACGTGCTTTTTCATGATGTGCACTGACCATTGATTCTGTTGTCTGGGCATGTGGCAAACAAAGGTGGCTATGATCTCTGCCTAGGTCTTTGCTTTTCTGCAGCTGTAGGCAAACTTGGGATAGAGCTTGTTACTTACCAGGCCTGTCCTTTCTTTTTCTGGGCCTTAGCTTTTAGAGCCTCTGGGGGCTTATCTCTGTAGCTCAGCTGTCGATGAAACTATCACATGGCAGAATCAAATATGACAGTTTCCTTTTCCTGTTTCTTTCTGTCTCTCTCTGTGTTTCTGGATTTATATCAGACCCAGCAATGAGTCAGAGACTCAATCTGAGTCATGCTTCACTGATGTAGTCCAATCAAAGCCCTACAGTGATCTTACCACAAAATCTAATCTAATGAAAGGATCCTCAACCAAATTTAATGCAATGCCATGGGAGTAAATTAGTTTAAAAACATAATCTTTCTTTTCTTAGAATTCGTTAAAAAAAACTCAAAGTGTCAGACTCCATTCTCTGAATCCCAAAAGAACATGCCTTTCTGTATGCAAAATGCATTCATTAAATCACAACATTCCTAAAATCTTAAATCAGTTCAGTAGCAATGCTAAGTACCAAAAAAAAAAAAAATTCAATTTAGGCATGCAGTTTTTCTTGGGGAAAATTTTCCCTCTCTCCATAGACATCTGGAACTTAGAAAACAAGTTATCTCTTTCTGGTATACAAAGAAGGAACATACAAAGGATAAATATTTGCATTACCATAAGGAGAAATTGGGAGGGAAAAAAGGAGTCAAGTATACCAAATAGTTCCAAAAATATGCAGAGCATACTCCATTAGATTTCAAAGTCAGTGAGTTATCCTTAGAATGATATTTTCTTCTCCTCTGAGCCTCATTGGGGCCCAACCTTTCCACAGGCTTGCCAATCAGCCATACATTCTATTCTGCCCTCTTCTAGCATCTGGGTGGTGACCAAGCTCCATAGCTCACCATCCAATAACATTTGGATGATGGCCACACATTACCCAATCTCTGGAGTACAGTCTCAACCACCTTAGTAAAATGAGGCAATGACAACATACTCCCTAATCTCTGGCATACAAGCCCAACACCTTCATAACAGTATGGTGGTGACCTGACTCTCCCTATTTGTGGGGAATTAGCCCAATCTGTTCAGAGGAGTGGGGTGGTGATCTAACTCTCCCCAAACACTGAGGAATGAACTCCACCCTCCTTGTAGCATGGGGCATCCAAGATCACCCTGAACAATGAGCTGGAATGCTAATCCTCTTCAAATGCAGGGGCAAACTCACCCTTTCTGCCCACATGGATGTGGTCCCTCTCTTGTCTTGAGGAGATCTTAAGTTCAGACCTCAGCTTTCTTGGTTATCCAGTTGAGGCTGTTCAATTTCTACACTTCATATCCCTTTTCAACCATGCTGACAGTGGTATCATTCAATAAAAATCTCACAAAAAGCTTGTTGGTTTAGCATACAGGAAACAGGGATCCAGACAGTAAGACTTTCCACAAGCCCTTCCTGGATAATTGCATTTACAATCCTGACTTGCAAGCTCCAAGTTTAGATGTTTCCCATAGGGCACTATCCTCTAGGGACTTGTTTTCTAGAAGCTTGGAATTTCTTATATCAACCTCTTGTTTCCTTGTACCCAGAAGTTAGTTATCATCTTATTTCTTTCCTCTCTCATTTCACTATAAGGTGCAAGGAGAATCCAGGCCACCTTTTCCACATTAATTTGAAAAGATTTTCAAATTAATGTAGCTCATTAGTTTCAAATTCTGTCTTCAATCTAACATCAGGAGTCAAATTTGCAAAGTTCTCTGAAACTTTAAAACAAGAATTGCATTCCTTCCAGTTTCCAAGTATAGTTTTATCATTTCCTTCTAGGGCTTCACTGGAAATAACTTTAGGATCCATGTTCCTATCAACAGTCTCTTCCAAGCAATATTGTCCTTTTATATCAAGCATCTCACCGTTGCCCCCCAAAACATCCCTTATCCATTTATAATACTATTCCAATATTTTTAGTACTTACAGGGAACAGCACTCCACTCTCTCAGTACTAATTTCTGTTTTAGTTTGCTAAAGGGCTGCCAAAGAAAAGTAACAAAAATGGGTTAATTTTTATAAAAGGGATTTATTTGCAGTAAAACACACAGTTCCAAGGCTGTGAGAAGTCCAAAAGCTGGGACAAGAAGAGGTGATTTCTCACAAAAATCAGCAATCTTTGATTATGTTTTCTGGGTATGTTGCAAAGCAAGGTGGCCACAGTGTCTGCCAAGGTCCCTGCCTATCTGCAGCTCTAGGCAGAAAAGGCATAGAGCTTGTCATCTTTTACCAGGCCTCCTCCCTCTCTGGGCCTCAGTTCTTTGAGCCTCTAGGGTTCTTCTTTCTTTGTATCTAAGCTGTGGGCATAACTTCTCTCACAAGGCAAGATCAAATATGGCAGCTTTCTTTTCCTGTGTCTGTTTCTCTTTGTCTCTGGGTATTTATGAGACACAACAAGGAAGCAGAGACATAACCTGAATCATGCCTCACTGACTTAGTCCAATCAAAAACCCTAAAGTAATCATCAAGTAATCTAATTAAATGTCTCTCAACCAAATTTATTGCAATCAAATGGTATCGCACACACAGGAATAGATTAGTTTAAATATATATATATATTTGGAATTCATGAAATCTAAAAATTCCACAGTCTCTTTCTCTGTGTTCTCAGCTTATATAAGATCTAGCAAGAGGCAAGAGACCTAACCTGTGCCATTTCCCACTGATGTGATCCAATCAAACACTCCAAAGTAATCTAATTGAAAGTGATAATCAAATTGAATTTTATGCAATAAAAATGTTCCACACTCACAAGAATGGATTAGTTTAAAAACTTAATATTTGGGGATTCAAAAAAACCTTCAAACACACTCTTTAAGTAAATTTTAGTGCTATATATTAATAAAGCTTAAAATCCATTCAAATTGTACAATCAATGGTATTTGCTATAATAATAACAAAAACAGACAAAAAAGTTCTACCCTTAATAATAATTACCTCTCAAAATCTCTATGCTTTGCCTGTTGTACAATGCTGATATTCTGTTTCTTTATTTCTAATTTATTTGTATTTATATTTTGTATACATGGAGTAAAACAATATATAGTAACTTTGTCTAGTTTCTTTCACTTTATATATATTTCTTATTTTTATCCTTAATGGAACATTATTCATATATTATTATACACTACTATCCATATTTTCATTTGTTTGTATTTTGCCTGATTTAAACATCTTGTAACATTAACATATGTTTGTTCAATTAAAAAAAAAAACAGTTTTTTATATTTGTAAATGAAATATTATCCATATTCATATTTCACATGATGTTTGCTAGGTTATTCAAACCCATACTGCACTTTTTAGCTTTCCTTCTACTAATATCCATACCCTTAGACTCTCCCTTTCAACCGCTGTCGTACCCATATATTAGGGCTGCTAGGTACAAACACTATGATGTGGTTTCACATTTTCTATTCATTTCTCAAGATTTATGAACCTTTTTACCAATTCTGCACAGATTAACCCTCAGCTTCCCATTCTCTAACCTCATTCTATTTTCTGGTGACCTATATTCTAGTTATTAACTACCTGAGTTTACACAAGGAATTTAGTTCATAATACCACAATCATACAGTATTTGCCCTTTTATGTCTGGTTAGTTTAATTCAATATAATATCCTCCAGCTTCATACATGTCGTCATATGCTTCATGACTTCATTTCTTCTTACAGCTGCATAATATTCAATTGTATGTATACACTAACCTTTATCCCTGCATTGGTTGATGGACACCTGGGTTGTTTCCATCTTTGGCAATTGTGAGTAATGCTGCTATTAACATTGGTGTGCAGATATTGGTTCATGACACTGCTCTCAGTTCTTCTGGGAATATACCTAGTAGTGGCATAGTTTATCCAACTACATTAGGAATTGTAAGACAAGCCTCCATGTACCATTGTACATTCCCACCACCGGTTAATAAGCATTCTTACATCTGGACATCCTCTCCAACAGTTACAGTTTGCTGTCTTGTTAATAATGCCCATAATAATAGGTGTGGAATGACATATAATTGTAACTTTGATTTGCATATCCCTAATTGCTAGTGATGAGTAGTTTTAATGTGTTTTTTCACCATTTATATTTCTTCTTTGGAAAAATGTCTTTTCAAGACTTGTGCCCATTTTGTAATTGCATTTTTGGCTTTTTCTTGTTAAGTTGCATCATCTATACATCATGGATATTAATCCTTAATTGGATATATGATTTCTAAATATTTCCTCTCACTCTGTCAGGTGCTTTTTTACCCTTTTGACAAAGTCCTTTGAGGTGCAAAAGTGTTTAATTTTGGGGAGGTCCCATTTATCTGTTTTTATTTTTTTTCTTCATGCTTTGAGTGTAAGGCCCACAAAAGCACTACCTATGACAAGATCTTGATGCTGTTTCCCTACATTTTTCTCTAGTAGTTTTATGGTGGTCCTGGCTTTTATATCGAGGTGTTTGTTCCGTTTTGAGTTGATTCATGTCTAGGAGTGAGTTAAGAGCACTCTTTCATTCTTTGGTTAAGAATATCCAGTTCTCCCAGCAACATAGGTTGAAGAGACAGTTGTATCCCATTGGTAGGTTTGTCAAAAACCAGTTGGCCTTAGAGGTGAGGGATTATTTCTGGACTCTCAATTCTATTCCACTGATCAGTGTGTCAGTCTTTATGTCAATATCATGTTATTATGACCACTGTAGCTTTGTAATATGTTTCAAGATCAGGAAGTTAGAGTCCTTCATATTGCTCTTCACTTTAGGATGTTTTTGACTATTTGGGTATGCTTTCCCTTCCAAATAAATTTGGTAATTGCTTTTCTATTTCTGTAAAGTAAGTTTTTGGAATTTTGATTGGGATTGCATTGAAGCTATGAATAATTTGGGGTAAGATTGTCAAATTCACAATATTTAGTCTTCTAATTCATGATCATGTAATGTCTTTGCATTTGTTTAGATCTTTGATTTCTCTTAGAAGTCTTTGATAGTTTTCTGTATTTACATCCAATATATCTTTAATTAATTTGATTCCTAGGTATTTTAGTAATTTTGGTACAATAGTAAACAGAATATTTTCTTGATTTCTTCCTCAGATTGTTGAAGACTAGTGTACAGAAACAGTACTGATTTTGCATGTTGATCTTTAAACCTGCTTCTGTGCTGAACTCATTTATTATTTCAAGTAGCTACATTGTAGATATTTCAGAATTTTCTAAACATAAGATCATGTTCTCTATGAATGTTGAGAGTTTTACTTGCTTCCACGCCTCCCATTTGCATGCCTTTTTCCTGTCCAATTTCTCTAGTTAGAACTTTTAATCAATGTTGAATAACAGTGGTGACATTGAATATCTCTGTCTTTGAGGGAAAATTTTTAACTTTTCCAAATTTAGTATGATGTTTTCTGTGGATTTTTCATATGTCCTTTATAATATTCAGAAACTTTCCTTCTATTTTTATATTTAACAGATTTTTTTAACTTTATTTTGTACATTTAATAATTGAAAACATAAGCAATTAAAAACTAAAAAGTAAACACAGATGGATAAATATATAAATTTCTCAATTAAATGTAATGGATACATGTAAATTTTTTTTGTTGTTTTGTTTTTTGTTTCTTTTTTTTGTTTTTTTTTTTTTGTGTGTGAATCAAACAATATATTACACAATATATTTGGTTCATAGTCAAGAAAGGATGTTGAAAAAAATATCGTCAAAATATTACTACAGTGCTAACTATAGTCCATAACTTACATTTGTTGTATTTTCCCCCACAACTCACCCTATTATTTTTTAAAACATATTTTCTACTTTTATCCATTTTTACCCCCCGCCCCCATTTTTGCTGTTTTTGTGTCCATTCACTGGGCAATTATCTGTGTCTGTTTCCTGCCCTCTCTTCTCATCTTTTTCCTCCTGTCTGCACCTGGATTTGAACTTCGGATACTCCAATGTGGGTGAGAGGCATCCTACTTCCTGTGCCAACTTAGTTCTTGGTTTCTCAGTGCATCTCATCTTGGCTTTCCCTTGTGTCACACTCCTGTTATGTCACCATCATGCTGCATGGCTCAGTGGGGCCTGGTGGTACACCCATGCACAGGGCTTGGTGGTGCACACACTCATGAGGCCTGATGGCACAACCATGTGTGGGGCCTGGGAGGCTCACCTGCTCTTGGGGCCTGGTGATGCACCTGTGCATGGGGCCTGAAGACACACCCACTCATGAGATCTGATGGCACACCCACGCACAAGGCCTGGCAGCTCACGTGCCTTCTATATATTTCTATTTTTAATTTCTACCAGGCATTCCTGGGGATTGAACCAAAGTCCCTCCATATGGTAGACAGATGTCCAACCATTTGAGCCACATCTGTTCCCCTGCTATATCTCTTAAGGTTGACCAAAGATACCTAGAGTTACAGTCTTTTCCAATACAGGATGGTCATATAATAAATCAGGCTTGGTTTATCAACAGCATTCTAAAAACCAGACCTAGGAAGAAAAACTAGGTCTGGGGACATATGCATGGATTCAAATATAGCTGATGTTTAGCCTACCCTGATTATGACAAAATCAGGAGAGCGAGAATATTCCCAGCTGTGGGGTAGTTCTATATATATTTGGATATCAAGTCTTCAGCAGACAGATTTATGTACAGTATTTTTTCTTATGGAAAACTTCAAGAATACACAAAAATAGAGAGTATTGCAGTGGGAACAGTCAACTACCTTCAATGGCTGTGAGCTATTGGCCATTGTTGTGTTGGGTTGTGCTCCACCCTAGTATGGTAAAAAAGGGGGGAGAGAGGGTTGAGTCATGATACCATGATTCTCTGTCCTTCAGAGGACTCATTCCTGGAACTTTCTGGATAGAGTGGGGAGAAGAAGTGTCAAAAGAGGGTGTCAAGAGAGCATGATAGTGAGAAAAAATGGAAATCAGAAGGGCATGATGTATTCTAGAGGTCAAATAGATGTGGCCTTGTTGCCGGTCAGGCTCTGGGTCCGTGAAAACGGTGCCGCGGATGAGAAAAAAGGAATAAGACAAAGAGAAGAAAAACTGGGATCAGGGGACTCTCCGTCCAAACTGGAGAGAAGAGCCCAGCCACACCATAGAGCATGGCTTTTATTTGGTTTTTGAATCAATAGATGACAGTTTATATTCTTGAAGGGTTTACATTAAATCAATAGATGACAGTTTATATTCTTGAAGGGTTTACATTCCTGCATGTAGCAGATGTTGTAAATCTTATCTAACATAGAAACTCAGGATGATTCCCCACCCAGCTACTATAAGATCCTGTCTCATTATCATGAGACTAGGTTCTTATCTCCTACATTCCAGGGTGTCTCCTACATTCCAAAGTGATCTGCTTATTGTAGGTAGTCATGGCCTTTGAAACTCCATCATTTCCCCCTTTTTTATTAATTAAAGCTCATAGGAACCATTATATAAGCTGATACAAGGTGACCTCCTGTCACACTTGTCTTCTTCCATAGGCTCTTGTGACTGTGCCTGTCTTAGGTTGTCCTCCTCTGAGGATCTTACCCGTCATTGACTACCAGCCAAGCTTTTGAGCTCTTACATGGAAGGCATTTTCATTAATATTTATGCTTCTTCAGGTTCCTTTAATGAGCATTTTTTATGCAGATATTTAGTATTAAGATCAAGGGGTTATTAGTAGAATCTTTCTACTAAGTAATGCAAAATTAGTTTCTCATGGCCAAGTTTCTTAACATAAATGCATTTATCAGGTCTTATTACTTTAGCCTTGAAAATACACACAATTAAAATGCATATAACAATAATTCCAAATCCAATCCAAAATGATATTTGAACTGTTTTTTGTTTCCACCAATGAAATGGCTGCACCAGTGGTTTCTTTCAATTCGTTTGATACATGCCCAATGCCTTCTTTTGCAATTCTAAAAGATTTATAGAAACATTATGCTTATATCCAATCAAGTGATTTTTCACTTCCTCCCAATCATGTTTCTATTATTATAAGAAAAGAGTAATACAAATAGAACTTTCATTCCAATCACATTCAAGAACTCTTAACAAGTTTAAATTATAAATTTGATTACCCAAATGTATAATAGTTGTTTCATGATCATTCGTACAGTTATTCAGTTCCATATCAATGTGAGACTGGCTATGACACATCTCTCACTTGCATTTTTATGCCAGTCCTTAACATATTGTTGATTCTGGACTCCTTGATGCAGGGCTGTGCCAGTGAGACTGCTGCAGCAGTTATGATGTGAATCAGTCCCAAAATTCCTGCTATTAAAAGTCAAATCAGTCTTTTAGTTCTTTTTAAATAATGGTTGATGAAATGTCACAGCAACTGGGATTCTTGAGACTGCTGCCAATGTCTGGTCATCTGAACCGGTAACCATAGTCCTTTTCTTCTTCTTGCTATAAAAAAGAGTTTGATTTTCCTGCAAATATGAATTCTTAAAACATGTAAATAAGGAGCAATTGAAGCAATTAAGATTCCTTTCACCAAAAATTACTGTTCCAATGATATAACTATAGGATTTCATACACATATTGTAAGAAATTGAGTTGATTTTCTTTTTCAAATAGTAATATCAGTTTTGCTGCCTTGCCTTACAAAAATTGGACCAGTTCCCTAAAATAATTTCCACAAATAACTTTGAGTCTTGTTAAGTTTAGTGTCCCATGGTTGTGGGATATATCTTCCTTGATTTTTCCAAATTATTGAGCTGTTAGTAAATGCTGTATTACCAAAATTCCAGAAATAAGGATTATTGTCATTAGTGATTATGGTTAAATTATTAATGAACCAAGATATGGTTGTGTTTTTAATAGGTTTCGGCATCCCTATAAGGGCCCGATCCTTTACAATTCCATAGGAATCATTATACAACACAACCTCTGTAAGCCCATGACAAATATGTTATTTGTCATTAAGTAGTCTGTTGTGAGATTAATTAAAATAAATTGAGTAAGACTCATCACTTTAAGTCTAGAAAGGTGAGTTGGTTATGTATGCCCAATAAGTGTAATTATGATGTGGTATCTTACCTTGACCTAATACTTTACCTATAATTAATCCAATGTAAAACCACCATGTCCATAGTTTTAAGTCTTGGCAGCATCTTCAACTCTAGGCTTGATTCTTCTGGAGGGGATCCACTGCTCTTCTCCTGTTTCTGTAATGATAAGAGCAAAACCTCAGCCCCAAAATTTTACCTCTCCTTTTTCCCATTTATTGGTTGTTTCATTTTTCCAGTATATTGGTTGTCCACATTTTTCATTTACATTCCCTTTTTTCTTAACCTCCCAATGTCTTTCTGCTGCTGTGGTATTAGAAATTTGTTGTCTATTAAGAAAATTTAAGGTAAGCAATGCTTTAGATAATTTGTCTTTAGCAGATTCTCCTCCATCTCCCCCTTTTTGTTTTTGCAACATCAATTTTAATAAGTGATTACTCTTTTCTACTATCGCTTGTCCCTGAGGGTTATATGGAATTCCTGTAACATGTTTAATATTCCAATCACTGCAAAATTTTTTGAAAGATTGACTAAGATAGGCAGGCCCATTATCAGTTTTTAGCTGTGCTGGCAGGCCCATTACTGCAAAACAGTGTAATAAATGAGAACGTACGTGTGAGGCCTTTTCACCAGCTTGAGCAGTTGCCCAAATAAAATTAGAATATGTATCCACTGTCACATGCACATACTGAAGGCGGCCAAAAGAGGGCACATGCGTGACATCCATTTGCCAAATTTCATTAGGATGTTCTCCACGGGGATTAGTTCCTGGAGAGAAAGTGGGGGCATTTATGGGCCCACAAGTAGGACATTGTCTAACAATCCTCTTACTTTCTTTTACTGTTAAGTGGGGATATTTATGACGTAAGCCAGAAGCATTAGTATGTGTAAGTTTATGATAATCAGCAGCAGATTCTGTATGAGCAATAAGTTTATCTACTAAATCATTTTGTGAAGCCATAGGGCCAGGAAGTTGAGAATGGGAACGAATATGAGTAATATAGATTGGATTAGATCGTTCACGAACAGTCTTTTGTAATTGTAGGAAAAGAGCTTCTAATTCAGAAGCTGGAGTTATTTGAGCTGTTTCTATATGACAAACAACATGACAAACATAAGCAGAATCAGACACAATATTTAAAGGCTCAGAAACATCAGCTAGCAATTGAATAACAGCCATAAGTTCTACCTTTTGGGCAGATAAATAAGGTGTTTTCCAAGATTTTGTAGTTGGGCCTAAATAGCCTGCATTTCCATTACTGCTGCCATCAGTGTAGTAAGTTGGAGCAGCAGAGAGTGGTTGTTGTTTCACAACCTTAGGAAGAATCCATGAAGTACGTTTTAAGAACTGTAAAAATTTTGAATTTGGAAAGTGATTGTCAACTGTTCCAATAAAATCTGCTAAGGCTACTTGCCAAGAGTTACTGAACTGCCAGAGCTGAGAAAGCTCCTGCTTTGTAAGGTCTAATATGATTTTATCAGGATCTCTAGCCATAAGCTGTCTCAGGCGAATACGGCCTTTTGATATTATTGCTGAGATTTTTTCAGGATAAGTATTAAGTTTTTTTGTATCTTTGTTGGGTAGGAATATCCATTCTATTATGCCCTCCTCTTGCCAAAGTATCCCAGTAGGGGAATGGCAAGATGGAAATATTAAAAGAGAAATTGGAAGATTAACATTTATCCTTGTTAGTTGGCTGTTTTGCACTCTTTTTTCCAACCATTTTAACTCCTCTTTTGCTTCTGGGCTTAAAAAGCGAGGGCTATTTAAGTCAGGGTCTCCTGTTAGGGTATTGAAAAGATTAGTTAAAGCATAAGTTGGAATTCCTAAAGTAGGCCGTACCCAATTAATATCACCCAGTAATTTCTGAAAATCATTTAGAGTGCGTAAATTATCAGTTCGAAACTGGACCTTTTGTGGAGTTATAATATTTCTATCAATAGTATGACCTAAATATTGAAAAGGAACCTGTTTTTGAATTTTTTCTTCTGCTATTTGCAACCCATGTTGAGGAAGAATTTCTTTAGCCAACTGAAATAATTGTTTCAGCTCTGAAGATTGCTCAGTGGCAAAAAGAATATCATCCATATAATGAATAATCATAGCCTTAGGAAATTGTTTTCGTAAAATTTGTAATGGAATGTGAACAAAGGATTGACATAATGTAGGACTGTTCATCATTCCCTGAGGTAAAACTTTCCACTGATATCGTTCAGTAGGAGCTGAATGATTAATAGAAGGAATAGTAAATGCAAATTTTTCTCTATCATTTGGATTAAGAGGAATATTAAAGAAACAATCTTTTAAATCAATAATAATAATATGCCAATTTTGTGGGATCATAGCTGGGGATGGCAAACCAGGCTGTAAAGATCCCATAGGTTGAATAACTTTGTTAATTTCACGCAAATCAGTTAACATGCGCCATTTGCCAGATTTCTTTTTAATTACAAAAACTGGAGAATTCCACGGACTAGTAGAGGGCTCAATATGCCCTGCCATTAACTGCTCCTGCACTAATTCTTTCAGGGCTTCCAATTTTTCTTTCAGAAGGGGCCACTGTTCTACCCAGATAGGTTTGTTTGTTAGCCATTTTAAAGGCAATGCGAAGCCCTTTGTAACAGTAGCCCCTACTCTAAATTTGAATATCCTAGGCCACGGTAGTCTCCAGTATGTCGCATTTCAGGTTGGGAAGGGGGAGCATATTGCATGTGAGTAATAAGATGTTTAGCTGTATCAGAAACATGAGGAATATTCAAATAAGCTCCCCATTGGTATAATAAGTCTCTTCCCCATAAATTAAGTCCTACATCTGCAACATAAGGTTGCAGAGCGGCCTCTTGTCCTTCTGGACCTTCTACCTTAAATATCTGAGTACTCTGGTAAACATCCGTCATTGTGCCAACGCCAGTAAAAACTGTAGGCACCTTCTGCAAAGTCCAAGCTTGTGGCCAATATCGTTTAGCAATAATAGAAACATCAGCACCAGTATCCACCAATCCTAAAAATATCTTTCCGTTTATTTTTATGGTAATTTCAGGCCTTTCATCTCCAATTGCTGTTTGCCAAAAAACTTTACGCCCAGTGGAACCAAATTCCTTTGCACATTTTAAAGGAGGTTTACGATATGGTAACAAAAGAAGTTGAGCTATGCTATCTCCTGATTCAATCTGATAGGGAGTTAAAGTTTGTACCAATAAACAAATTTCTCCATCAAAATTGGAGTTAATGATCCCCGTTTGCACCAAAACACCTTGGGTTGTAAGACTGTTGCGGCCAATGATAAAACCTACATTGTTTTCTGGGATAGGCCCTTTAATTCCTGTTCTTATTTTTTGTACACCAAGTGAAGGCGTAATGAACTTGGTTTCAGCTGAGGGAAGATCGACAGCTGCACTGCCTTTGGTAACTGCCTTAAGCTCTGTTACAGGCCGGAGTGAGCTGCTCCGTTGCTGACTGGGTAGGTTTGAGCAAGGCTGGGAAATGTGCTCATATTGTTTGTCTGAGGGCCTTGAGCGAGGCCCGCTTGGAAGTTTCCCGACTTATTAATGAGAGTGCCATTTTTATGATATTTAGAATGGCATTCCTTGGCCCAGTGCAACCCTTTCTGACATATAGGACATACGCGAGTCGGTATTGATCTATTATTGCCGCTAGGTGGCGCTCTTACACCAGTTTTGGCTCGGCAGTCTTTTTTCATATGACCTGGTTTCCCACATTTAAAGCAATTTAAATTATTAATCATAGGACTATGTCCCTTTATAGCAGCTGCAAGAAGGGTCATGTTATATGTATTAGACCCAATGTCTTGGCATGCCCTTATATAATCCTGTAAAGTACCTCCATTTGCCTTTATTGGACGCAAAGCCTTTTTACACTCACTATTAGCATTATCAAAAGCCAACATCAGAATAAGCATCTCTTTAAGGTCAGGCTGAGTTACTGTCTTGTTGACTACATCTGCCAGCCTCGCTACAAATTCAACATAAGGTTCAGTATTTCCTTGAACAATTTTTGAAAATGATTGTATAGCCTGTCCAGGAGTGGAGATTCGTCTCCAGGCAGCTAGGCAGCACAATCGCACTTGTACAATGGCAATATCATCATATTGTGCTTGGCAAGGAACTCCAGCCCATTGACCTATTCCTAGTATTTGTTCAGCAGTAATAGGCACTGGTGGATTTTGCTGTTGATTTCGTCGTGCTACAATATTAGCTTCATCAGTCCACCAAGTTTTAAATTGTAAAAATTCTGCCGGACTAAGAACAGCTCGAGCTAACAAATCCCAGTCCCAGGGTATTAATCTGTCTGCTTGTGCCAAACCTTGCACCAATCCTTGAGTATAAGGAGAATTAACACCATATTGAGTGCATGCTTGTTTTAATTCTTTGATAGTTTTAAAAGGAATAGGAGCATGCTCATACTGTACACCCCCTTGGGGATTGTCAGCATCTGCTGGAATTTGAGTTACTGTTACTGGAAAAGTAGAAAGGAGTTGCATAGCCTCTGAATCTCCCTCTCTACTTCCCTGTGCTATACTTTTCATAATTGAGGAGGATGGTGCTGGCACAAAAACAGAAACTTTAGGAGGGTCATCAAATGTTGTAAAAAATGGATCAGCAGATGCCTTAGGTGGTGCAGATGCTGGCTCAAAAGACAACAAATCATAATTTGGAGCAGACGGCATAGTGACCGCTGAAAAAGCTCCATAAGCTTCCTCTTTCCTTTCCTTCTTTCTATTAGACCTGAGTCTATCTGTTCCTGCCTGCTCACTAACCCCCGCAAGTACATTTTCATCAAAATCACCATTAGCTTGTTTTGCCATCGGTCCAACAATAGCAATATCCTGTTCACAATCTTCATCCTCATCTGATTGCAAAGGTTCAAGAGCAACAGAAATAAGACTACACAAAGACCATACATGAAGGGGAATTATTTCTCCCTCTTGATGAGCTCTTTTTAAAGCTTTCTTCACTAACTTCCATTGTTCCAGGTTTAAAATATCTCGCCCTTGCGGCCGAAACCAATAACAATGTTTCTGTACAAGAGAAAAAAGTTCCTCAAAAGCCGAGGATTTAACAGTTACACCGGTGCATTTTAATAGAGTTTTTAACACTCTAGAGAACTCTTCAAAGTTCGACTGCTGATTACCCATTACCCTGATGATTCCAAGGATGAAGCTTACCTTTTCTGTTTCTTTTTCTTTTAAAACCGCTCTCAGGAGCTCCTTGGTCCGCGCACTGACTGAAAGAAAAGTTTCGTTTTCAGAGCCCCACGTTGGGCGCCATATGTTGCCGGTCAGGCTCTGGGTCCGTGAAAACGGTGCCGCGGATGAGAAAAAAGGAATAAGACAAAGAGAAGAAAAACTGGGATCAGGGGACTCTCCGTCCGAACTGGAGAGAAGAGCCCAGCCACACCATAGAGCATGGCTTTTATTTGGTTTTTGAATCAATAGATGACAGTTTATATTCTTGAAGGGTTTACATTAAATCAATAGATGACAGTTTATATTCTTGAAGGGTTTACATTCCTGCATGTAGCAGATGTTGTAAATCTTATCTAACATAGAAACTCAGGATTATTCCCCACCCAGCTACTATAAGATCCTGTCTCATTATCATGAGACTAGGTTCTTATCTCCTACATTCCAGGGTGTCTCCTACATTCCAAAGTGATCTGCTTATTGTAGGTAGTCATGGCCTTTGAAACTCCATCATGGCCTGTGTAGGAGGGGTGTCAGATTGGTGTGGGTGATAAGCTAGGCCATGATTGCTGATGGCCTGGAAGGCAGGTTGGAGTGTGCCACTGAAAGTGGTGGCACAGAGTATGCAGCAGAGCCTAGATCCTTCTCAAAGAGGTGCTGCAGGAGTGGGGAGCAGCATTGCAGGGCTTGAGGGGTGGGAGAGGCCAGTGAGGCCAAATTCCAAAATGAGAGATATATAGACATCTCTACTAAAGGAATGACTCTGGAGAAGAAAGATGGTGCAAAAAGGAAGTGGATGTCTAGGAAAGTCTTGGATGAGGCAGGGGCAGGAGGGAAGCCACCCAGGGTCTGCCAGGAACAGCTTTGTAATAGGCTGAGTATGGGATAGGGAAGCACTTCAGGCTTTGTTACTTTCTACCACTGTGAGGTAAGTGCCAAGGTCTTCATAGTGAAAAGCAGTGGGGGTCATGGGCAGCTGAGGAGAGAGAAGGAGGGTTGAGGTGTCTTGAAGGCAGATGGGCAGGAGGCCGGCCATGTGCTGGTGCCAACCGAGATGGTATTTCCTGAAGACTGATGGGCTCACTCTGCCTGTAGTGGAGTGGGAGTGAGTGGCATGGGTGAGTGTGACCAGCTTGGGTTGTGATGAGGAAACATGTCAGGGGTGCCAGGATGTGGAGAGGATTGTATTCCACTGGACTAGGGGGCTGATGAGCAAATCCCCTGCCTTGATTTCTTGATTAAAGAAAACCAAAAGTTGGTTGTTTGAGAAGATTGAATAAATTGACAAACCCTTAGATAGACTAACAACAACAACAAAAAAGAATGAAAATATGAAAATACATAAAATAAGAAAAGAGGAAGGGGATATCACCATTGACCCCATAGGAATAAAAAATACCATAAGAGTATACTTTTAAAAAATTGTATACCAAAGAGATAATTTAGAGGAAATGGACAAATTCCTACAATCACACAAGCAGCTTATATTGATGAAAGAAGAAATTGATGAACGCAACGGACCAATTACAAGTAATGAAATTGAATTAGTCACCAAAAACCTCCCAAATAAGAAGAGCCCAGGACCAGAAGTCTTCACAGGTAGATTCTACAAAACATTCTGGAAAGAACTAACACCGATTCTGCTTAAACTCTTCCAAGAAATAGAATTGGAAGGAACATTGCTTAACTCATTCTATGATGTCAACCTCACCCTAATACAAAAGCCAAAATCCCACAAGAAAGAAAAACTATAGACCAATCTCTCTAATGAACCTAGATGCTAAAATACTCAACAAAATACTTGCTAATTGCATTCAACAACATATCAAATGAATTATACACCATGACCAAGCGTTTTTAATCCCTGGTATGCAAGGATATTTCAACGTAAGAAAACCAATCAATGTAATGCATCACATAAACAGATTGAAAGAAAAAATCCCATGATCAACTCTATAGATGCAGAAAACCCATTTGACAAAATACAACACCGTCTTCTGATAAAAACACTTCAAAGGATAGGAATAGACGGAAATCTACTCAACATGATCAAGGGTATATATGAAAAACACACAGCTAACATATTCAATGGTGAAATGCTAAAAATTTTCCCTCTAAGATCTGGAACAAGACAAGGATGTTCATTATTACCACTTTTATTTAAGAGCAAGAGAAATATATAAAAGGCATCCAAATTGGAAAGAAAGAAGTAAAAATTTCACTATTCATAGATGATATGATCCTGTATCTCGAAAGGCCTGAGAAAGCTATATAAAAGCTTCTAGAGACTATAAATGATTTCAGTAAAGTGACAGATTATAAGATTAATGTTCAAAAATCAGTAGCATTTCTGTACACCAGTAATGAGCAATCTGAGGAGAAAATTAAGAAAAAATAATCCCATTTACATTAGAAACTGAAAGAATCGAGTACCTAGGAATAAATTTAACTAAAGAAGTGAACACCTTGTATGCAGAAATCTACACAACATTATTAAAGTAAATCAAGGAAGACCTAAATAAATGGAAAGATAATCCTTGTTCATGAATAGGAAGACTAAATATCTTTAAGACGTCTATATACCCAAACTGATTTACAGATTTAATGCTATCCCAATAAATATTAGCACAACATTTTTTACTGAATTGGAAAATCTAACTATGGAATTTATTTGGAAGGGCAAGAGGCCCTGAATAGCCAAAGACATATTGAAAAAGAAAAATGAAATCAAAGGAATCACACTGCCTGACTTTAAAACATACAACAAAGCTACATTGTTCAAAACTGCATGGCATTGTAACAATGATAGACAGACTGTCCAATGGAACCAAATTGAGGGTTCTGATATATCCTTGCATATACAGCCAACTAATAATAGACAAGGCCACCAAACCCTTTCAACAAGGAAGAATGACCTCTTCAGCAAATGTTGCTTGGAGAACTGAATATCCATATCCAAAATAGTGAAAGAGAAACACCATCTCACACCTTATACAAAATTAACTCAAGATAGATAAAAGGGGAAGAGGCTGTGGCTCAATCAGTAGGGCTCCCGTTTACCATATGGGAGGCCCCAGGTTCAGTTCCCGGGGCCTCCTGGTGAAGGCAAGCCTGCCCGCACGGCGTGGTTAGCTGACCCAGCGAGCACAAGCAACAAGGGGGGGATAAATGAATAAATAAATAAAATCTTTAAAAAAAAAAGATGGATAAAAGATATAAATATAAGAGCCAAGACCGTAAAGATCTTGGATGATATTATAGGGAAACATCTACAAGATCATGTATTAGGAAATGGTTTCATGAACTTTACACCCAAAGCATGAGCAATGAAAGAAAAAAATTGATAAACGGGACCTCTTAAACTTAAAAATTTTGCACTTCAAAGGAGGTTATCAAGAAATTTAAAAAGCAGCCTTACTTAATGGGATAAAATATTTGGCAACCATATATCTGATAGGGGCATGATATCCAGCAAATATAGGGAAATCCTATACATCAAAAATAACAAGACAAACAAACCATTTAAAAAATGGGCAAGTGATTTGAATAAGCACTTCTCCAAAAAAGAAATACAAATGGCTAAAAAGCACATGAAAAGATGCTAAACATCACTAGATATTAGGGAAATGGAAATCAAAATTACAATGAAAGCTCATCATACACCCATTAGAATTGTGGCTATTTAAAATAACAGAGGAATACAAGTTTTGGAGAAGATGTGGAGGAATGTGAACCCTTATTCACTTTTCATGGGAAGGCAGAATTGTGTGTCCATTGTGGAGGAGAGTTTGGTGAATCCTCAGGAAGCTAACTATAGAACTGCCATAAGATCCAGCAATCCCACTGAAGAATCGAAAGCAAGGACACGAATAGACATATGCACACCAATTTTCATAGTGGCATTATTCACTCTTACCAATAGTTAGAAACAACCCAAATGCCCATCAACAGATGAGTGAATAAACTAAATGTGGTATATACATACAATCGAATATTATGCAGCTGTAAGAAGGAAAGCAGTATTAACACATTGGATAACATGGATTAATCTTGAGGGTCATATTTGGAATGAAGCAAGCCAGGCACCAAGGGACAAATATTACTTGACCTCACTAATATGAATTAAGCAAATTGAGCTTTCTCTTATAGTTACAGTCTAGAAAATTGGCTTACAGGAGAGAGAAAAGTAGAAGAAGTTTGTGAGCCAGTGCCCATATGGACAAAATCTATGATAAGTTGGAAGTGTGTAGCTGTACAGTGGAGGGGCATGATAGTGGCTCAGTGATACTGTTGGGTTGAGCGGTGCTGGTTTGTCAGGGGGTAGTTAAGGGAAGGTGGGTTGAAATATCCATGGAACTGGGATAAAGGTTGGGGGAGGGATTAGGTGCATACTGGGGATTTGTGGGTATGTGGTTGAAACTTCAAAGCTAGGAATATTCTTTTGGCACTATGGCAGGGGAGGGTTACTTCTTTAGGATGTTGGATTTGGGGGGCATTTGGGCCAGGGTGCACCTGGGGCAGGCTACTAGGGAGTGTGTGAGAGTTCACCTTTTCATAATATGTTATATCATTTGGTAGAGACCCACATAATGAGTTGGAAGTTGTTGAACTCCAATCCTGGAGAGTCCATCTGCTATATTCTCAAATAGAGTGGTAGGAATCACTTGAAAACATAGGCGGTGCCTATTAAGGGAGGACAGACTAGTATATCAAGCCCTCAATGTTGTTGCAAGTAACTATGAATCTTGTTCTTCAAGGAGTGAAATTAGGTGGTTGCCAAGTTTCCCAGGGGAAGAGGGTGGGAGGAATAAAAGAGATGGAAAATGAGGCATTTTGGGGACCATAGAAATGTTCTGCATGATTTTGCAATGATGGATACAAGCCATGTTAAATTTCATCAAAATTTATAAAAGTGTATGGTCCAAAATGTAAACCATAATGTATGTCATTGACCATGGTTAGTAGTTATGTTTCAATATTTGTACAGCAATTTTAACAAATGTACCATCCACATATAAAATGTTATTAATAAGGGAAAAGGGAAAAGGAGAAGGATGTTAGGTATATGGGAATCCCCTATATGCTGTACGTGACTTTTTTGTAAACTAAAGCTTCTTTGAAGACAAAATGATAAAAATAAGACACTGGGGGAATAAACTTGTAGCAATTTGATATTGTTTATGAATTCAAAAGATAGATATTGAATTATATTTGTAAACTTGTCTGTTCCTCTGGCCATATTATGTTAGTTTGGATTCAGAGGTTTCACTCTTACTTGATTAAATTATGTTTAAGTCTTTAATTGGGCCACATCAGGTCAGTATGATGTTCAGTCCCTGCCACCTTGGTGGGTGGGGACTCACAGAGGAAAAGACAAGGCAGAGGAGTTAGAGTTTTGATGCTGGAGCCCAGGAAGTAAGCACACAGAGAAGCATATATGTCAGGAAAGAAAGAAGATTCAATTAGACACGACAGAGGACTCAGGAAGAGAGATGAGCCTTTTGCCTGACAGTTTAGTGGTGGCCTTGTGGAGAGAACAGAGCAGCTGAACCTGGAAAGAATTGAACCCTAGGAGAGAGACACAATTTGCCCCAGCCTGCATTTGAGATTGGAATAAGCTGGAACCATGGAAATTTTGGAGGAGGAAGAAGACTAAACCCTCGCAGACATCACCCAACATCTTGCATCAATACATGGTAACAGATTCTGGGTGAGAAAATTCCTCTTATGGTACCTTGAGTTGGACTCTTTAGGGCTTTCTGACTGTAAGCTTCTACACCAAATAAATACCCTTTATACAAATCTACCAATTTCTGCTATTTTGCATCAGCATCCCTTTGTCTGACTAATACAAAATGGAAGAAAATATCACTATATATACAATATAAGAGATCTTACAGTGATGAAAGACATAATATCAAAAATTATTTATAATTTTATATTTTTGTATTTTTTATTATTCCAACTTTTTAAAAAATTGTATATTCTTTTTTATTTTTAAAACTATCATTATTATTTCATTTTCTTATTAATTGTATTTGATTATTTTGTTGGCTTCATTTTTTAAGAAGTTTTGGATCACAGAAGGGTTACAACCATAGCAGGATATTATCATTAGTGTGGGGCTTTGGTGATGGGTGATGCATAGGAGGAGGTTCACATTGGGCATAGGTATAAGGCATATAAATGTCTTCAATTGTTCGTGGGACATTGTCACAGTCAGTGGAGATTCACAAATAACCAAAAGAATATCAAATTTCCATCTTGGGGAGCTCTGGCACATTCTCTAGTGGGACAGCAAGAATCCCCCAAGTATGGGGACAGGGACTAGTGAAGGAGGATGGATCATTGATGGGCCCTTAATATTGATGAGTATACTTATGAACCTTTACCCTTGAAATGGAAACTTAGCCTAATATTATAGGGTGCCTAAGAATTACCTCCTGAGAACTTCCTTGTTGCTCAAATGTGGCCTCTTTCTAAGCCAAACAACATATAAATGCATTATCTTCCCCTCAGCGAGGGACATGAGTCCTGGGGATGAGCGTCCCCAGCATGAAGGATTACTACCAAGTACCAGCTGTTGATACAACTGGAAAAAGACCTTTAATAAAAGGGGAGAAAGGCAAAGGCAAATGAATGTATATGACTAAGAGACTTCAAAGTGAGTTGGGAGGTCATCAGAGAGGTAATACTTGTGCATGTCTCAGCAGTATCTCATAGATGGCCAAGGTAGATACTACCACAAATAGTGGGGATCCTGAGGGCCCTGGAGGCACCCAGTTCCTATGGCCATGGACAATAGCTCTTGAGTTTGATGCCTTGCCAATGGACCTACTTTGGAGTTTGTGGTCCTGAGTGTAACAGAGTTGGATTCAAATGTGACTTCACTACACATGCCTCTTCTGTCCCTTATATTTGAACCTATAGTTGGTACTGGAGTCGGTAGGTATACATGCAAGAGACTTTACTCTCTGGGCTTTCCATGTGCCAATTGGGCCCTGAATCTCAATGGAGTTGCAATACCTACTTTCTGCTTCATTGGACTCATTAGAACAACAAAGAGATGATGATGGACAATGACCATCCCAAGGAACCGAGAGAGTCTACAACTGCAAGCAAGGGAGTCCCATAGGATCAAAGCCTCCTCTCAATTAGAGGTGAAGTGGGCATCACCATCCCAGAATCCTCAGGATTGGAGAATAAACTATGGACTAAAGTAGACTTACTGGTATTCTACTATAGACTTGTGATTCTAACAATGGAAGAAACTATATCATTCATGTGGAGGCAGTGGCCTCTAGAGGTTCTTAGGGCAGGGAGAAGGAAACACAGGTGAAATATGGGGGCATTTTGGGGACTTGGGAATTTTCCTTAATGTCATTATAATGACTGATATTGGTAATTACATATCTTGCCTTAACCTACAAAATTGTGTCAAGGAGAGTGGAAACTACACTGTAAAGTAAAATCCATGCTTAGTGGCAATGCTTTAAAATGTTTTCATCAATTGTAATGAATGTACCACACTAATGAAAGATGTTGTTAATGTGCAAAAATATGGGAGGTGTAAGAAGCAGGGCATATGGGAGTCATCTACATTTTTTTATGTAGCAATTATGTAATCTAAATACCTTTTTGAAAAGATAATAAAAATATGTTTTAAAAAAGAAAACTGCCAAGTATTGTGCAATATATTAAAAAAAAACATTATTTTCATTTTCTTGCACTTGCTAGCGGCTACATTTCCTTCTGGGAAGGAGTTAGTCACCTTACGCATAAGTTGACTTTTTCACTTTGCATATTAACAAATTCTAACTCTAGAAAAATAAAAAACAAATGCAAAAAAATCTTCTTCAAACTCTTTTAACTATAAAGCAGGAGGGAATGTTACCAAACTCATTCTCTGAAGCCAACATCACCCTAATATCAAAGTCACATAAAGATAACATGAAAGAAGAAAATTAAAGATTATTTTCTCTAATTATTACAGATGCAAAATTTCTCAACAAAATACTTAATAATGGAATCCAGCAGCACATTAAAATAATTATACATCATGATCAAGTTGGTTTTATCCCAGGTATACAAAGGTGGTTCAACACAAGAAAATCAACCAATGAAATACATCACATTACTAAATTGAGGAAGAAAAATAACATTAATATATCTATTGAAGTGGAAAAGGCATTTGAAAAAAAATCCAAAATCCTTTCTTGTTGAAAACTCCAAATATAGGCATAGAAGGAATCTTTCTCAGAAGTGTATATATGAAAAACTCAGGCTAACATTGTACTTAATGGAGAAAGTCTGAAAGCTATCCAGCTGAGATCAGGAACAAGACAAGGATTCCCACTATCACCACTTCTATTCAATATTGTGCTAAAAGTTCTAGCTAGATCAATTATGTAAGAAAGAGCAATAAAAGACATCCAAATAGGGAAGGAAGAAAGAAAATATTTGTTATTCATTGATGATATGATCCTATAATTAGAAAATCCCACAAAATCCACAACAAAACTGTTAGAAATTATAGACAATTTCAGCAAAGTGAGAGGACACAAGATTAATATGAAAAAATCAATAGCATTTCTATACACTACTAATGTTCAATCAAGGAGGAAATCAGAAAAAAAAACATTTATATTAATGACTACAACAATTAAATATTTAGGAATAAACTTTACCAAGGACATAAAGTACCTGTATTCAGAAAACTAATAGACATTGCTAAAAGAAACTGAAGAAGACTTAAAGGGAAGTACATTCCATGTTCATGGATTGGAAGACTAAATATTATTAAGATGTCACTTCTACCAAAACTGATTTAAAGATTCAACACAATCCTAATAAAAGTCACCACAGCCTTTTTTTCAGAAATTGAAAAGCCAATAATCAAATTTATTTGGATTTGTAAGGGGCCCCAAATAGCCAAAAAATTCTTTAAAAAGAATGAAGTTGGAGGACTCTCACTTCCTGACTTTAAATCATATTACTTAGCTAGAGAGGTAAAAGCAGCATAGTGCTGGTGAAAAGACAGACACATTGACCAAAGGAACAAAATGGAGAATTCAGAAATTGACCCTCACATCTACAGCCAAGTGATTTTTCACAAGGCTGTTACATCCATCCAGCTGAGCCAGAACAGTCTATTCAACAAATGATGCTAAGAGAACTGGATGACCATATCCAAAAGAAAGAAAGAAGACACCCATCTTGCATTGTAAACCAAAATTAACTCAAACTGGATTAAGAACTTAAATATAAAAATAACAACCATAAAAATCCTAGAAGAAAATGTAGGAAGATCATGTGGTAGGCGGTACTTCCTTAAACCTTATGTCCAAAGCATGAGCTACAAAATAAAAAAATAGATAAATGGGACCTCCTCAAAATTCAACACTTTTGAACCTAAAAGGATTTTCTAGAAAGGTTGAAAAGGCAGCAGGCTCATGGGGAGAAAATTTTTGGCAATCACATATCTGATAAGAGTTTAATATCCATGATATATAATGAGATCATACAGTTCAGCAATAAAAAGACAATGTATCTGATTAAAAATAGGCAAAACATATGAAAAGAGAAGTGTCCAAAGAAGAAATACAAGTGGCAAAGTAACACATGAAAAAGTGTTCAACATCACTAGCTATTAGGGAAATGCAAATCAAAACTACAATGAGAAATCTTTTCACACCTATTAGACTAGCTGCTATTAAAATGTCAGTAAGGGGAGCGAATGTGGCTCAAGCAATTGAGTGACTGCTTCCCTCATGGGAGGTCCCAGGTTCAGTTCCCAGTGCCTCCTTAAAAAAATGAAGACAAGCAACAAGCAAACAAATGAAAAAACCAACTCAAGGAAACAGATGTGTCTTAGTGGTTGAGCACCAGCTTCCCACAAATGAGGTCTCTGATTCAATCCCCTGTTCTGGTAACTCAAAAAAAAAAAAAGTTAGTAAACTGTAAATATTGGAGAGAATGTGGAAAGAGGAACACTTATTTACTGTTGGTGAGAATGTACAGCCACTGTGGAGAACTGTTTGGCAGTTCCTAAGGAAGTTGAATATACACTTGCGAAGTGACCCAGCAATACCATTACTAGGTATACACCTAGAAGAACTGAGAGCTGTGACATGAATAAATATCTGCACATTGATGTTCATGGCAGCATTATTCATGAGAACCAAAAGTTAGAAACCACCCAGGTGTCCATCAACTGATAAATGGATAAATAATGTGTGGAGTATACACATGATGAAATATTATGCAGTGTTAAGAAGAAATGAAGTCATGAAAAATATGAAAACATAGATGAACCTGGAGGACCTTATCTTGAGTGAAGCAAACCAGACACAAAAGGACAAATACTGTATGATTTTATGATTGCCCTGTTATGAACTAAGTATATTATGTGAAATATAAATATATTATGTGAAATATGAATATTGATAGAATTGCATACATAACACCATTTTTCTTAGAAGCAGAAGATAAGTTAATAGTACAAAATATTAAAGTCAGACAAAAAATAATATTAAATGAAGGAGGGCAGACACAGAATAATACATATTGTATGATTCCATTTATATAAAATGTAAATATAAATCAATTTATAAAGATGAAATGAAATTAATGGTTATGTAGGTCTGGGGAAGGAATGTTAAGAGAGGTGGAGTCTTTCTTTTTGGAGAAATGAAATACTTCTAGAATTTTTGAGATGATGAAAGTACAACATTGTGATTAAGTTAAAATCCATTGATTATATACCATGGATAGAAAAGGTAGAAACAGCAGCTCTGTAAAGTGGGGGAAGCATAGAGATTTGGGGGGTGATGAATTTTTGTCTGTTTTTTTTTATTTATTGCTATTATTATTGAAATAATGAAAATGCCTTAATAGTAATTGAAGTGATGAATGCAGAACTATGTGATTATACCAAATACCATTGTTTGTACACTTTGTATGAATTGTATGCTTTATTAATATGTCTCAATAAAATTGATTTGTTTAAAAAAGAAGAAGAAAGACCTAAATGTATACCTGGAAGACTAGAAGAAGAACAGAAATTTAACCGCAAAGCAAGCAGAAGGAAAGAAATAACAAAGAGCAGAGCAGAAATAAATGAAATAGAGAACCAAGGAAATTGAAAAAAAAAAAACAACAACAGTAGAATTAACAAATGAAAAGCTGCTTCTTTAAGAATAATAAAATTGACAAAACCTTAGCAGACTAACAGAAAAAAAGAGAGAAGGTGCAAATAAATATAATCAGAAATGACAGAAGGTACTTCACCACTGACAAAATAGAAATAAATTGTTCATCAAAGGATACGTTGAAACAACAGTATTGCAATAAATCGCACAACTCATATGAAATGGAAAAATTTCTAGAAACAAACTTACACTGACTCTGGAAGAAACAGAAGATCTCAGCACACCAATCACAAGTAAAGAGATTGAAACAGTCGCCAAAAACCTCCTAACAAAGAAAAGCCTATGACTACATGTGTTCCATATATGGATTTTCCAGTTCTTTCCCCTTCTAGTCACAGAAGCATTTTATTTCTTAAGAGTTACACAGCAAGCCATGAGAAATAATTGTTTGTGAGCTTGTGGTTGATAAGTAAAAGTTGTATGCTTAGACTTCTTTCCCAGAAACTCTAATAATATGATCTGTGAAATGCATGACCACCTTTGTACCAATAGATCCCTCAGTAATTACTGTAAAGGTAGAATTTCAGCCCTACTCACAAACATTGTAGATGTTCATTTTATGTAGTTACTGTGACAGGGTAACATTTCTGCTCTGGTGGGAAACACTGTGAATGTCTGGTACTTGGTTATCTCTCCTGAGCACTGTACTTTTTAATCATGCTACCCCCTCACATGCCCTCCCCATTTGCATATAAACATGTAGTATGCAAGACCTGTCTTGCTTTGTGGCAAGTCAGCTCAAGTCTTGGAAGTGCCGACCACCACAGATGAGGATTTAGAACCTGACCATGCTCAGACTCTCTGAGAGGATCTCCCTTCCAGACTATCAAGAGTGAGGCCCCACAAAAGTCCTCTAATAATGCTCTTTGCTTGCTAAGTTGGTCTTGTAGGGCTCTTTTTTTGGTTTGATGTATCCCTTTCAGTTTCATAGGAAGCTGTCAATTTGCATGGCTTCCTTTTATACTCGAAACAATTGGCATAGTTGGCAGTATTCATCAGACCAAAGAGTGAGCCTGTGAGGGGATTAATCCATGGGAGGTGAAGTCCTGTGATGGTCTGTTGACTCTACATGGGGTGGGGTCACTCATTTACTTGATTGTTGTGGAACTCCATGTGAGCAGAGGGTGCACAGAAAACACTGATAGTAGAGCACATGCTGCAAGAACAGATTATGAAGTTTAGTAAAGATAGTGAGCATGCTTCCACAGCAATTAGCTGACTGTTACTATTGGTGGTATGGTTAGCTACAGCAGACTGGAGGAAAACAAAAAATCCACCATTTGAAGGAAGAGTTACAGCTAGAACAAGATTTGTGGACTTCCATGTCTGTTTGGTCTCTCTGAAAAACTAGACAAGTAGCATGAAAATATAGAGATAACCTATCAGTTTTTTAAAACTAGGGGATCATAAAAAACCCTCACTTAAAGTATGGGCTATCTTAGTTTAGGATTGGGAACCTAAAACTTCAGACCCTGGGAAGAAGATAGTGATATAGTTGTAACAACCATAGAAGAAGAATCTATAAACCTTAAGATTAAACCACTTGTGCAAAGGAAGGGTAAATCACAGGTACAACATCCTTCCAAAGCATGGGTGCTAAACAGGGCACTTGTCCAAGAAACCATGTTTGGAAGAAAATGTTCTGCTGGAAAGTTAACTGAGATGGAATACATTCTCACTGCAACTCCATGAACCTTGCCACCTGGATGGTGCAGTTGTGGACTAGTAGGGCTGATGGAATTATTTTACCGACTGAAGAAGAAAAACTTAACAATATTAGTGTTCTGTTTTGATGTTAATACTAATTGGACCTGGAGAGCCACATTGATAAAATTGATGCTATTAAAGTTTATTAAATTTGGAACTGGAGAATTCTGTGAAAGTAAAAGAGGAAGAAATGCTGGCCACTTTTGTAAGCCTGCAATTCAATCATGGCTTAGCCCGGATAGCAACCAGCACCACCTGCCAACTTGACCCCAGAAAACTGTTTCAGAAATGTGTGCTTGTAAATGTTTCATGTTATATATCACTGGAAAACTGATAAATAGTAAACTAAAGAAAGCTATATTTTTTAGAAATACTCCCTATGAGCTGTCAATGTTCTAGCATTGCTTGCTGTTAGGTATATTTTAGGAGATGCTGGGGATTGAACCTGTGACCTCACACATGTGAAGCAAGCATTGAACCACTGAGCTACATCTATACCACTACTATGTATTTAAAATGAAAAGTTATGTTTACATGTAATCAATTTGAGGTATTATTCTAACAAGTTTGTTTAATATTGATGGCAATTGTATGTTGTAAAAGGTTTGCTTGGAGACAGTTTCCAAAATCATTTTGGTAACTTAAGTATGTAAGGTATATAGAAAGTGTTTTCTTCTTTTATTAAGGAGAAAGAAAGTAATTTTGTCCTAGATAATGTGACTGGTTATTAAGTAAGAGGAAAATGTGGGACAAAAACTGAATTAAGTGCAGAAAGTTCACAGAAAATGAATTTTTGTAGTCAATGTTGGGTAGGATTTGATGTGTGAACTATAAAGTTTTAAAAGACTTAGTATCAAATAATAATGCAAAACTGAAATTTTGTTCTTTCTCTGTTAAACTGACAAAGTATCTAAAATCGGTCTGTTTTAGTAGAATGTTTCCTCATGAATAATCAGTATACAAAGTAGAAAGTCTTTTATCAAACTAACTTCTTGTTCTTTATATTAACCTTATCATGTCCTTGGTTGTTTAAGAAAACAATTATCACTTTGAAAAGAACATAATCTTCTAATCTAATACCACTTTCAGTATTTTGCTTTCTGAAATTCAAACCTTATCAGTATTTTTTTATTTCAAGCTGTTGGGAAAGTTTGTTCTTTCACCTTGTAAAAAGTGAAGTACTAAAAATAGTTAAATTCATTTTATATGTTTTAAGTTCAATGGGAAGTGTTAGAAAGTATAAAAATTTCAAAAAAGATTTTCTAACTTTCTGTTACTCAAGGTTGTATGGATAAAATGTTCAAAAAATACTAAAAAAATTGTATAAAATTTCTAGATATTTAGCAATGTTTTCTGCATAACATTAGATAACAGTATACTGTTGTTAATCATGGTTTTAATTATTGAAAGATGTTACATGTAACAGAAACAACTTCTCCACCTTGGAACCAAGAGGTGAATGCTCTGGCCAATATCTGAATGATCTGCCCCACCCCCATGAAAGAAGCAGTGTTTTGGCTACACAAAAAGAGGGGCCATCTTGGGGCTGTCAGGGGGTGGTGCATGACCAGGGCACTGGGTATTCCTATAAAATATTCTTGACTGGTTTATGTCATCGAATACTGTGAAGCCTATTTTCAACTCCAGCCATGGACAGTGCCTTATAGCAGTGGACGTATCCGTAAAGCGATACACTAATGGGAGTCAGTGTTGTCAGACTCTTTTGTGCATTTAAACCAGGGTCCCAGTACAGAGCATGCTGTCTCTCCATTTGAGTTATTGGCTAGACCAGTAGTATAAACCCTAAAACAATAAAGGTATCTTCCATATCTCATGGTCATGCTCCTGAAATAGATGGAAAAACACTGCTGCTTCAGACTCCTGTGACCCTGCCGGCCAACAATGGTTTGATATTGTCAAATCTATGATGGACATTGCCTCAAGACTGGCCCTGTTTCGTAGTGCCTGAGGGTGCTATACACCAGGTTGGTAGAACACTGGAGTCTACCTTCCCATACGTTTGAGGACCAATGGTGCCGCAATATGCTGGCTGTGTGAAGGATATATGAAGTGTAGCAATAATTGCCAGAATAATGTGGGTAGAACCAAAACTAAAAAATTGGCATCACAACCTTCTGCCATGAAGGGACAACATTTATGGTATTGTAAACCTGGAGTTCACCCTATAGTGACCTATGTCTTAGGTCCTATGAGAAAAACTTCAAATGTCATTGTACTTACTGGAGAAGATCTCATTTTCTGAATTCCCACTAAACAATTATGTTTGTGTCCTTTGGATAATGTTCCTGCTTCACATGAGTTCATCCAATGTCTTCCTCAACTGGGTTGTCACCATGCAGCTGCACATGACCAAAGAAACCACTGGGTATGTGGATATGTGCTAGATTCCAGTAGCTTCAGTCTTTCTTGAACATCCGTCCCTTATCTTTGTCTAATTGGAATAAGTGGTTAATTACTATAAATTATAGCTGCCTCCTAGGTGGCAACTCCCAGAACCCACAAAGTCCTATTCTTACTCTGCTTCTGATAAATGTCTTTTCTATTATCAGGGAAAATGTCAACAAACTGCCCATCCCTTATATCCATTTGGGATGTCCTCACCTAGATAGTGACAGAACATGGTATCCTAGATTCTCTAGCAGGCTTTTGTTTCAAATGAAACATTAAATCTTATCAAAGAACACACCTCTTATGAGATGCTTGTCATCACAGGTGTGCTACTGAGTCATCATTGTCTGGCATACTGAAAGGACTGGATGGTAAAATGCATCCCTACATATGGGAACTTATATACCCCTTTCAGAAGTGGGTTGGTTATGTGGAACACTATTGAGGGCATATCTACCCCATAACTGGAAAGGAATATGTACACTAGGGTATACTTTCCTATCAGGAGTGTACACAAAATTTAGCCCAACACTTCCCCAAACCTCCCAGCTCTATAAGACCATTTTGGCATTAGAGTAAAGTACTCTCTAACCTGCTGTTCATTTAAAAATTTCCTTCCTGGTGCTGGAGCTTTAGATGCTTTAACACAAATAACATTCCTAGCTAACTTCACAGCCCAAGCTCTTAGAAATACTAAAAATAGTATAAGCTTCTTGAGTGAAAACACAACTCAAATGAGAAAAGTGGTATTGCAGAAACATATGGCATTACATATACTTACAGCTTCACAGCAGGCACTTGTGCAAGAATAGGCACTGGTTACTGTACCTATGTACCTGATGAACATACTACTGTTACCAACACTTTGTGTCATTTGCAACATTTTATGTATTATATGAAAACTCTACATTTAATGAACTCTTTTACCCCCATCTCACAAACCTGCCCTCACATTGGAGATATTGTTTATTGTTTGGTAGACTCACTGAAATAGTCATATGCTTGTCTTACTGTTGTTTATCTTGTAGCTGAGGACTAATGACATGAGACCACCATTTGTAAAACCCTTCTTTCATGCTCAGAGCTTTATGCAGAAGATGTAATGGAAAAATTGTAAGAACTGTGGGATGGGGTGGATTGTAGGATATATGATTTTGCATTTTTCCCTCAATCCTTTCAGTTCTTTCCCCTGCTAGTCACAGAATCATTTAATGTCCTAATAGTTGCACAGTAGGCTGTGAGAAATAACTGTTTGTGAGCTCATAACTGATAAGTAAAACCTGTATGCTTAAACTTCTCTCCTAGAAACTCTGATAATAATCTGATCTGTGAAATGCTTGACCACCTTTGTACCAATAGATCCCTTATTAATTACTGTAAAGATTCAGCCCTACTCACAAACATTGTAAATGCTCGTTTTACACAGTTACTATGAAAGTGTAACTTCTGCCCTGTTGGGAAACACTGTGAGTGTCTGGTCCTTGGTTATCTGTCCTGAGCACTGCACTCTTTAATCATGATAACCCCTCACATGCCTTCCCCATTTGCACATAGTCATGTAGTATAAAAGACCTCTCTTGCTCCATGGCAAGTGAAACTCAAGCCTTGGAAGTTCCACACTCTACCAAAAGCTTTCCCTCTAAGAGGCAGAAAAAGACAAGCATGGATAATCTATCCACTCTTATTAAACATTTTGTTAGAAGTTCTTTATAGAGCAGTTAGGAAAGAACAAGAAATGAAAGGCACTCAAATTAGAAAGGAAGAAATAAAGCCTTAAACTTTTGCTTATGACTTCATCTTATACATAGAAAGTCCACACACACACACACACACAAAAAAAAAAAAAAAAACAAAACAAAACAAAAAAAAACTACCACAAAGCTACTAGAGCTAATAAACAAGTTCAGCAATATTGAAGAATATAAGACCAGCACACAAAATTTGCAGTGTTTCTATACTTTAGTAATGAGCAATATGAGGAGGAAATCAAGAAAATAATTCAATTTACAGTAGCAACAAAAAGAATCAAATATCTAGGAATAAATTTAACAAAGCGTGTAAGGAACTCAAACATAGAAACTACAAAGCATTGTTGGGAGAAAGGAAAGAAAAACTAAGTGGAATGACATCCCATGTCCATGTGCTGGAAGACTAAATATGGTTAAGATGTGAATTTTGCCCAAATTGATTTGCAGATTCAGTGCAATCCCAATAAAAATCCAAAAAGCTTTTATGTAGAAATGGAAAAGCCAATTACTAAATTTATTTAGAATTGTAAGGAACCCCAAACAGCAAGAGGATTTTGAAAAAGAAGACCATACTAAGATGAGTCACACTAAATGAATTTAAAGCATATTACAAAGTGACAGTGGTCAAAACAGATTGGATTGAATGTGAGGGAGAGTAGGGTGGGAGGGTTGAGTTGAACTATCCATAGAGCTGGGGAGAGGGCTGGAGGAAGGAACAGGGGAACTCTGGGGGTTTTATAGCTATGTGGTTAAAATTACAACAATGATAATGTTCTTTTGCAAATATGGCAGGGAGGGTTACTAGTGCAGGGCATTAGAGATGGGGATATGTGAGATGGGGCACACCTGGGGCATGTTTCTACGGAATCTGAAAATATTCTTCTTGTCATATGTGTTACCTCAGTGGGTGGAGACCCACACAATAAATAAGATTATATTAAACTCCCATCTTGGGAAGTACTTCTATATTCTCAATTAGAGTGGCAAGAATCTCTCAAGAACATAGACAGTGTCTAATAAAAGAAAATAGATTAATATATCAAGCCATCAATATTAATGCATGTAACTATGAACTTTATTCTTCAAAAATTGAAACTTAGTGGTTACTATAGGTTTCAAGGGGAGGGGGAAGGAAGAATAGAACACTTGGGACAAGGCATTTTTATGGCATTGAAATTGTTCTGCATGATCTTACATTGACAGATACAGACCATTATGAATTTTTTGAAACATGTCAAAGTGTACAGTGCAAAATGTTATCCATAATGTTAAATACTGACCATAGTAGCAATGCTTTAATATTTTTTCATCAATTGAAATGAATGTTCCATACTCATGTAAGATGTTATCAAGAGGGGACAATGTGAGAAGGAGAGTGGTGGAGTATAGGGGAATCACTATATTTTCTATTTAACTTTTTTGTAACCTAAAACTTCTTGAAAAAATAAATAAGACACTGGGAGAACATAAAAAAGAAATTGTCACTCTATATAAAAGGTAACATAACTTATGTTGCTGAAAGACACAATGAAAATTTTTTTTTTAATTTTTAAATTTTTAATTTTTATATTTTATTTTTCATTATTATTTTATTCTTTATTATTTTTATTCATTCATTTTTTATCTTCTTTTTGGAGAGGTTTTGGATTGTTGAAAGGTCACAACTGTGTTGGGGTAAGATTACTGGTGCATTATGTCAATTATGGGGGATGTTTTGGTAGGGGTGCACCTGGGAAATGCCTTTATGGAATATGAATATGTTCAAGTGGTATTGTCTCAGTTGGTGGAGACCCAATCAATAACTGAAAGAGAATTGAATTCCTTTCCTGGGAAGTTCTACTACATTCTCTAATAGAGTTGCAAGAATCCCTAGGGGACTTGGGTAGTGACTAGTGAAGAAGGACAGACCAATATGTCAGGCCTTGATAGTGGTGCTTGTACTTATGAACTTCATTCTTGTGAAATTGAAACTTAGCTTAGTATTATATATTGTGTAAGAGTTACTTACTGAAAGCATTCTTGTTGCTCAAATATGACCTCTCTCTAAGCCAATCTCAGTGTATAAACTCTCTGCCTTCCTCCAGCATGGGACATAATCTCTGGGGATGAGCCTCTCTAGCACCAAGAGATTTTTACCAAGCACCAACTAGCAATGCTTATGAAAAAAGAGCTTGACCAAAAGGGGAAATATTAAATACAAATGAGGTTTAATGGCTAAGCATTTTCAGGGAGTCAGGAGTCCCTTCCACAGGTTATGTTTATGCACATCTCAGGAGGATCTCATTGAATTCCACATCAGCCTGGGCCTCAAGCAGGGGTGATCCTGAGCGCTGTAGAGACATCTAGACACTATGGGTAGGGGAAATAATCTCAGAAATTCAGCATCCTGTCAGTTGTGTTACCTTGGAATATGTGTTCCCCAATGTAACAGAGTTAGATTCATTTATAATTTCCCTACATATGGCTTTCTAACCCTTTTATTTGAACCTATAATTTGCATTATACCATTAAATATATGTGCCAGAGACTTAATTCTTCAGTCTGTTCACATGCTAAGTGGGCCCTGGATCTCAGCAGAGTTTCAGCCAACACTTACTCTCCAGTTCAACAAACTCACTCAGGACAATAACCAAATGATGATGATGGGCAATGCCCATCCCAATAGACAGAAAGTATCTACAACTGAAAGGAAGACAGTTCCATACATTTGCCCAAGGAATCTAAGCCCTCTCTCAATCAGAAACAGAGTGGGCATCACCATCCTAAAATCCTCAAGATTGAGGAAAGAACAAACTTAAGTAGAATGCAACAATGGGCTAAAGTAGACCTCTTAATATTATAGCAATGGAAGAACTTGTAACATTGATATAAAAGCAGTGGCCACTAGAGATTCTAAAGAGAAGGAGAGGGAAGAATAGGTGTATTTCTGGGATATTGGAATTGTTCTATGTCACATTGCAATGATGGATACAGACCATTATACATTTTGTTAAAACCTATAAAAATGTGCAGTGCAAAGTATAAACTATAATGTAACCTATTGACCATGGTTACTAGCAATGCTTCAAAATGTGTTCTTCAGTTGTAACAAAATGTACCACACTAATCAAAGATGTTAATGGGGAAAAGTGTGGGAGGGGGAGGAATGGGGTATGTGGGAATCCCCCTCTATTTTTGATGTATCATTTATGTAATCTAAAGCTTCTTTAAAAATAAAAGTTAAAAAGACAAAAAAAAAATAATAAAGGAAAAAAAAAGCAGCATGGTATGGGCACAAGGATAAACATACTTATCAATGGAATCAAATCAAGAGTTCAGAAATAGATCCTCACATCTATGGCCAGGTGATATTTTACAAAGCTGCCAAGTCCACTCAAATGACAGAATAGTCTCTTCAAAAATGGTGTTGAGACAAGTGGATATCCATATCCAAAAGAATGAAAGAGGACACCGGTCTCAAACCCTAAACAAAAATTAACAAAAGATGAATCAAAGACTTAAATATAAGAGCAAGGACCAAAAGACTCCTAGAAGAAGATGTAGGGAAACATCTTTGAGATCTTGTGGTAGGCAATGGTTTTGTAAATTTTACACCCAAAGAACAAGCAACAAAAGAAAAATTAGATGAATGAGACTTCCTCAAAGTAAAAACTTTGTGAATCAAAAGATTTTGTCAAGAAAGTGAAAAGGTAACTTAGTTAATGGTAGAAATTATTTGGAAAACATATTTCCAATAATTGTCTATATCCAGGATATATAAGGAAACCCTACAATTCAACAATAAAAAGATAAATCACCTAATTTAAAAATGGGCAAAATACTTGGATAGACAGTTTTTCAAAGAGGAATTACAAATGGCTAAAATGTGCAGAAAAAGATGTTCAACTATTAGGGAAATGCAAGTCAAAACCACATTGTGATATAATTTCCCACCTACTAGAATAGCCATTATTAAAAAAAAGAAAAAGAAAATGAGAAATGTTTGAGAGGATATGGAGAAATAAAAACAGTAATTCACTGCTGGTGGTAATGTAAAATGGTGCAACCACTGTGGAAGACAGTTTGGCAGTTTCTCATCAAGCTAAGTATGATATTCCTATAAGATCCAGCAATCCTGCCACTAGGTATTCTCAGAAGAAATGAAAACAGAAACATAAACAGATGTATGGCATCAATACTCACAGTGTCTTTGTTCACAATTGCCAAAAGATGAAAGCAACCCAAGTGTGCATCAGTATATGAATGAAAAACAAAATGTGGTATATACATGCAAGGGAATATTATTCAGCTGTAAGAATGACTGAAATACTGAAACATGCAACAAGTTGGATGAAACTAGTAGACCTTATGTTGTGTGAAATAAGCCAGAAAGAAAGGAACAACTATTGTATGATCTCATCATATGATCATATATAATATGGAGTAACTATAATAAGCAAACTCATAGAGGTAGAATCTAGAAGATAGGTTACCAGGAGTTAGAATGGGTGTAGAGAATGGGGAGCTGATGCTTAATCTGTGAAGAATTTATTAGGTTTGCAATGCTTTGGAAATGGACAGAGGTAGTGTAAGAACATTATTGTAAGTGTAACTGAAAACACTGAAGTAGGGAGCAGATGTGGCTCAAACCATTGAGCCCCTGCTTCCCACATGGGAGGTCTTGGATTCGGTTCCTGGTGACTCATTAGAAAAACGTAAACAAACAACAAGCAAATAAATGAAAAACGCAATGCAGGGAATCCAATGTGGCCCAGTGGTTGAGCACCAGCTTCCTACATACAGATCCTGGATTCAATCCCCTGTCTCCAGTGCCTCAAAGATTAAAAACATAAAAGAACTGAAGTACGTGTGTGAATGTGGTTGAAAAGGGAATTTTGTGTCACAAAACATGGGTTTGTATAACACAGTGAATTCTGTGGTGTACAAGGTTTGTGGTTAACAAGGCAAATATAAAAATGTTCTTTCAGGATCTGTAACAAAATACACCACTAATACCAGCTGTTAATAATAATGTTAATAGGTGTATATGGGAAAAATACACCTAATGCTATATATGAACTATAGTTAACAGTAATATTTTAACTTTATTGTATCTGTTGTAAGAAATGTCCCACACAAATGTTAAGTGTCACCAAGGTAGGTGGGAATACTGTATTTTTATTTTAGAAAAATGTTATATGAGACACATAAAACAAAATTTCCTTGTGAGTTATACTATTTTTCTCTCAGGTTTCTATGAATGTACATGCAGCCCACTCTAGTTCAAAGCTTCATGTTCAGAAAAAAGTAAGAGAAGTGGTAGTATTAGGAGGAGGAGGAGGAGGAGAAGGAGAAGGAGAAGAAGAAGAAGAACAACAACAACAACAAGAGCAAGAACAAGAAGAACAAGAAGAACAAGCACAAGAAGAACTTTACACAAGAAGCAAGAAAATTTAAAGCATTTGGATTGTTACTATGTCAGTTGAGCCTTGATATCCAGCAGATATGTGACAAATTCCTACTCTCTAGTTGTTCTGGCCTGCCCTGGACAACTAACAAAATGATGGTGATGGACCAGCCCCATCCCCACAGCAAGGCAAATATTCAGCTGCAAGCAAAACAATTCCATTCCTCTGCCGCATAAAACTACACCACTTCTCAGCATAAAGCAGTCAAAATGGGCTTCATCGCTAATCCCTCAAGATTGAGGAATGAACAAAAATAAGTGGGGGAGTATAGACACTGACAAAAACAAATCTATTATTATTGTAGTTATTATATTGTCTTAACTGAGTAAATTGCATCATTGATATAAAACATTTTTCAGAAAATAAAGTAAATTTTAATTTATAAAATTATTAAGAAACCACTATACTATAATAGTCTAGGTTTACAACAACTATCTTTATTCTCTGAAAATTGCTATCCTGTTTCTTTTTCATTATTTTTTTCATTATTTTTACAGTGGAACCCCTATAAGACATGTTCATAGTGTGATATAATCTTGCCCTTTTTTGAGAGAGCACATTGAGAAAAATTCTGGGGAGCTGTTCATACTCTGGAATGGCTAGTGATAATTTAATTAAAGATGGAAGTGACTGAGAAAGGTAAAAAATATAAACTACTAAAGCTAAACTATATAAATCTCTCAAATCGAATTTCATGTAACTGAATCCCCACCATTCAACAATGGAAAAGAGTGACTTCTGAATAGAAAGAGATGTTATTCTTTAAAGATTGTGTTAAAATATATTGTTCTTGAAAAGTTCACTAAAATACATGTTTACATGAACAAATAGATATATACAGAAAGCTACACCCAAATACAGTGGGATATACATTCTTCTTGAGTGCACATACTCCAAGATACTCCAAGATAGACCACATGCTAGGCCACAGAATAACTCTCAATGAATTCAGAAAGATTGAGAATATACAAAGTAATTTCTCTGACCATAATAGAATGAAATTGGAAATCACTAAGGACCAGATAACCAGATTAAGCACAAAGATATAGAAGTTGAACAACACACTCTTGGAAAAACAGTGGGTCAATGAGAAAATCTCAAAAGAAATCAGTTCCTACCTTCAAATGAAGGAAAATGAAAACACAATCTATCAATACCAATGGGATGCAGCCAAAGCTGTGCTAAGAGGGAAATTCATAGCCATAAATGCCTACATACATATATATATTGTGAGTGGGGTCCTGCCCGGGGATCTGTGGTGTGCACGTGTGGAGTGAGAAGCTTGGGACATCTATCTGCGCAGATCAACGGTGTGGGCGAAACGGTAGAGATTCGTGAGTTTTAAGGCTGCTGGTGGTGGTTGGCACAGATGGCTGAGCCCCGCAGTTAGGGAGAAAAAATAAAATAAAATAAAATGGCCATTTGGAGCCGCGAGCAGAGCGAGAAAGTTTTATTTTCTGGGGATCTGACTGCCTAGAGCCCCTTGGACCTTGTGTGAACAGAACAACGGGGCTAATCGGCACCTGGTGAACCGGAGTGGGGATTCTGGCCAGAGGACGGAGCTCATTTCCCTAGCGACCCAGGGATAAGACCCGGGCTGCTGCGGAGCCAGGAAGAAGGGACACTTCCCAAAAGAGGGAGGGTTCTGTTGGAGGACAAGGAAGGGTATTTTTTATTTTTAGACATTGGTCTGGCTGCCTGCACTGCCCCATAGCTTTGGGGAGCAGATAAGCTGACCTGAAGCAGCATCAGGCTGAGAGCAGACGCAAATCTGCACTCAAACTGATTTACTTAGGAACCCGGTGACACTCTAGCTCAGCTCCAGAAGGGGCGGAAGTGGCCGTCTTTAGCACTCCACACTAACATCAGAGCTACAGCTAACCTGGGGAGTCCAGAAAGTGGGACGTGCTTGATTAATTTCCACGGGCCCAGCTAGGGTCCTTCCGTAAGGGGGTTAGTCTAGAGGAAGAATTATTTTGGATCCTGCATTTCGCTAAAAAAATAAAAATTAAAAAAAAAAGTGAGAAGGTCACTTCAATAAATGAAAAATAAATTCTTTTTAATTTAGTTTAATAGCTAAAAGCTGCTTCAGGACCTGCATATAGAACCCTGTGGGGAAATTGATTGATAAACACAAGTAGGCAGGAAGAATCCACGTGGACTCTAGGGGAATCATTTACCCCCCTTAGCTCTGTTTGACTGCTTGCCTGTGTGGATCTTTGGTTTCTCTCTGTTTCTTTCTGGTCTCTTGCTTTTCTTTCCTCTTTTCTCCCCCCTTTCTTTTTTCTTCTTCTTTTTTTTTTTTTAAATTAGGTGCTGCCAGCTTGTCGCTTCTTTGCTGTACTTCTTTTTCAGTAATTTCCCACTCACTGTATATATTGATTCTGTATTACAAACTATCGCTTATCCTTCCTGCATCTTTCTGCATTCTGTTTTCTGTTGTGGCTCTTAGAGACAACATTTTTTCATAGGCCCACAACTTAAGGGTGTCAATTTCTCTTCCATTTATTTGTTTTCTTCTTTTTTTTAAAATTAGTATTAACTTTTTCCTTTCAGACATTTCTTTACTATTTCTCCCCCTCCTCAAAATTCTAGCCTTCTAAATCACTATATATATATTCCTCCATTTGTTTTCCAAGTCCATTGTAGGAACTCCATTTTTTTCCCTAGTACTCTACACTGCCTACACAAGTTAAATATTCATCTCATTAAGTCTCATTTTGCCCCTCTTCTAACTTTTATCAATATTACTATTATCCTTCTGCCTTCCTTATATCTTTTGATTTCTCTGGCCCTAACCTTTTGCCTTCAAGGGAACATAGAAAGAAGTAAGGAAATAAAATAAGAAGAAAAACTGCCAAAGAGAAAACTTAACTCACACGCAGAACCAACAGCTAAATAAAACTCTAGAGCATAGAGAAAAGCTAATCAGCTGAACAAACCCATCAATGTAATATGATGACCAGAGGGCAACAAAAAAATACAAATGACTCTGAGAAACTGGAAAACATGGACCAGTCCAATGCACAAAATAAAAACCAGGATGCAACGCAGAACATCGAATAACTAATCAAAGCTATCAAAACAAACACCATGGACCAACTTAAAGAAATGAAGGAAGAGATTAAGGATACAAAGAAGACACTGGGAGAACATGCTGAAGAAATAGCAAACATGCCTAAAAATGTTTGGATATGATGGTGAACAATGGCACAAGCCAAGAAATGAAAAAGACGCTGGACTCACATAACAGCAGATATGAACAGGCAGAGGAAAGAATTAGTTATATGGAAGACAATACAGCTGAAATCTAAGAGATTGTAGAACAGATAGACAAAAAGATAAAAATTCCAGCATGGACTCAGGGAATTAACCAATAATACAAAACGCACAAACATACGCATTATGGGCACCCCGGAAGGAGAAGAGAAGGGAAAGGGAACAGAAGGAGTGTTGAAGGAAATAATGGCTGAAAAGTTCCCAACCTTATTGAGAGAGAGGGATGTGCAGATCCAGGAAGCACAGTGCACCCCAAATAGTATAAATCCCAACAGGCCAACACCAAGACATATACTTGTCAAAATGTCCAATGCTCAAGACAAAGAGAAAATACTCAAGGCAGCAAGAGAAAAGAGAACCATCACATAAAAGGGAAGCACAATAAGATTAAGTGCTGATTTCTCAGCTGAAACCATGGAGGCAAGAAGACAGTGGTATGACATAGTCAAAACACTAAAAGAAAAAACTTACAGCCACGAATTCTCTATCCAGCAAAACTGGCATTCAAAAATGATGGAGAGTTCAAAATATTCACAAATAAACAGAAATTAAGAGAGTATGTCAAGAAGAAACCCGCACTTAAAGAAATACTAAAGGAAACTCTACAAGTTGAAAGGAAAAAACAAGGGAGAGAAAGTTGGAGGAGAGTTTAAAAACAACTGAAAAGACAAAAAGAGAAACAAAACAACATATGACATACATTAACCCAAAGAAAAAAATGGCTGAAGTAAGAAATTCGTTATGAGTAATAACACTGAATGTTAATGGATTAAATTCACCAATCAAAAGACACAGATTGGCAGAATGGATAAGAAAATATGATCCATCTATATGCTGTCTACAAGAAACCCACATTCGACCTAGGGATTCAAGGAGGCTGAAAGTGAATGGCTGAAAAATCATTTTACAAGCTAACAATAGCTAAAAAAGGGCAGGAGTAGATATTTTAATATCAGACATAATAGGCTTTAAATGCAAACTATTGTAAGAGACAAAGATGGACACTACATATTAGTAAAAGGAGTAATCTCTCAAGAAGAGACAACAATCATCAACATTTACGCACCTAATCGTGGTGCCCCAAAATATGTGCGGCAAACTCTGGAAAAACTAAGAGGAGAAATAAATGCCTCTACAATTATAGCAGGGGACTTCAACACACCACTATCATCATTAGACAGAACATCTGGACAGAGAATCAATAAAGAAACTAAGGCACTCAACAATACATTAGAAGACCCAGACTTAATAGACATATACAGAACACTACACCCAAATACAGCGGGATTTATATTCTTCTTGAGTGCACATGGAACATACTCCAAAATAGACCACATGCTAGGCCACAGAACAGCACTCAATGAATTCAGAAAGATTGAGATTATACAAAGTAATTTCTCTGACCACAATGGAATGAAGTTGGAAATCACTAAGGGCCAGAGAAACAGGTTAGGCACAAGGATATGGAAGTTAAACAACACACTCTTAGACAATCAGTGGGTCAAAGAGGAAATCTCAAACGAAATCAGTAACTACCTTGAAACTAATGAAAATGACAACACAACATATCAAAACCTATGGGAAGCAGCGAAAGCAGTCCTGAGAGGGAAATTCATAGCCATAAATTCATATATTATAAAAGAACAAAGAGCTAAAACTGAAGACCTAACTGCACACTTGGAGGATTTGGAAAAACAACAACAAACTAAACCTAAAGGAAGTAGAAAGAAGGATATAACAAAGATTAGAGCAGAACTAAATGAAATAGAGAATAAGAAAGCACTGGAAACACTAAACAGAACCAAAAGTTGGTTCTTCGAGAATATCAACAAAATTGACAAACCATTAGTCAGATTAACAAAGAAAAAGAGAGAACAGATGCAAATACATAAAATAAGGAATGAGCAATGTGATATCACTACTGACCCCACAGAAATAAAGAGTATCATAAGAGGATACTTTGAAAAATTATATGCCAACAAGAATGACAATTTAGAGGAAATGGACAAGTTTCTAGAAACCCACAAACAGCCAACATTGATGAAAGAAGAAATAGATGAATGCAACAGTCAAATTACAAGTAAAGAGATAGACTCAGTCAAGTCATCAAAAACCTCCCAACTACGAAGAATCCAGGACCAGATGGCTTCACAGCTGAATTCTACCAAACATTCCGGAAAGAGCTAACACCAATTCTATTTAAGCTCTTCCAAAAAATAGAAGTAGAAGGAATATTGCCTAACTCATTCTATGATGTCAAAATTACCCTAATACCTAAACCAAATAAAGATACCTTAAGAAAGGAAAATTACAGACCAATTTCCTAAAACCTAGATGCTAAAATCCTTAACAAATACTTGCTAATCGCATTCAACAACATATCAAAAGATTATACACCATGTCCAAGTGGGTTTCATCCCAGGTATGCAAGGATGGATCAATATAAGAAAATCAATTAATGTAATACACCACATAAACAGATTGAAAGAAAAAGATCACATGATCATCTCTATAGATGCAGAAAAAGCATTTGACAAAATATAGCACTTTTTCCTCATAAAAACAGTACAAAAGATAGAAATAGACGGAAACGTTCTGAAAATTATAAAGGACATATATGAAAAACCGAAAGCTAACATCATTTTCAATGGTGAAATCCTAAAAACCTTCCCTCTGAGATCGGGAATAAGACAAGGATGCCCATTATCACCACTCCTATTTAACATTGTCTTAGAAGTACTTGCACGCGCACTGAGACAAGTAAAGTACATAAAAGGCATCCAGATTGGAAAAGAAGTAAAAATTTCATTATTTGCAGATAACATGATCCTATACATAAAAAGCCCTGAGAAATCTACAACAAGGCTTCTAGAACTTATAAAGGAGTTCAGTAATGTTGCAAGCTATAAGATCAATGCTCAATAATCAGTAGCATTTCTGTACACCAATAATGAGCAAACTGAGGAGGAAATCAGGAAAAAATTACCACTTACAATAGTAAATAAAAGAATCAAATAACTAGGAATAAATTTCACTAAAGATGTAAAGGACTTATATACAGGAAACTACACAACACTGTTAAAGGAAATCAAAGAAGACTTAAATAAATGGAAAAATATTCCCTGTTCATGGACAGGAAGTCTAAATATCATCAAGATGTCTATCCTACCCAAACTAATCTACAGATTTAATGCAATCCCAATAAAAGTCAACACTGTATTTTTTAAGGAACTGGGAAAACTAACCACAAAGTATATTTGGAGAGGCAAGAGGCCCCGAGTTGCCAAAGATATATTGAAAAAGAAAAATGAAGTTGGAGGTATCACACTACCTGACTTTAAAACATACTACAAAGCTACAGTGATCAAAACTGCGTGGTATTGGCACAAGGATAGACCTACTGAACAATGGAACCCAATTGAGAGTTCTGATACAGATCCTCGCATATACAGTCATCTGATATTTGACAACGCCAGGAAGCCCACTCAGTTGGGAGAGAATGGCCTCTTTAACAAGTGGTGCTTGGAGAACTGGATATCCATATCCAAAAGAATGAGAGAAGAATACCATCTCACACCTTATACAAAAATCAACTCAAGATGGATCAAAGATCTAAATATAAGAGCCAAAACCGTAAAGATCTTGGAAGATAATGTAGGGAAACATCTACAGGACCTTGTAATAGGAAATGGTTTCATGAACTACACAGCCAAGATAAAAAATAGATAAATGATATCTCCTCAAAATTAAAAACTTTTGCACCTCAAAGTATGTTATTAAGAAAATAAAAAGGCAGCCTACCCAATGGGAAAAAATATTTGGCAACCATATATCTGAAAGGAGCCTAATATCCTGCATATATAAAAAATCCTACATCTTTAAAATAAAAGGACAAACAACACATTTAAAAAATGGGTAAGTGACCTGAAAAGACACTTCTCCAAGGAAGAAATACAAATGGCTAAAAAGCACATGAAAAAATGCTCAACATCGCTTGCTATCAGGGAAATGCAAATTAAAACTACAATGAGATACCATCTTACACCCATCAGAATGGCAGCTATTAAAAAAACAGGAGAGACTAAATGTTGGAGAGGATGTGGAGGAATAGGAACACTCATCCACTGCTGGTGGGACTGTGGTATGGTCCAGCCACTGTGGAGGACAGTTTGGCAGTTCCTCAGAAAACTAACAATAGATCTTCCATATAATCCAGCAATTCCACTGCTGGGTATATACCCAGAAGAACTGAAAGCAAAGACACAAACAGATATATTCACACCAATGTTCATAGAGGCATTGTTCACCATTGCCAAAAGTTGGAATCAGTCTTTGTGCCCATCAACAGACGAATGGATAAGCAAAATGTGGTACGTACATACAATGGAATATTACTCAGCTGTAAGAAGGAACAAAGTGCTAACACATGGAATAACGTGGGTGAATCTTCAAGACCTTATGTTGAGTGAAGCAAGCCAGGCACTGAAGGATGAACCGTATATGACCTCACTGATCTGAACTGAGGAAAGTGAGCAGTCTCTGAGAACCATTGTCTGAAAGATAGGTTAACAAGGGAGAGTAAGAGAAGAGCAGGCTTTGAGCCATCACCCATATGGACATAATCTATGGTAACGGGATAGAGTGTGGTTGCATGTTGGGAGATGTGGCTGATGAGTGGTGGTGTTCCTGGCTTTGGTGGTGCAGCACTCGGGGGTGGGTGGATTAGGAAGGGCAGGTTCAAATTCCCAGGGCATGTAACTGTGAATCTTGACATTCATGGGTCGTGATAGGGTGGTATCATGGCCCCTGGGAGGTTGGGGGAAGGGAACAGTCAAGATCTAATGGGGTGTTTGGTGGTCATGGGAAAGGTTTTCCACTACCTTACAGTAATGGACACAGAACACGGTAAATATCATCAAAATTATTAAACTGTATCAACTAAATAGTAAACTATACTGTGAATCATTGACAATGTTTAGTTGCTATATTTTGCTATCTGTATAATAGTTATAGCAATGCTAACATCCGAAAAAAAAAAAAAGCCGGGGGTTAATATGGGGTGGGGATGGGGGGTTGGTTTGGTATCTGGGAGTCTCTGGCACTCCGCGTGTGACTTTGCTGTGACCTAAAACTTTTTTGAAAATTAAATGAAAAATTGGGAGAAAATGGGGATTGAGAGGGGGAAGGTGTCACGGCACACCAGACATCTGATAACACAGTGATAAAAGGAAGGAAAGAAAGGAAAAGAGAAAGGAAGAAAAAAAAAGAATAATTATGTATATACATTTTTGAAGGCATTTCCTTTGCTTTTTTGCCCATTTTTTTTGAATGTCCCAATCTGCTAATTATATTTTGTTTTGTTTTGTTTTTTGTTTGATTATTCACTTTTTTTCTTCTCTCTTTTTTTTCCCCTGAGTTTCCTTATGTTTGTCTCTTGCATGTAAGCTTATCATAGATGTTTCTTTTTCCTAGTAAGTGTATTTGATTATTTTATGGACTACATGTTCATGGATGGTTTGGATCACCGAAAGGTTACAATGGGTAATGCAGGGGATTATTGGTGTGGGGTGTCTGGGAGGGGGTTTCATGGGAATTAGTTCATCTGAATAGACATGAAAGATATACAAAATCGTTCAAAAGATCAAAAGATGGGGCATGGTCACGATGGGTGGACAATCACACAATAAATGAGGGAATCTGAATTCCTAGCCTGGAGAGCTCTGCCACAGTCTCCAAGGGAGCATCAATAGTCCTCTGAGTGCAGGGACAGTGTCTGTCAAAAGAGGATGACCCACTGATGTGTTCTTTTTATTGATGACTACCCTTGTGAGTCTTTGCTCTTGTAACTGAGACTTAGCCTGCACTTGAGGGGTGCCTATGGATTGCCACCTGAGAGTCTCCTTGTTGCTCAAATGTGGTGTCTCTAAGCCAAACTCAGCATATGATTGCATTACCTTCCCCCCAACATGGGACATGACTCCCGGGGATGAGCCTCCCTGGCAACAAGGGATTAATACCAAGTGCCAACTGGCAACACAACTGGAAAAAGACCTTGAAAAAAAGGGGAAAAGGTAAAGACAAATGAATTCAAGTGGCTACGAGACTTCAAAGAGAGTCGGGAGGTCATCCCAGAGGTAACTCTTATGCACACCTCAGTAGGAGCTCATAGAACATCTAAGAGCCTATCACCCCAAACAGAGGGGCTCCTGAGAGCTCTGGAGACACCCAGGTCCTATATAAGGGGGGATAGCCCCAGAGACTGATGCCATATCAGTGGACTCTATTTTGGAATCTGTGCTCCTGAGAGTGACAGAATTGGACTCAAATAAGTCCTCCCTGCACATGGTTCATCAGTCCCTTCTATTCAAACCTATATGTGATGCTGGAGTTTTTAGGTATACTTCCAGAGACTGGAGCCCCTGGTCTACCTATGTGCCAGGTGTGCGTGGAGTCTTGGTTGAGCTGCAACTCCTACCCTACAGCTCAATGGACTCATCCAAGTCACCTGGTGAGGAGACAACGATAGGCAACGTCTAGCCCAGGGAATGGTGAGGGCCTGCATCTGCAGGCAGGATCATCCCACCCACCATATCCATGGGATATAAGCCCTCTCTCACTTGGAGGTGGAGTGGACATCACCATCCCAGTCCCCTCAGTATTGGGGGAAGAACTATGGACTAGAGTGGACTTGATGGTATTCTGTTGTACACATATGGTGATTCTAGCAATGGAAGAAATTATAACAATGAGGTAAAGCCAGTGGCCACTTGACACTTTTGGGGCAGGGAAAGGACAAGCAGTTGTAATACAGGGGCTTCTTTGGGATTTGGAGGTTGTCCTGAGTACCATTGTGGCAACGGATGTAGGCCCTTTTAAATCAGCACACACCACTCAGAACTGTGTGGGAGAGAGTGTGGTCTACGATTTGAACTGTGGTCTATGGTTGGTGGCAAGTCCCCAGGATGTGTAAGTCCATTGAGGGTGGTGGGCCACACTTGTGGGAGATATTTGTGTGTGATGTGGTGGGAGGTGTGGGAGGTGGGCAACATGGGAATCCCAGTGGGTTCTGTGTAATATTTTAGGTAATCTAAGCACCTCTTAAAATATATTTATATATATATATAACATTTTTGTATGCAAATGCACATATATGCATATATATTTCTATATCATTTTACAAAATTGGTATGTATTGTGAAAACATTGATTTTTATCCTCAATAAAAAATAAATTAATTAAAAAACAATCATACCAGACCATAAGTGTTGGAGAGGTTGTGGAGGAATGGGAACCCTCATCCACTGTGGAGGACAGTTTGGTCATTCTGAAAAAAACTAGCTATAAAACTTCCATATGATCCAGCAATTTCACTGTTGGTTATATTACCTGAAGTATTGAAAGCAACGACACAAACAGATATATGCACAGCAATTTTCATAGCAGAATTGTTCACTATTGACAAAAGTAGAAATCAACCCAGGTGCCATGAAGAGATGAATGGAGAAACAAAATGTGGTACATATATACAATGGAATATTACTCAGCTGTAAGAAGGAACAAAGTGCTAACACATGGGATAATATGGATGAATCTTGAAGACCTTATGTTGAGTGAAGCAAGCCAGGCATTGAAGGATGAACAGTACATGACATCACTGATATGAATTAAGGAAATTGAGCAGCCTCAGAGAACTATTGTTTGTAAGATAAGTTTACAAAAAATAGAAAGAGAAGAGAAGGTTGTGAGCCATCACCAATATGGATGTAATCTAGAGTAAAGTGATAGAGTGTAGTTGTATATTGAAGGCATAGTGGGTAGTGATATTATTGGGTAGGGTGGTGCCGGGTTGACAGGTGGGTAAATTGGAAGGGATTGGTTAGAAGATCCAGGATACTGGGGGGAGGATTGGGAAAAGGACCAGGTGAACACTGGGGCTTTGTGTGTATGAGGTTGGATGTACAGAGGTGGGAATGCCTTTATGGCAAAATGACAAGGAAGGGTTACTGGCTTAGGGTGTATGTTGGGGGGGGGCATTTGAGACAACGTGCACCTGGAGCAGGTTTATAAGGAGTGTATATTGCTCATTCTGTCATAATGTGTTGTATCAGTGGTTGGAGACCCACATAATGAGTGGGAAGGATTTAGACTCCCATTTTTGGGAGGACCGATTTGTTCAGAAATAGACAGGTGGGAGTCTGTCAAGAACAAGGGCATTTCCTAATAAGGGAGGACAAACTAGTGTGTCATGACCTCTTTTTGCATGTAACTATTAATCTTGCCATCCAATGAGTCAAGCCAGGGGGTCATTGTGGGTCCCAGTGGCAGGGGGTAGGAGGAATAGAATAGCTCAAACAGCGTATTTAGTGGTCAGTAGAAATTTCTTCATTACCTTACAGTGATGGACACAGGACATGGTAAATATCATCAAAATTTTAAAAACTGTATGGTCTAAAATGTAAACCATAGTGTAAACCATTGACAATGTTTAGTAGCTATGTTTCACTATTTGTATATCAATTATAACAATGTTATCATCTACATATAAAAAGATACTAATATTTAGGGGAGGAAAGGGGGAGGATGTTAGGTATATGAGTGTCTCCTGCATTCTGTGTTTGACTTTGCTGGGACCTAAATCTTCTTTGAAAACAAAATGAAAAATAGTGAGCCATTGGGGAATGAAAGGGGGAAGTTGCCAAAGTACAGACTGGACAACAGATATTGCAGTGATGAAAGGCAAATGTGAAAAAAAAAAATTTTTTTTAATTTTTTTAATATCCCAAACTTTTAATTAATTTTACTTTTAGTTTTTTTTTAACTTTTATGTATTTTATCTCTTACATTTAAAATTATCCTTATTATTTCATTTTCCTTTTAATCGTATTCTGTTATTGTAATGGCTTCATTATTGAAGAAGCTTTGGATCCCAGAAGGGTTACAACTGGGGCAGGGGAGGATCTTTGGTGTCGGGTGTCAGGAATGGGAATGTATGGGAGGAACTTCACCTTAGCATACACATAAGATATATAAAAATGTTCAAACATTCACAGAGCATTGTCACAGTGGGTGGAAATTCACTCAATAAATGAGAGAATACTGAATTCCCATCCCGGAGAGTTCTGCCATATTCTGTAAGGGAGCTGCAACAGTGCCCCAAGTGCAAGGGTAGTGACTGGCAAAGGAGGATGATCCAGTGATGGACTTTTGATATTGATAATAGGCTTATTGAAACTCAGCCTATTGTTATGAGGTGCCTAAGGGTTGCCTACTGAGGGCCTCCCTGTTGCAGAAATGTGGCCTCTCTCTAAGCCAAACTCAGCATATGAATGTATTGCCTTTCTTCCTGTATGGGACATGACTCCCAGGGATGAGCTCCCCAGGCATGAGGGGTTGCTGCCAAGTGCCAACTGGAAATGCAACTGGGAAAAGACCTGGAATAAAAGGGGAAAAATGTAATGACAAATGAGTTCATATGACTAAGAGACTTCAAAATGATTTGGGAATTCATTCAGGAAGGTAACACTTACACACATCTCAGTAAGATCTCATAGACTTCCAGAGTGGATTTCACCCTGAATAGTCCTATGTCAGGGCAGATAGCTCTGGAATTTGGTCCCTTGCCAGTGGATCCTACTTTAGAGTTTGTGCTCCTGAGAGTGACAGAGTTGGACTCAACTATGTCTTCCCTGCACATGGCTCCTCTGTCCTTTCTATACAAACCTATATGTGGTGCTGGAGTTTAGGTGACTTCAGTCTTTGGGCTATCCATATGCCAGCTCAGCCCAGAACCTCAGTGGGGCAGCAATTCCTATTCTACAGCTCATTGGACTCTCCCAGGCCAACTGGGGGGAGATGATAATGTACAATGTCCATCCCAGGGAATGGAGAGTGTCTGCAGCTGCAGGCAGCATTGTCCCATCCATCTTCCCCATGGGATATAAGCCCCCTCTCAATTCGAGGTGGAGTAGCCATCTCCATCCCAGACTCCTCAGTACTGGGGAAGAGCTATGAACTAGAGTGGACTTAATGGTCTTCTACTATAGACATATTGTGATTCAAGCAATGGAATAAATTACAAAATTGATGTGGAGCCAGTGGGCACTGGAAGCTTTGGGGGTAGCAAGAAGGTAAAGCAGTTGTAATACAGGGGCTTTTTTGGGACTTGGGAATTGTCCTGAATGACATTGCAATGACAGATATAGGCCATTTTATATCATCATATAACATGCAGAACTGTGTGGAAGAGAGTGTGGTCTACAATGTGTACTATGGTCCATGCTTAATGGTAAAGCCTCAGGATACGTTTATCAATTGCAATTAATTGCCATACTAATGAAGGATTTTTATGTGGAAGGTTGTGGGAGGTATGGGAGGTGGGACATATGGGAATCCTTATATTTATTCTGTAACATTTATATAATCTAATTATCTTTAAAAAATAAAAATAAAAATAATGAAAATAAAAAATACTACAATCACTAAAAAAAAAAAAAGCATTGTATCTAATAGACAGTTATAAAGCATTATACCCCAAAATAGCAAGATATAATTACTTCTCAAGTGCTCATGGATCATTCTCCCACATAGACCTTATATTGGGAAATAAGTAAGATTGAAATAAATTTAAAAACATTGAAATTATAAAAACACTTTCTCTGATCATAATGGAATTAAGTTGGAAATTAATAACAGTTGGAAAAAAAGGAAATCCACAAATATTTGGAGGTTATACAATTCACTCTTAAATAATCAGTGGGTTAAAGGAAAAATTACAATAGAAATCAATAAATTTTTCCCAGACAAATGAAAAAATGAATAGAACATACCAAAGCTTATGTAATACAACATAGGCAGTTCTGAGAGGAAGCCCTCAATGCTTATATTAAAAAAGAGGAAAGAGCTAAAAATAAAAGTCCTATCTGCATTCTTGGAGGAATTAGGGGTGAAAAACAGCAAATCAATCAAAAAGCAAGCAAAAAGGAGGAGATAAAGATTAGAGCAGAAATAATTGAAATGGTAGAGAAAATCAACAGAACTAAAAGTTGGTTCCTTGAGAACATCAACAAAATCAATAAACACTTAGCTAGATATTTTTCAAAAGAGAGAAGGTGCAAAAAAATAAAATCAGAAATGAGAAGGGTGACATTACCACTGACTCAGGAAAAATAAGAGAGAATAAGAGGATACTATGAATTGTATGCCAACAAACTAGAACATTAATGAAATGGACAAATTTCTGGAAATACGTGAACAAACCACACTGGCCCTAGAAGAAATAGAAGACCTCAAGAAACTAATCACAAGTAAAGAAATTGAAATAGTCATAAAAAACCTCCCCCAAAATGAGAAGTCCAAGACCAGATGGCTTTACAGGTGAATTCTACCAATCATTTAAATACCAATCTTGCTCAAACTCTTCCAAAAAACTGAACAGTTTCAAAAAGCTCTTTCTATGAAGCTAATATCACCCTAATACTGAAGCCAAATAGGAAAAACAAATATAAACCAATTTCTTTAATGAATATGGGTACAAAATTCCACAGTAAAATACTTGCCAACTGAATCCAAAAGCACATAAACATTATACCTCATGACAAAATGTTTTTTATACAAGGAATTGTAAGGGTGGTTCAACATAGGAAAATTTACTAATTTACATTAGTAAATTAAAGAAGAAACATCAAGTGATCATTTCAATTGATGCAAAAAAGGCATTTGACAAAATACAACATCCTCTCTTGATAAAAAAGACTCCAGAAAATAGAAATAGAAGGAAACTACCTCAATATGATAAAGTTCATATATGAAAAACCCACAGTGAACATTGTACTTAATGATGAAAGACTGAAAGCTTCCCCACTGAGATCGCAAAAAAGACAATGATGCCCACTCTCTCCACTGTTATTCAATATTGTGCTAGAAGTTCTACCTAGAGCAATTAGGCTAGATAAAGAAATAAAAGCACCCAAATATGAAAGAAGTAAAAGTTTCATTATTCCCTGATGACATGATCCTATACTTAGAAAATTCTGAAAAATCCACCACAGGATTTATAGAACTTATTGGCAATTTCAGCAATGTGGTGTGATAAAAGATTGAGATGCACAATTCAATAGAGTTTCTCTACACTAGTAATTAGCAATCTGAGGAGTAAGTCAGAAAAAAGTTCCATTTACAACACTGACTAAAAGAATCAAATATTTAGTAATACATTTTAGCAAGGACATAATGGACTTGTATTCAGAGAACTATAAAACATTATTAAAAGAAACCAATTATGACCTAAATAAATGTAAGGATATTCAGTGTTCATGGATTGGAAACTAAATATAGAACTGACATATAATCCAGCAAAACTACTACTAGGAATATGTTCAGAAGAATTGAAAGCAAGAATATGAACAGATATTTGCACAGCGATTTTCATAGTGGCATTATTAACGATTTCTAAAAGATGGAAGCAACCTAAGTGTCTGTCAACTTTTAAATAGATAAAACAAAATGTGGTATATTCATATGATAGAATATTGTTCATCTTTGAGAAGAAATCAATTGGGGAAGCAGATGGCAACATAAAAGAGCTTTGAGGATATCATGTTGAGTGAAATAAGTCAGACACCAAAGGACAAATATTGTATGGACTCACTGATAAGAACTAAATACAAAGAGTACTTTTATGGAGTTGGACCAAGCAGTGTAGGTTGGTGGGAAGTGGAATATGGGATCAGAAGGTGGAAAAGATGCTGGATGTATGTAGAATGTTTAATAGGTCAACTGTAAATATATGGTAATGGTTGAACTTCATGGTAACACATTATAATGAATGTAACACTTTTGATTTATGGATGTGATTGTGGCTGAAATGAGTAGTCTAGGAAGATTAATGTTAATTGGATGACAGTTGGAGGATAATGTTGGGAATGTATAAAATGATTTTGGAAGTATATGAGGGATGTGTTTAATAATATAAAATCAGGAATGTTCTTTTACCTCAGGGTGTTAAGCGTGCAGTGACATATGGAAAAATTAAACTAAAGTAATTTATAGACTATAGTTAACAACAATTTTGTAATGTTTTTATAGCAAAAGCAAAGTTGATACTGTATTAATTCTCAAGATAAAAAAGAATATAGAGTTTGCTTTTCTGAGATATGAATGCAGTTAAGCAATTTATTTTCTTTCTCTTAATTTTTTTTTTCATTAATGTGGATGCCTTGACTAATTCATTTAACTACTCTATGTTCATCTGTGTATCTTTCTGAATACTAGAGAATAACTGAGTTAGATTAGATAAAAGTGCCTGAATAATAACTTTTTAGGAGTAATGTTTCCATAACTTATTGAGGTATCTTTTTCTGTTCTTTAATTTTTGTGAATTTGAAATGAATTTATTAATTAAATAAATAAAAATATGATTTTCATAGCTGTAATTTTCAAAGTAGTTAACAGGGGACAAAGGGTAATGCAGAAATAAATTTGGTTTGCTGAGTCTCACTTTAATGAGCCTTGATATTTAAAACTACTCTTGCCACCATTTCTTCTGCTTGGCCACTTTTTCCTTGCTTCCCTTCTTCCTGCAGGTTGCTTTATTCCTTCTCTCCCCACAATCTCCTGGTATTGGTTATTTAAAAATGAAAGGGGAAAACAAAGAGGTTTGTAAAATGTAACACTCCTGGTTTAACTTACTAAGTAACTACCCACAAATATCAGTTAATTGATGTCTTCCTCTATTTTTCTCTCTCCACTAAAACTTCTGTCCCCAATTCCTTATTTACTGTTTTCCTTTTTATGTTCCTCTTCTCATTCCATCTTTGTTCCCTTCTGTACAGCCATTGAGTTTAGGAAATGAGAGAGTTGATTGCTGGTAATTGTGTTTAGAGGGTGTTATGGTTTTTCTTTCTAACCAGGTGTGTAGCCTATTCATTTTCTTAAATAAGATCTCTTAACCTAAATTTGAATAATCCATTTTTTCATTACTATCCAAGGACTACTAAGAGAGAAAATTGTGTTATCTTTTTAAAATTTCTTGTTAAGTTCCCTTCCACAAATTTTATGTTCTTTTGAGGAAAAAATAAAATGTATTTAATTTTATTTGATTTATGACATTGTTTTCAAAAAGCGAATGTTAAATATGTAAGACTGGGCTTGTGTACTAGTGTTGTAATCTTCCAAAGAAAATTGTCCCTAAAAGCCAATTCCTATCTAATTTTTCCCAGGAAATGTCACAGGCAATCTTCTAAGAGCTTCCACAAACATCTAACTATATAAAAAAAGATATGTATCTTTCTGCCTATACATGCTAGATATCAGTGGATTTTGGGGTCATGCTACACTTAGGATTTCAGGAGGTCTTCAAACTGAAATCTCAATATTCTCTGTAGGAAAAACTAAGATCAGAAGATTATGTAAGGACCATTGATCAAGATCAAGTTCAAAATTGATGAGGGCAATTTCCCTTAGATTTCAAGGCCTGGGAATCATTCTTTGTGGCTCTTGGCCCTGCCTCTGGATGCATGGCGGCATCATCCACATAGGTCTGTCCTCAGAAATTCTTTTTTCTTGAAGGGTACAACATGTTGTAGTGGGAAAGCTCCCCCAACCTATCTTCTTGTGGAATTTGGAGAGTCCAACTATCCTCTTTCACCTTGTCCCAGTCAGTTCAAACTTGCAGGGCTTGTGCCCCATATATGTATTTACACAAAACCCCGATTGATCTTCTGTGAATGTGACTAGGTTTCACACATTAGATTGAAGGGCCTTCCACTTCTGCTCTGATGGGTGATTGGATCTATGAGTCCCAGGCACAACACTTTCCTGAAATGCCCTTGGCCCTCTGTCTAGTGCACACCAGTGAATTTCCTAATGTTAACATATTTGCAGTCAGAATAGACTGAATACCTTCTAAATTATCAAGTGCTGGTTGCTTTCATTTCCACATTTCCATCCTCAGTTTTTCTCTTGCTCCTACATGTTAGCATAGCAGCAGGAGAACCAGGCATCATCTTTACCTTTAATAATGTCTTTGGAAATCTCCTGTTTTGGTTCCTTAAAACACCAGAAATGCAATCTCTCAATTTTCTGGTGCCAGAAGCTCAAAATCAAGTTTCTAAAGTATGGATTACTTCTGCAGGAACTGAGAAAGAATTCAACCCATACCTGTTCCGAAGTCTCTGGTTGCTCCATGTGTTCCATGGCTTTCTTTGGCATGTGGACACATCATTCCAATCTTTGCTTTGGTTTTTCATGATCTTTCCCTGATGTCACTGTCTTTTTTAATATGGTGGTCTCCTCAGTGTTTCTATCTTGCTTTCCTGTTCTTTGCAAATGAGGATGCTTCAACATTGCATTAGGTGCCACGATACTCCAGGATGATATCACACTATGATCCCCAATTCTGTCACAGATTTTATCATATAAGAAAAACCTCACAGGGTCTAGAAAGACATCATTTAGAGGTCACCATTGAACTTTCTGGACCATACCATAGGATCCTTCTCAGACAAGGAGAAATTAAGTACTGATTCATGCCACAATATGGATCAAATTTGAAACCATTATGCTAAGTGAAGGAATCCAGTGATTGAAGTCCACATATATTTTAAGATTCTTTTCATTAGAAATGTCATAAGCGGGAAATGTATGCATAGAAAATAGATCAGCTGCTGTTTGGGTCTGGGAGGAGTGTGGAAATAGGGATATGGTAGCTAATACATTCTGTTACATATTTCTTAGGTAACATTAAGCCAAGGGAAAGAAACCAGATGTTAAATACTACATAATGTATGATTCCATTCATGTAAATATAAATAAATTTGTAAAGAAGCAATTATATTAGTGATTATGTAGGGTTGGTATAGGATAGAGCAATTGTGAGATGACTGCTAAGGGGTATGGGGTTTTACTTTTTGGAATCATAAAAATATTATAAAATTGATTTTAGTGATGAATATGCCACTCTGATTATACTAAAACCCATTGATTTTACATGGAAGGATTATATGTTATTTGAATATATTTCAATACAACTGCTTTTTTTATATTTTTATAGTATATCTTTTATATTATGTAAATATATATAATATAAATAATAAATGTGATAATTATTTCTCCACATTACAACCAGAATGACCTTTTCAAAGCACACAACTTCTCAAGATTCCATTCTGCTCAAAAAGAGCAGTGGCTTTTCACTGCTTTTGAGGTGAAGACCAGCATACTTAACAGGGTTTACAAAGTCCTGTGTGATGCGGTGCCAAACCCTACTTCTAGCCTCATTTTGTAACACGTGTCTTCTTTTTTGCCCTATACAATCTGTGCTGTCTTTCACATACTTATACAAAGTTCCATTCTTCCACCTGCTTCAGGATATTCTTTTTTCTTTTTTTTCAATCATTATTAGAGTATTTTCATTAATAAAAACACACATTTAATTTATGCTTCTTTTATTAATAGTATTTAAAATATTTTCTTTATTGTAAAGTTAGCATTACTATCTTTAGAGAGCAATTTATTCACTTAAGAGTATAAAATACTATTTACTGACTTTTATAGATTATAAGTTCACCTAAATTTTCCTAAAAATTTTAACTATAACAAACCTGGTAAATATTTTCAAAGAATTTAAAACTTTTTTCCCTATTAAGTATTATTTATATTTGCATTTAAGTTATTCAATCATATTCTTTATTATTTTTTTGGTACAACAAGAATATAAAACAATTCAATTTTGAACTATAATTCCATGGTCTCTTTTTTATCATTTAAAACTTGAAACCCTTAAAGATTATATGTTTGTATGGCTTGATGTGCAAATATAGCTTTTATTTTTCCCAATGATTAACTAACTTTTCCAACAACATTGAGACTATCCTTTTCCTAATTTATGTGAAATATCATATAACATAAAAGTCTTAGTATTTACATGTATATTATTCAGGTCTCTAATCTGTTCTATTTAATTGTATGATGGTTAAGTTCACATGTCAACTTAAGCCAGGTAATGGTGCTCAGTTGTTTGTTCAAGCAAGCACTGACATAATTGTTAGAGTGAGGACATTTTTAGACTTAAAACATTAATAAGTTGATTGCATATATGGCTTATATTTGTGGTCAGAGGAGATTGCCTTCAGCAATGAGAGACATCTCATCCAAGAAGATGAAAGCCTTAAAAGGAGCAGTGATGATTTCAACAGTCAAAAGAGAGTTTTCATATTTACCTCAATCAGCCAGCTTCTGGGGAATACATCATAGACCTATATCAGAGTTTCTGGCTTTCTTTCTTTCTTTTTTTTTTTTTTTAAAGATTTTATTTATTTATTCATTTATCCCCCCCTTGCTGCTTGTGTTCGCTGGGTCAGCTAACCACACCGTGCGGGCGGGCCTGCCTTCACCAGGAGGCCCCAAGAACCGAACCCAAGGCCTCCCATATGGTAAACGGGAGCCCTACTGATTGAGCCACAGCCGCTTCCCATGGCTTGCTTTCTGACCTATGGAATTTGGATTTATGCATTCCCACAGTGGAGTGAGACAATTTTATAAAATCTCATATTTACTGATCTCTCCTATCAATTCTGTTTCGCTAGAAAACCCTGAATAATACATGTTTATAATGACAGAAATCCATATCTTTATTTAATGGAATGCCATTTTATGTATTCTTTTAATATCTGGTAGTGTAAGTCTTCCCTCAATCTTTTGGCTCAAAAAATATTTTTGAACTTCTCTATTAGTTCTAGTAGCTTTGTTGTGGATATTTTTTATATTCTAGGTATAACATCATGTCATCTCTGAATACTGAAAGTTTTCATTTTTCCTTTCCTATTTGGATGTCTTTTACTTCATTTCCTTGCAAAGTTGCAGGATACAAGATTAATACACAAAAATCAGTAGTTTCTCTAAACACTACTTACAAGCAATCTGAAGAGCAAGTCAGGAAAAAAGTCCCATTTACCACAGTGACTAAAATAATCAAATACTTTGGAATAAACTTAAACAAGGACATAAAGGATGTGTATCCAGAAAGCACAAAACATGGCTAAAAGAAACCAAAGTAGATCTAAATAAATAGAAGTACATTCCATATTCACAGATTGGAAAACTAAATATTGTTAAGAGGTCATTTCTATCCAAATTTACCTATGGATTCAATGCAATCACAGCAAAACTTCCAACAGCTTGTTTTTGCAGATTTAGAAAGGCTAATTATCAAATTTATTTGGAAGTGTAAGAAGGCCACATAGCCAAAATTATATTTATAAAGAACAAATTTGGAGGACTCTCACTGCCTGACTAAAGCAAATTATTCAGCTATAGTGGGAAAACAGCATGGTACTTTTTTGTAATTTATGAGAAAATATACAATGGCCTGTATCCATCACTGGAATGTCATGCAGGACAAATCCAATGCCCCAGAAATGTCCCCATATTACACTTATTCTTCCTTCTCCCATCCCTCAGAACTTTTGGTGGCTACTGCCTTTACATCAATGAAAAGAGTTCTTCCATTCCTAGAATAATAAGAAGCCTATAGTAGAATAATAAATCTACTTTAGTCCATTGTTCATTGCCCAGTCTTGAGGATTTTGGGATGGTGATGCCCACTCTGCTTCTAATTGTGATAGGGCTTAGATCCCATAGGACATATGGATGGAACTATTTTGCTTGCCACATATCTGGAGGGTTTTGATACCCATGTTGTATGGAGAGATTGTGCAATTCAATGATGGCAGTGCAGGCAACCCTGTTAAAAAGTCAGCCAGATACTTGAGTGGACATTTTTCAAAAAAAGAAATACAGGTGGCTGGAGAACACATGGGAAGGTGTTCAACATCATTGGCTACTGGGGAAATGCATATCAGACCTGCACTGGGATATCATTTCACACCTTATAGAACAGTTATTATTAAGGAAGCAGAGAATGGCAGGTTTTGGTGGGAGTGTAGAATGGTGCAGTTTTGTGGAGGACAGTTTGGCAGTTCCTCAAGAAACTGAATGCAAAACTGCCATATGATACTGCAGTCCCATTACTGGGAATATATTCAGAAGAACTGAAGGCAGGGATGTGAACTGACATTTGCACACCAATGTTCATAGAGTCATTATTCACAGTTGTTTTTCTTAAGGATGGAGGCAGGCTAAGTTTTCATCAGCTGAAGGGTGGATGGACAAGTTGTGGAATGTACATGTAGTGTAATACTATTCAGCTATGGAAAGAAATGAAGTTGGAATGCCTGTGACAAAACAGATGAACCTTGAGGACATTGTGTTGAGGGAAGTAAGCCAGACAAAGGGAGACAGGTATTGTATGGTCTCACTAATATAAACTATACATGGCGAGTAAGCTCATGGAGGTGGACTCTGAATATGGGTTACTAGGAGATGGTATATGGGTTGATAATTGGAGCTGATGCTTAATGTACGTAGAATTTTTAGTAAGATTTATTGTAAAAGTGTGGGAATGAATAGAATTGATGGTAATACATTATACTGAGTATAACTAACAGTGCTGATTTATAAATGTGATTGTGGATGGAAAGAGTAGTATGTGGATGTAAATGTTAATTGAAAAGAAGCTAGCATGTAATCTAGGGACTGTATAACAGTGAATTTGTTGGTGGAAGAAGATTGTGGTTAATGATATAAGTATAAGAATGTTCTTTTACAAAGTGTTAAGAGCATGGTGATACACAGGAAAATTACAACCAAGGGGAAATTATGTGATACTTTATAGTAATATTGTAATATTTTACATCAATGGCAAAGAAGATATTACATCAATTCTATGGGACATCAATTGGGTAAAATGGGTTATGGGGCTTTTCCTTCTGGGGCAATTAAAATGTTGTAAAACTGACTGATGTGATGGTAGCATAACTCTGTGATGAAAATGAGAGCCACTTAGTGTACACTTTGAATGGATTGTGCCAAGCATGGGACTGTATAACACAATGAATCCTGTGGTGAAAGAATGACAATGGTTAATAAAACAAATAGAACATTTTCTCATGAACAAAAGTACTAATTCAGGGGTTTAATCTATTGGGTTTGGTGAAAAATGCACCAAATGTAAGATATTGGTTATAAGTGGTAATAATATTCTGATGATGTTATTTCATAATTTGTGACAGTGGTATCTCCAACAATGCAAAATGTTGGTGGTGGGTGGTGTATGGGAGTACTTTATGATGATATGCATGTATGTTTTCTGAGGTCACAGCTTTGACTATAAACTTACTGTTTAAGAATGTTTGTGTATGAAAGATAAACTTAAACAATAAAAAGATGGTAAAAAGAGCTTTACAATTCTAAAGTTTCTGAATTCAAAATTAAATTTACTTTTCTGTCAAAAATAGAGATGAAGTAAAATGGGAAACTCATGGAGGCTAAGGCTATCAACACAGTGAAAGTTCACAGCTGACCTATTGAACTTCCTGTCCCCAGAAAGCTGTTCCTTAAGAGCACTTGATTTGGTTTCCCCAAACTCATCCTCTTGGAAGCTGGTACCGGCACCACTTGCCAGGGAATATGGGCAGAACTTTGCTTTTATGGAGCTTTGATTTGCTCTTCCAGGGATTGAATCTGTTCAGAAGGATTTTTATCCCCATTTTAAGGATAAAGGATCTAAAGCTAAGGATTATGAGTCTGTAAGCAGCTCTCTCAGCCAGTTGAGGTGAAATGAGGCATCTGTTCCTGCAGCCCTATCACCCTCTTCCTCATGTACTCACTTCCTCTGATTCAGAATGACCTTGGGGGAGTGAGTGGAGGCTGAGCCAGGTAGGCTGCCTGACAAACAAAGGCAAGGTTCTGGCTTTCCCAAATTCTGGCTCTGAGCTGGATGTGAGGTGAATATCCCACACAGCCCCTCTAAGGGGTAAGAATGGCTGCCTTACTTTTACAGATGAGGAAATATTGGATCTTAATGAGGAATAACTCAAGGTCCCTGAGCTAGAAATAAGCCAAACTGGGCATACCAAGCCAGTGTAGCTTCTCCAATCTTCTAGCCAATGCTGGGTTCCAACAGATAACCATGGTGGACAAAGAATCTGCTTTGGAGACAAATTGCACTGGGTTCAATTCTCTGCCATGCCACTCCCCACGACAGTGTCGATGGACAGACCTTGCCACATTTAGTAGTACATTCCTTACATCTATAAGGCAGGTAGGACAAGGATGAAGATTAATGATGGTCTACATGGGACTGGAGGTTCCTGCCTGGTGGGGTAAGAGGTAGAAATCAGCTTCCTCATTATCTCTCTGCTAAGAGTCTCTGTCCCTAGCTCCTGCACCAGTATTTCTTTCTCCCCTCTGTGACCAGCAAAATGAAGCTTCTGTTAAGCCACTTCAACCCATGGTGCAGCAAGGAGTCTGTTTTCTCCTCATTTTTGTCCTTGAGCTGGAGACCACCTCTCCTCACCACTGGCTATTCATGGTTGTAGATCATAGCTGGAAGGTGTCTATTGTATTCTAGGTAACCTTCCACCATATAATCTGTGGCACGTTTATCAGTGACAAAACCTGACCTTGGGACTCTCAGTATTTCCTGTAGGAGAGTGAGTCTTGGGCAGTTGTTGAAGTAGGGGGTTCCCCCTAAAACGCAGCAGCTCAGAGAAAGCACTTGTGGCAGGATTGAGACTGGGCATCATGGAGTGTCTAACCAGGTGTTGAGGAGCTGGGAAGGCAGAGTGTTGAGAATGATGGGGTCAGTGGGAAAAGAGTGCTTGCTGGAGGAGGAGGAGGCTTGACCATGGCTTTGAAGGAGTTGGTGGGAGGCAGGTGTGTCAGCTCAGGGTATGGCACAGCAGGAACTTTTGTCAGGAGTTCCCTTGCCCTCTTGCTACCCTCTGTTTCCCCTGCACAGTCCAGGCAAGTTTCAAGAAACACAAACACCCATAAAATCTCACATAAACAGACCTTCATGGCCAGGACAAAGGAAGGTGGTTACAAGATGCACTGGTCAGAGTTTAGGACCTTCACTCCCAACCCCTCTCAGGGCTGGTCATCACAGTAATTACTCCTTGAATTGTCCTTCCTTGCCCCTTCTACACCACTCACACTTACAAAAATAATGATGAGCCACTATCAGTCCTAATTCATTGCTTGAGTGACCAATGTCCTTCTTACCACTCTTTGTACAGCTACCTCAGGTCTCTTTGGGTTACTACTTGTATGGTAAATATTTTTTCATTCTTTCACCCTCAACCTACATGTATCTTTGAATTGATGATGAGTTTCTTGCAGAAAGCATACAGTTGGTTCATACATTTTTATGCATTCTGTCAATCTATGCCTTTTTGACTAGAGAGTGCAATACTTTTATATTTAAGTCACTAACAAAAATGCTAGAATTCTGCTATTTTGCTATTCAGGCTTTGTAAGAATTTGACTTTCAATTCTTCCATTAATGCCTACTTTTATATTTACTTGATTTTTGTGTTGTGCCATATTTAGTGGCTTTCTATTCTATCTGGATATATTTTTAATCTACCCTTCATATAATATCCTTGATGTTACCATTGTGTTAATACTTAACATCCTAAATATATAACAATCATCTTTGATTTTAGGCTGACTTAACTTAAATATCATGCACACATACTTTATCTATATCCCTCTGGCATCCATCTTTTTGTTTTGTAGTTGTTACTACTTATTCCTTTGTTCATTGTATATCCAAAACCACAGATTTATCATTACCTTTTGTGAATTTGCGTGTTATCACCTGTAGGAAGAAGTGGAGTTACATACTAAACAAAACACTACAACAGTACTGGCATTATAATTACCCAAAGGGTTACTTTTACCATATGTCTTTATTTCTGTATGCCACTTGGAATCACTGTCTAGTGTCTTTTCCTTCAGTCTGAAAAACTCTCTTTAGCATTCTTTGTAAAGCAGGTCTAGGGTGATGAAGCACCTCAGCTTTTTTCTTGGAATGTATTAATCTCTCTCTGATTTTTGAAAGAAAGTCTCACTGGATATATAATTCAGCATTTAAGAATTTCAGCTGACCGTCTTTTTGCCAAAATGGTTTCTGATGTGAAATCGACACACAATCTTATTGGGACTCTCTTGTACAGAACATGTTGCTTTACTATTGCAGCTTTCAGAACTCTTTCCTTGTCCTTTGAATTTCATAGTGTCCAATATTTAATGGGGTGTATTTATTTTCATATTTATCCTCTTTGGTGTTCACTGAGCTTCTTGGATGTGCATATTCAAGTTTTTTGTTACATTTGGGAATTTCTCTCTCATTATTTCTTTTAAAATTCCTTTTTCCTTTTCTCTCTTTCTTCTTCTGGGGCTCTTATAATGCATGTATGGGTATGCTTGATGGTGTACGAGAGGAGTCTTGGAGTATTTTCACTTTTTCTAATTCTTGTTTCTTTCTTCTTCAGCTCAACTCATTTCAATTGTCTTAAATTCTAGTTCACTGGTTTTTTCTTCTACTAACTCCAATCAGCTCTTGAAACTATCCTGAGAATTTTTATTTTAGTTTTTGTGGCCTTCAACCCCAGAAGCTCTAAATGGCTCCTTTTAAAAATTTCTATCTCTTTAATAAGATTCTCATATTTCTCATTCATTGTTTTCCTGCTATCCTTTATTTATTTCTCTTTATTTTTCATCTCGTTGAGAATTTTTAAGTATATTTTTAAAGCCTTTGTTGGGTATGTCCACAATCTGTTCTTCTTTGCTGATGTTTTCTGGCTTTTTATTCTATTCTTTTCAATGGAACATCATTTCCTGTTTATTTGTCTCAAACACTTTTGTTACACACTGTACTTTTTCCATTTAAAAATATTATTTAAATATATCATTCATACATGAACATATATAAACCATAAATGTATAGTTCAAGTTGTGAATGTATAAAACAAATATACATATCACTATACAAGACTCCCATACATCACTCCACCACCAATACTTTGCATTGTCATGAAATATTTGTTACACATATGAAAGAGAATCATCAAAATATTACTAATAACCATAACCCATATCTTATATTTGGTGTATTTTCCCTCAACTCACACAGTTATTAACACCCTGTATTAGTATTATATATTTCTTACATTTTATAACAAAATGTTCTCATAATTGTTCTGTTAACCACAGTCCATCTTCCACCACTGGATTCACTGTGCTGTACAATTCTATGCTTTGTACAATTCATTCAAAGCGTATACTCAATAGCTTTCAGTTTCATCACAGACTTATTCTGTCATAACCTCAGTCAATTTTAGTAGGTTTTCATAACTCCAAAAGGAAAATTCCTGTACCCCTATACTCCTTTTATTTTCCTTTAAATTTGATATATTTTCTTTGCCATTGCTGCTTAAATACTACAATATTACTGATAGCTATCACCCATAAATTATGTTAGTTGTAATTTCCTGTGTATCACCATATTCTTAACACTTTGTAAAGAAGAACATCTTATATTATACTATTAACCACAATCTTCATCCATCACCAAAATCACTATTATACATTCCCTAGATAATCTGCTAGTTTCCTTTCAATTGACATTTGTGTGCACAGATTATGCCTTGCAGCCACAATCACATTTATAAATCAGCAGTGTTAAGTATACTCACGATGTTACCATCAGCTCAATTCATTTCCACACTTTTACAATAAACCTTATTAAAAGTTATACATAAATTAAGCATCAGCTCTCATTCTCAGCCCACATTTTGTCTCCTAGTAATCTATACTCTAGAGTTTAATTGTGTGAGTTTACTCATCATATTTACTTCATATTAGTGAGACCATAAAATACTTCTCCTTTAGTGTCTGGCTTATTTCACTGAACATTATGTCCTCATGGTTCATCCATGTTGTCATATGCATATGATTCCATTTCTTCTTACAGCTGAATAGTATGTCATCTTAAGTATATACCAGATTTTGTTTACCCATTCCAAATGATAGACTTAGGGTTGCTTCCATCTTTTAGCAATTGTGAATAAAGCCATTGTGAACATCAGGATGAAAATGTATATTTATGTCCTTGCTTTTAGTTCTTTTGAATATATTCCTAATAGCAGGATTGCTGAATCAAAAGGCAGCTCTATATTTAGCTTCCTGATAAATGGCCAAATGGTCCTCCACAGAGACTGCTGAATTCTATGTTCCCATCAAGAGTGAAAGGAGTGTTACTATTTCTCCATATCCTCTCCAGCATTTGTAGTTTTCTGTTTGTTTAAATATTGGTTATTCTTTAAGGTGTGAAGTGTTATCTCATTGTAGTTTGGGTCTGCATTTCCCTAATAACTGGTGATGTGGAACATCTTTTTATGTACTTTTTGGTCATTTGTATTTCCTCTTTGAAAAAATGTATATTAATGTCTTTTTCCCATTTTTTAAATTGTATGTACACTGGACATCTGATAATATAGTGATGAAAGGAAAAAAGAACAATTTTTTTTAAAAATGATTTTTTTGTTTTTTTCCCATTTTTTGAATGTCCCAATCTGCTAACTATATTCTTGTCTTTTTATTGTCTGCTTTTATGTCAGCATCATGCTCTTTTTACTTCTATAGTGAAGTAATGTGCTTTAAAGTCAAGAAGTGAGAATCCTCCAACTTCTTTTTTCTTTTTAAATATATCTTTGCTATTCAGAATCCTTGGCCCTTCCAAATAAATTTGATAATTGGCTTTTCCATTTCTACAAAATAGGCAGTTAGAATTTTATTGGGATTGTAGACTGATTCTGTAAATCAGATTGGGTAGAATGTTCTTCCATTTATTTAAGTCTTATCGGGTTTCTTTTAGCAATATTTTGTAGTTTGCTCTATACAGGTCCTTTATGTCATTGCTTTTGTTTATTCCTAAATATTTTATTCTTTTAGTCACTATTGTAAATGGAAGTTTTTTGGCTAGGTTCCTCCTCTGATTGCTCATTAGTAGTGTCTTTTTTGCATGTTTATCTTGTACCACATCACTTCACAAAACTCTTACTTTAGCTCTTGAATCTATGTTGTTGATTTTTTCATGACATTCTAGGTATAGGATCATATCATCAGAGAATAGCAAGTTTTAATTCTTCCTTTCCTTTCCAATTGGATGCCTTTAATTTTATCATCTAGTATAATTGTTCTAGTTAGAACCTCTATCAATATATTGAATAACAGTGGTGAGAGTTAGCACCCTTGCCTTGTTCTCAATCTCAGAAGGAAAACTTTCAATTTTTCACCATTAAGTAAAATGTTAGTTATTGGTTTTTCATATATGCACTTTATCATGTTAAAAGTGTTTCCTTCTATTCTTATCCTTTGAACGGTTTGTGTCAAGAAAGAATGATACACTTTCTCAAGTGCCTTTTCTGCATCAATCAAGATATGTGATTTTTCTTGTGTTTAAACATCCTTGCATGTGTGGGATAAAACCCACTTGATCATTATGCATAATTCTTTTTAAGTTGCTTTTGGATTCAACTGGCATTTTTACATCTATATTCATTAGAGAAATTGTTGTACAATTTTTTTTTTCATAGAACTTTGTCTGGCTTTCATATTAGGGGGCTATTGTCTTCATAGAATGAGTTTGGTAATGTGCCTTCTTGTTCAATTTTTTTGAACAAGGTGAGAAAAATTGTTATTAAATCTTCTTTGAATGATTGGTAGAATTCGCCTGTTAAGCCATCTTGTCCTTGGCTTTTCATTTTGGGGAGGCTTTTTATGACTATTTCAATCTCTTTTATTTGTGATTGGTTTATGGAGATCTTTTTCTTCTATGGTCAGTATTGGTTTTGCATGTATTTCTAGGAATTTGTTCATTTTATCTATGTTGTCTAGTTTGTTGCATACAGTTTTTCATTGTATCTTCTTATGATCTATTTTATTTCTGCCAGGTCAGTAGTAATGCTCCCTTTAATTTCTGATTTTCTTTGTACTTCTCTCCTTTTTGCTTTGTCAGTCTGGCCTAGTGTTTGTCAATATTCTTGATCTTCTTGAAGAACCAATATTTGGTTTTGTTGAATCCTATTAGTTTTTCTGTTGTTCTTCTCAATTTCTTTTATTTGTCCTCTTTCTAACTTTTATAATTTCTTTCCTTCTGCTTGCTTAGGGATTAGTTTGCTCTTTATTTTCTATGTCCTCCAGGTATTCAGTTTGATTTTAGTTCTTCTTTTTTAATGTAAGCATTTAGGGTTATAAATTTCCCTCTCAGCACTGCCTTAGCTGTATCCCACAGGTTTTGACATGTTGTGGTTTTGTTTTCATTTGTTTGAAGATATTACTGATTTCTCTTGCAATTTCTTCTTTGACCCTATGATTGTTTAAGAGCATGCTGTTTGATACCCAAATAATTATGAAGTTTCCCTTTCTCACCTATTATTGATTTCCAGCTTCATTCCAGTATGACCAACATAAGTGCTTTGTATAATTTCAATATTTTTTAAAAAATTATTGAGATGCAACATTTGCCCTATCCTGGAGAAAGATCCACATGCATTTAATAAGAATATATAACCTGCTGTTTTGTTTTGCACTTTTCTATATATGTCTGTTAGGTATAGTCCATTTACCATATTATTCAAGCTCTCTGTTTTCTTATTGACCTTGGGCCCAGATGTCTATCCAATGAGAGCTCTATTTTCCCTTTTGGTTTTGTCAATATTTGCTTCATGTATTTTGGGGCACCTAGTTTAGGTACATAGATATTTACAACTGTTATTTTTTCTTGGTGAAATGTCTCTTTTATTAATATATAATAACTTTATTCATATGCATTTAAAATCTATATTTCTGATATTAATGTTGGTACTCCAGCATTTTTTGGTTGCTTTTTGAATAGAATAACTTTTTTCCCACCTTTCACTTTTATCCTATTTGTGTTATTGTCTCTAAGGTGAGTCTCTTGCAGACATCACGTAGATTGGTCATTTTTTAAATTCTCTGCCAGTATGTATATTTTGATTGGGTAGTTCAACCCATTACCATTCAATGCCATTACTGTTAAGGTGTTACTTGCTTCATTACTTATCTGTGCAAGCTTTCAAATTCTTTATGCTCACCCAGTGTCCACTTAATATCCTTTATCACTTTAGCTATATGTTCCATCAACTCCTTGAATTGATATAGATTTGTGTGAACATCACTGAGCAGTTGTTTTAAATCTTATGTATCATCAGGATTTTTAATTTTTTCCTTTGGCTGTGCTATATATTCCTGTTTCTTAACATGGCTTGTAATTTTTTTTTTTTTTTAAAGATTTTATTTATTTATTCATTTATCCCCCCCTTGCTGCTTGTGCTCGCTGGGTCAGCTAACCACGCCATGCAGGCGGGCTTGCCTTCACCAGGAGGCCCCAGGAACCGAACCCGGGGCCTCCCATATGGTAAACGGGAGCCCTACTGATTGAGCCACAGCCGCTTCCCAATGGCTTGTAATTTTTTGCTGATGTCTAGGCATCTGATTATGCTGGTTAATTTACTCCAATGATCAATTTCTTTCTCTTGCCTATTATTTTTTTTGTGTGTGCCTCTTTTTGATATTTGTTTCAACATATTCTGTCTTTAAAATTGCCCTGCTCAAGTTATCAAAATTGTGCCAGGGGCAACTGGGTGTGGCTCAAGCAATTTGGCTCTTGTCTACCATATAGGATGTCCAGAGTTAGAATCTCAGGGCTTTCTGGTGAAAAGCAGACTGGCCTGTGAGGCAAGCTAGCCCAAGTGGAGAACTGGCCCACACAGAGTGCTGGCCCACATGGAAGTGCTGGCCCACATGGAGTGCTGGCTTATGCAGAAGTGCTTGCCTGTGCAGGAGTGCTGGCCTTCATGGAGAGCTAGTGCAGCAAGATGATGCAATAAAAAGAGATACAGAAGAAAGACACTAAGAGATGCAGTATACTAGGGAGCTGAGGTGGTGCAGAGGATTGAGCAGGCTCTCTCCACTCTGGGAGGTCCTAGGATTGGTTCCCAATGCCACCTGGTGAGAAGACATGTAGACACAGAAGAACACATAGGGAGCTGACAGCAAGTGCAAGACAATGGTGGGTGAGAGGGAGAAATTAATTAATTAATATTAAAAAAAAAAAAAACATGCCAGGGACTCAATAATTGGGAGCAGATTTTCTCCCAGAAATAAGGTAAAGAGAGACCTAAAAGCAGTATTTCTGCATGCCGTTTCCAGTCAGGCCAGCAGATGGCACTCACTTGCGAACCTTTCCATGGAAGTGTTTCTTTCAATCTCTGCTTTCTTGTGTTTTGGTCTGGCCAGAGCCTATTCAAAGCAGGCTCTGCTGGCCCAATTCACTGAAGAGAAGCCCCCTGACTCCCTTTCCTTTTTCCCTTTCAACAGCTGACAGGGTGGAAGATATGTGTTCCATTCTCAGTTGGCTGCAGAGAGCCAGGGGTTTTATCCTGGCTTAATGTCTTGGGATGCAGGATGGAAGCCTTTCTTGGTGCTGTGGGGTTTGATAACTCACATTTGTTGTTTTGGATTCTTCATCTCTCTGTCCCTCACATTCCTGTGAGTCTGTAGCACTGTCTTAGTCTGCTGACCCCCAAAGTAGGTCCCTCAGACAGCTTTTGCCCTTTCTCCATTGTTTTCATGAAAGAGTTGATCCTTCCCTGCCTACTCTGAGGCCATCTTACTGCCACACAATACATTTTAATATTTTCAAATGTTAACTCTGGAATTCCCTGACATGTCTGTTTCTATATTTTGTAACCAGCTTTTGATAAGACAGAGGTTTTCTTCATCTTCAGCCCTTCTATCAGGAATGGCTGCCCAAGGTGAATACAATGTGCAGGATTTTCCCTGACATTCTGGGCCTTTGTACTTTCCTGGGCTTTTGCTTGCTAATTGTTTTGGAGTTCCCCTATTTACAGTATTCAGCCACTTCAGTTTTGATCCTTCCAGTATACTGGAAAGTTCAGCCAGGTGGAGGAATCCAAATTAGAATAGTGCCCCCAAATTTCATTTTGCATCCAGTGCAGACCAGCAAGCTGGTTGGCCAACAAGCTCCACAGGGCAACTTTGCATTGGGAAGGAAAGATTTGCCTTCATCCCTGTTGGTTGGGTGACCTATGGACCCCGCTCAGAGTTGAGGTGGAACAAGGAACAAAGGTTTCTCCTGTATTTGTCCCTGTTTTTTAGGTCTAGGCATCTTTACTTTTTCTGAGCAAACACTGTTGATCTTTCCTGGGGTTTGCTCTGGATTATGTATACAATTTGAGGACTCACTTCATTAGCTCCCTTTCCTTTTTCCTAGTGTTTTACAACCTTTCAATCTGCCCATTGAGTTTGTATAAATTCCCCATGGACACAGTGAGGAAAGAAACAATATTGTTGACTTGTACGAACTTTTCCAAAGGCCCCTCCCAGGCAGTACAGGAGGTTGGGCAGGGCTTTTATCCTTGGGTGTGGAGTCTTCCCTGGATTTGGGGTCTCCCCAGGGGTTCAGGTCTCCTCTGGGATGGGGTTTTCCCTAAGGCTTAGGATCTCTCCTGCAATGCAAGCTCTCTTCTGGAATGGAATCTCTTCCAGGGCTCCATGTCACCATGTCAGGGGTGCAGAATGCAGTCTCCTCTGGGACACTGAGTTTTATCTTCTGGGGTGTGGTGTCTCAGCAAAACCCCAGGATAGCCATGCCCAGCCCAGCTGTGTGGCCCAAGGATGTAGTGTCCCCTGGGCTGCCCCTCACCATCCCTTATCAGGTCTTCATTCCAACCAAGAAAAATGTGTCCCTCTTCTTGGCATCTACCTACAGATACTTCTGATTGGGCGCCCACTGTGTAATTGACAGCTTACTGTTAAATCTTGTCCAAAATGTGTGTTATATTTGAAAGGATCTTGCCTGGACCCAAAGGAGTGGACTGATTATGAGCTGCAGAGAAGGCACAGAGCCTCTTCCAAAGACTGCACTGTGTGGAGCAGACACCAGGAGTCATCCTTGTGCCTGCTGTTTCTCAGACCCTAGCCCCCAAAAGGCACTGTAACAACATTTACTCTTGGTCCCCACAACCCAGCTTGTCTATCCAGATGTGTCAGGCCCATTACCTGAAGTAAGCAGACAATGGGGTGGCTGCCAAGGGCCAGGCTACACCTGAGCTGCCTGTAGACTATGTGGGGCTGCAGTTCCCAGAAGTCATCACACACAATTCCCCAAGCGCAGCTGCAGTGCCCAGACCTGGCTGCCAGCCAGTGCACCTGGAGGCTCCCTGAGGAAAGAGTGAATCTGGGCAGGCTCAGGGACTGCAGGCAGGAAAGATGAGGTGTTTTGATATTGTAAAGGGCCACACTCACTGGAGTAGGAGATGGCAGCATCTTGAGAGGCCCCCACAGGCACCAGCAGGGACCCAGACACATCATACATGGCCAAGCAAGTCTCAGTGCCTAGGCAGCACAGATGGCTCAGCCCCATGGGTACAGCACCGTGGCTAAGGTCCACTCTACCCATCCCTAATGGAGCGGCATCAGGTAGGTACCATGCCTCCTCTATGAAGTATCCCCATTCTACCTGGGAGATCTCCCCTCACTCATAAGAGTGGCTCTGTTCATCTCTCAGCCACAGGCCATCAGGAAGAACTGGGGCAGGGCATGGGAAATGCAGGGCAGGGGTTGGGGGTCAGGAAAGGGACCTGTCCACTCCTCCATTCACCATCCCTCCTCCCCTCTGTGTCTCCTCCATTTCCAACTTATCTTCCTGTCCTTTCTTCTACTTTATTCTGCACCCCTCCACCTCCTCCTGCCCCATCCACCCCTTATTCTCAACACTGAGCCACCCTTCACCTTAACCTTTCATTCATGTGTGACTTACCCTCAGTCCACCCCTGAATGGCCTTCCCATTGATCACCCCGACCCTCCAGTGTTCACCCAAAGGCTTCCCCTCCCCAAAGTCCTTGTCTTGCATCCACATGAGCAGACAGTGGTGCCTTCTTTCCCAGTACACAGGCAGGTATCCCCAGGGCGCTCACTGGTCAGTTTCACAAATGAGGCCCTGTCCCCACACAGGAAAACACAAGGCCAAACGGGACTGTTGCCTCCCACAAAATTGTCTCCTCCAGGTGTGGACACTGTGTTGTCACAGGTGAGGTGGTGCCAGAGAATGGTGCCATCAGCTTGATCCCAGTGGGTGGCACAGAAGGCTGCCTAGGCCCCTACACTTGGAGCTCCATGCACCCTGCACAGCTGCTGCTACCATTGAGCTGGAACTCTGGGGTATGGGAGAGAGCTCAGAGTTACTCCTGGGCTGCAGACTCTGCATGGGCTCTTAATGGAAGTCCAGGTGCAGTGCCTACACCCTGAAGGACTGGGCACAGAAGAGCAGTGTCAAGAACCCCAGTGGTGAGTGATGATCTCCATATGTTGTGTCTGCAGGTCTCAGCTCTCAGAGGCCCTGACTTAGAGGTCACTGAGGACATGACTCTCTTCACAAGGCAAGGCCCAGGATTCTCTAGACAGATGCTGACCAACACTGCAGCACCAGGTAGCACAGCAGGAGCTGGACCTTGAAGCCCTCAGCAATGGTAGACCAGCCACAGGTGAGGTCAAAATGTAGGGAGATATAAACAGGAGAAGGAGCAGACCATCCACTCAGTACTCCCCATTTTGTGCCAGGCATTATGTGGCCAAGGAAGCATCCACCCCTGGTTTAGAGATGGAAAATTATGGCAGAAGACATAAGACCCTGAGCTCTCACCATCTGACTGTCCACCAACTTCATAGAGCAGAATCAGCCTCAGGACCCCTGTGCCTGAGACCCCACTCCACACAGCCCCAATCTACTGTGGGGAACCTGCATCAAGAGAACTTATTTCCCCAAGCATCTGAGCCTAGTGTACTGGCTATGCCCACACAGTCTTGGTGTGCAGGCCCTTGTGGGCAGTTAAACAGCAGGGATTCATTGTTCACACACCAAAAGTCCTCCATCCACATGAGCCCAGACACTTGGCATAGAGACAGCCAAACCACTCTGCGGTTCCCTGGAGACAAAGTGGGCCATTGCCAGCTCCAGATTGGCATCACATGATTCCCAAGGTCAGGTCTTGTCTCTTCTCCAGGTGCCCATCTCAGGGGTGCTTCCCACCTCCAGCTGAGCCTTCATAAGCTCTGGGATAGAAGATTTCACTGAGAAGCCCCCTGTGTAAAATGTATCAGGAACCCTCTGGGGCCAGGGTAGGCTCTTGCAGGCTTCTGAGTGAAACAGCCTGACCCAACCCTGACCTAAAGTCCCATAAGGAAGCAGGGTGTAGGACAACAAGATACCACATGACCTGACAGCCTGGGGCTGTGACCTGACACAGGCACCTGAGGTTCTACAGGGTGAGGAAGACCCTCCCGTTTCCTTGGCATCTCCTTGGGTTCTGGATCTTATCCAGACAGAAGTTCCTGAAATTCAACAGCAAACACTCATCTGAGGGCAGTCAGCTCCCAACCCTGGGGACTCTTAACTACAGAAATTATGAGTCAACTTGACACCAGTTTCCAGGGTGGATGAATCACAATTTAGCCATGTGACCTTCTTCCTGGGGGCCCACAATGTCCATCTCCCAAGAATGAGAGAGAGCAACAGTGAAGGCTCAGGCTGGACAGGAGCATCTGGGGCAGAATAGGGATTCACAGGTTCTGCAGCACAGGGAACATGCATGGTGGAGATCCACAGAAATCACTTCAACCACCATTTCCTGGGAAGAGAGGGTCCCATGTAAGTTCAAGGTATTCGCACAGATGACATTATCCCTAATCTCATAGAAGAAAATCAAAGCTTTGTAAACACTCCAGGCTGCCGTGTCCTCACCTGAACACACCACCCCAGTGTGCAATGGAGGTCACGTTGTTCCAGGAAGTTCATGTTGAATCTGTAAGTGGAGATGCTGGAATCTGATTACCAGCAGGCCACCTCTTTCTGCTTCTTGCCCACCAGATCCCCTCTGAGGTGGGCTCTGGATCACTGTACAGCCAGGCCACACTTGAGTAGTCTGTAGAAAGCATTCACCTCCTTCTTGCACAATTCAAACTTCAAGATAGAGTTGTTCTGATTCACCAGCAGTGAGGTTCCAGCACAGGGGCTGCCTCTATCTCCCAGCAAGACTCCTCAGATGGTCCCACCACCTGGGGCACAGAAAAGACAAGACCTCCATGCCTCACTGGCTTCCCTTGAAGCCTCTGTGACTCACCTGCTGCACCTTTATCTGTGCTAGCTCAGCCACACAGCACCTGAGACTTCAGAATCCTGCCTACTGGGATTGTGACATCAGTGTGCTGAGTCAGGACAGAGTCAGTTGCCATGCATGAGCCATATGGGCAGTTCTCACAGTGATGCTATCCTGGTTTCACATAGATGTGGAATGCAAGGGACCCTCAGAGAGTGTCCTGAGGGGACTGAGAAAAGAGGGTGGTGGTGACAAGCAAAAGCACTTCTTTCAGGGCTGAGCTGAGAAACTCAGACACCAACATTAAAGTAAATGAGGTGAGGGTCTGGGCTGAGAAGCAGGCAAGTAGGCAATGTGCATGCTCCAGCAGGGCAGAAAGAAAACTCTTCTGATCGTCTTGGAGACAGAAATGCCATAACTTAGAAAGGAGCAGGCACTCCCAGGATCCAGAACATTATGTTCACTCCAACAGAACATCAACACAATTCCTGGGCCTGAATCCTCCCTCCTGTCCTGGGGGCTGCTGCAGTATGGCCCTCACAGAGGACAGGCTGCAGGGTTCATGGCTGACCTACCTGAGCAGATCTACATTGCCACAAACCTCTGTGCACAGCTACTGAGTGACCCTCAGGAGTCTTGAGGACAGGTCTGTTCACAAACAGATAGTGGACCCAATCTAGCCATGCTGACAACCTGGAAGGAAGTCAATGAGTGCTCACATGTCTTCATGTGTATCAGAGACTTCATTTGCCACACTGCTGCAAGCTCCTCCCCAGATACCACCAGACAGGTGGGGAGGGGCTTCCTGCAAGCTGTGAGATGCCATGGGCTTCTCCTCAGTGAGGCCTGAGCTCTATAGCTGCAAAATGCCAGAGTCCAGGACTTTGCACAAGGAGGGTTCTGGTCTGTGTTCACATGGAAGTTTTGATTGAATACTTGGATTACTCCACGTGCATGTGTGCTATGAATAGACAGATGTAGCAATTTTATCAAAATCCTTAAAAATGTGCATGACATGTGACCCAACAACTTTCCTCTGGGAATGGGTCTATAGCTACCATAAAGACTCACTCTCCTCTCTCTGGGAGTTTGTCCATCCTCAGGAAATCAGTCAATATTCAAGAAGAGTGGATACAATGAATTTTGGGACATGTACACAATGGAACATGAGCTCATCAATAAAAACAATCATATAAATGAGTTAAGTATAGACAAGCCAATGTTAACAATTGACTAAATGAAAAACACAGCAAAACAATAGAAAGCATGCTGTGATGCATTCTCTCATCCTCTCATTTGTGCATCTCTGCAAAGGCAAGTGTTCAGGAGACATGAAACATAATGATAAAATGGTTTATTTCTGGGACACAGAATGTTAGATGATTTTTCATTTTCTTCTTGTGCCTTATCTATACTTCCTACATATTCAAAAGTGAATATGTATTACTTTTGTAAATAGAATAATTTCAATAAACCAAAAATATACACAGGACCAGCTACAGAATTTGTGGGGCTCAATACAACTGAAAATGCTGAGCCCCTTGATAAAAAATTATTGAGCATTACAAGATGGCAACTGTAGAGCATGTGCCCTTCCAAACAAGATGATGATTAATCTGGCTCTGGATGTGCAAATGAAATGTTATAGAGAGAAGCATCTGGGCTGTCAGTCCAGCAAAGAGTTATGTTGAGGTGGTAGGCAAGTTAGAGGGGTGAGGCCCAAAAGTTCTCAAGAAATGGCAATAGACTCCAATTACAGTAGGAGATGCTCCTCAGCCCACAGCACCCTCAGACACAACCTCTGGCATAGCTAACAAAGTCTTCTCTACTGGGGTGCCAACCAGATGGCAACTGAATTTGCTCAAACCGCAGTGATGGAATTGTAAGTCTTTTGGCAAAACATCCTTAACTGCAGCACAAGATGGAGTTCTTGGGAGTCATGCTGCAGGGGCTTCAGATACTCAGAGGGAGGATAAGAGATAAACAGCCTGGAAAATGAGGCTGCAGGCAAGAGACAGTGAAATTTGAGTCCTGCAGCCAGGAAAAGGAAGGGAACACAACCTGAAAGGCAGAGCAGATTGTGGTGAGGGTCAACAAACTCTTGTGCTCAGTGGACCCTCTGACACTGGGCTCACTGACCTTCCTGGCCCCCAGAAATCTGGTTCTCTGCAAGTTCTGAATACTGACCACATTGTTGGCCAGTGTCTGGAGACTATGGAAGCTGCTCTGCAGGGCCAGCCACAAGCAGTAAGACATGGATAATTGGATGGACAGCCTGACATCTGCCTCTTGCCAGGATTCTCTCCTGCTGACCCAGAGGGCCACCCTGAGGGCTGGGAGGCTGAAATAGTCCAGCACTGACTGATGGTGGTCCCATGTGGATCTGTTCCTCATGAGGCCCAGGCTCTGTCTTCTGAAGCCAGACATGTTGGCCCAGGGATGGACAGGAGCAGTGAGTCAGGCAAAGGACAGCAGATGATCAGGTAAGGGGAGAATATTGGGTCAGGTAAGGGGAGATGAGAGGGTCAGGTTGGTGGAGACCAGAGGGTCAGGTAGGGGTTCCTCAGACAGGTGAAGGGAGGGCAAAGGGTCAGATAGGGGAAAGGCAGAGGGTCAGGTAAGGGCAGATTAGAGGGTCCAATGTGGGGAGAGCAGAGGATCATGTAATGGCAGACAAGGAGGTCAGTGTTGGAGATTTAATCATGTCACCTATGAAGGCTGGGCATGAGTGACCCAAGAAGGCTAGAGGAGAGTCAAGAGACTGGTGATGAGTGTACTGCATTGTCCAGAGGGAATAGGTTCACTTGGTAACAAGGAGAGAGTGAACAAGTCGACAGACACAGCCAGAAGAGGCCATCGAAAGATGTTGGGAGGAAGTGAAAATTAGGAACTCTGATAGCACCCACTTCTGCTTGAGGCTCCTGGGTGGGCCACCCCAACTGAAGACAAGAGAATGTCCAAAGCTTCTAGAGTGGAAGTGGGTGGTGGGGAGGCCATCAGGTGTCTGACGAAGGGGTCTTGCAAGCACGGGAAAGGCTATTGGACTTCATCACAAGGGCATGAGGAAGCCATAAAAGACCTTGAGTGTGAAGATCATAAACCATATTTGTGATTTACAAGATTGTTCTAGCCTCAGAGTAGACACTACATGTAGGAACCCAAGAGCAAAAGCAAAATCCAATTAGGATCCTGGTGCAGAAGCCTATGCATGGTATGCCTCCCTCCAGGGAATTCAACTGTCCCGCTGCCAGAACCCTTACTTCCAGGGAACTCACATGTCCCTCTACCTGGGCTGCCACCCTCCAGGGCTCTCACACATCCCATCTGCCCAGACCCCCTCCTTCCAGGGATGGAAGGAGAAGACTGGTACTCAGTGAGGTTAGTTCAGGACTTCAGGTTCCTTGAGCCAGATTAGGCCTCACAGACAGAAAGCTCACCACCAACCTCAAAAACTTGCCAATATAATGACCCTGAAAACCCATGCCTTACCTGGAGGGTGGGAGTGGGGGCAAAGTGCACCCTAGGAATAAGCATGAACCAGAAGACCCATCCCTCCCATGGGTTTGAATCATCAAAGTATAACAGAAAAATGCTGGCTTTGAATTGTGATTCATATTATTCTAAAAAACTAGCACTACAATGTGCTTTCAAGAGGGGAAAACAAATTCCTTCTATAAAAAGATAGCACCAAATTAAGCTCCAATCATTCCTTCAAATAATTACCTAAAGCAATGGTCAGCTTTTCATTGATATGAGTGGGTTCTGTCTGTGTCACTTGGGACCCAGACAAAGCAGACTGTTGGTTAATGTTTGGTGTGGCAGCTGGGGCTGAGTAGCCAGTGCTGCTTCCAACTGGTAGGGGTGGCCTCAGTGCTCTCAAAGGTACTGATGCACAGCTGGACCATTCCTCTCTGACCTCCTGCATCTTAGTGCTTTCCTTTCATTATTAAATTTGGAATTTCAAGCAAAATTTAAGAACACATAACTGGATACTCTGGGGTTCTTATTCTAATTAATGTCTTAGATTAACCCTCCATCTGAGAAAACTGAAAAAGCTGAATAACAACAAACAAACTCCATCTGTTTAAAGGCACTGAGATCTGGCAAGACAGTGAATACTGCAAAGCTGAAAGCCCAAGAGACAAGGAAGCCAAGAAAAGTGACTCTGGTATTTGGGGCTATTTGTACCCAGAGGTACCTGCTGTTTCTGGTGCTGTAGATCACATCTCCATGCCTCTCCTTCTAAGCTGGTATCCACAAGACTAGAATATTTGTGATATAGCAGCAACAAATAGAGTGAACTTTTTTGGAGCATCTGTATCTGTGATCTATAAATGGTAAAATGTCTGTATTTTTTTAAAATGTATCTTTAATAAAAGTCCACCCTACACTCCCTCACCAGACCAGTGAAAAAAGAGTAGTGGTATTTCATCTGGAACCACAAGGTCCACAGACCCATCCTGCCCCCTTGCAGGGAAGGGGCTCCTTGGGCCTCCCACTTATTCTACACCTCCCACATCTCCTCACCATACCAGACTAGAGTCAAGTTCAATAGGGTCTTCTTTCCTGCTTATTCTGCCAAGCCTGTTCCCTTGGCTGTGGTTTCACTGGATAGTAGGTAGGGACAGTGGGAATCTCGCTCATCCTTTCATGTGCATTACTAATTAGATGAGGAGTCATTTGGCTACCTTAAGAGAGTCATAGTTACTACTGCCCTTTACAGGTGCTTCATTGAATTTCTTCACTTTAACATTCAGAGCACTGGGCAGAAATCACATCATATCAACACCCACTGCAGAGCTCCATAAAGCTTTGTTTTAAATAAACAATCAGGTTCCACCAGTTCTAAGTGGGCTGCTAGATTCCAACAGGGATGCTGCACTGAACTGCTTCCCAGGAAGGAACCCAGCTAGTGGGGAGGGACCTGTGCAGCTCCCACTGCAGGAAGGGCAGAGCCATCCATGGGTGCAACCACCAGGTAGGTTGCCTGGCATAGCTACAGCAATCCCCAGGAAGTTTCAGCTTGTGAATTGCCAATTCCACAGGACCTTTCCCACGAGGAGAGGGGAAAGGGCCTAGTGTGAGGCCTGGGACAGAGGGGCAGGGGAAAGACTGCAGGGGTGGGCCTGGGTGGGGAAGGGTAGAAGCTTCTCATCCAGCCTTGGCATGGTTCTAGACCCACTTTGTGCAGACCCAGGCCAACTGACCCAGCACTTAGAGCCAATCCTTATACAGAAGCTATAGATCTGGCTTGCTGAATTCCCTTACATATATTGTTCCAATACCAGAGGCTGTTCATCTTGGGGAACTGCTGCAGATTTGGGTATGGCCAGCATGAGATTTAAATCCTCTCCACCAGATTTTCAAGGGCCAGCAAGAGCTCACTTGACACTGCAGGAATCACAATGCTTTCCAAATCATGGCCTTCTCTCAGGATAAACCCATTCCAGAGTACCCTGCCCTTCACAAAGAAAAGATAACTCTCCTCTGGCCAGCAGCCTGCTTTTCATGTATCTTCTCTGTTACCACACTGGGCTTCTCTTGGAGACTCTCTCCACCACTGCAGATTAGGGGATCTGAACCAGACTCTTTTTCGATCTGCCAAGGACAACAGAGGCCCATGGATTGGCACTGGCCAATTTCTCAGGACTGACTGACCCATGTTCAAATGGTGTTCATATGGAACCCTCTCCACTCCATCCTTCAAAGTTCTCATTTGAATATTTGCTACTACCACCAAGATCTGTACATGTGGCAGTCCACCCGGGCCCATGCCCGAGACTTCAAGCCTCACTGAAGCAGCCTTTCTACTTGTCCCATTGTGATGTTTGTAGGGTGGATGAATTCTGGGCCATCTACAGACCCTTCCCCACTCCCATTCTTCTTGTAGGCATCTGGACTGCCAGTAAAGGCCAAGTATGGGCCCAATGCTCCAGGACCATCCATTTCTAGGGACAGTGGATTTGGCAGATGAGTTGTTACACTCCTTAGCATATTTCAACTTCCATTGCCACTGCCCTTCTCTCTATTTCAACCAACACCTTTTCTGGGGTCAGATGAGCATTGGCATCAGGTGCTTTAACCTGGTTGGGTTCATCCTGTAGTACCAGTTCTGCTTACCAAAAGTGGGCCACTAGACACTTGCATTCCACACCTGGCTCCATGCCAGGAAGCTGGGATTCTTACACCTTTAAAGTTTAAGAATAGGTTGAGATTGTTTCAGCCCCAAGACCTTTAATCATTTACTTTACTAGATAAAACTGCATGGGGAATGTGAGACTACCAGTTATCCTGAGGGAAACTTTGGAGTCAACCAGCTACTAGATGATTTGATTAGTCTTTCACCCCTATATCCAGGTCAGATGACCAACTTGCCCAACAGGACCACTATGGACCTCCACCAGAGTTTCCACTGGTTTTCTTCTGCCCAGGCAGTGTTCACCATCTATTACAGGGGTTCCTAAACTCTTTTGTTCCATGGATGCTTTAGCCATTTAGGTGAAAACCATGGACCCCTTACTAAGTCCACACTATACTGTGTATTATTTAATAAGTATACCACACCAACACCAACACATCCCCACATGAACAATTTTTTTAATTTAAATTCAAGCCCATGGACTCCTTGTTAAGAACCCCTGAATCAGGTACTAACATATGCACCTGTGCTCCACCTCCCTGCAGGTTTGTGAGTCAGGCAGGTTTCATGCCCTCAGCTGACTGGAGAGGACTTAGGATGCCACCTCTGCAGCTAGTGGCACCAGCCTTCACCTTCATTGTGCTACAGGGCTGTCCTTCCAGCCCAAGTCATGCACATGTTAGACTCCTTTGTCCCGCATTTCAGGAATAGTCCAGTAGGATAGCTGACATCACTGCCAACCTGGGCACTTGCTTCACACTGCCATTCACTGTATGCTGCCTGGAGAAACCCCTGCCTGACAGCACCAGAGAAGGGAGAGCTAAGCAACAGTTGTCTACCTCAGCCCAGGATTCTGTAAGTGCTGTTGTGAAGGGTTGGGGAATTGTGCTGTAATGCTCAGGGTGATAGCTGGAAAATGTGTTTATTGAAATTTTTTCACTTAAACTCTTTTGGAAATTCTAAAACTTGTACTGGTTTTCTATTAATCTAATTTTAGAAGTTTACTCTTTGCACTTAGTTCCCTGAAGGATTTCAGTTATGGAAAAGTATTAGCTGAGAGATTTCCTGATCCTACTTCAACAGTCAGCCAGAGTTGGTTTGATTTTGTTTATGTGGATCCTTCTGTGATTTTTATTTCATTCCCTAACCTCAGTGTGTAATTAAATTTGGGACACTAGGGACAAAGTATGCATCTCCAGAAAAATATAGTCATTTGACAAGTAAATCACTCTAATCATCAATAAATAATCTTTTTTAATGGTTCTATTAAAGAAAATTGAAACTACTCAACTAAAATTTCCAGCTATCCTTAATGGTGTTAAAAACAATTCTTCTCAAATACAAATTGCCTTAAAATACACTTATGATTGACAAAATAAATGTACATAAGTGATGTTTTGGAATTGTGTAAGTTTACTGTACTTGGGAAATTGAATTTGGACAAATTTATTTTCAGCAAATTTTAGACTATATGCTGTGTTCAGTAATAGTGATGAAGTTGGTATTGTAGAGGAGAAAACTGTGTAGATAAAAAACACATTTCCCTATGAGAATCCAGGTTTAGAAGGACTGACTCAGTTATTCATAGTATTACATTCACAAACTGCAAAAATCAGAAGCAAATTAATATAAAATTAGCAGTGTGCATTATTTCATATCTCTGTTTTCCCCAAATTCTCATGTAGTTTCCTAACAACTTTTGGAGCAAGAAATCTTGCTTATATTTGTATTTCATTCCATTTAAGCATAGTTTAAAGAGATATTTTTTCCATGTACCAATTTTTCCCCTGGAATCTTTATCATGCACATACAAAACCCATACATAATTGTGTAAGATGGTAGATGGATGCAAGGAGGCCACTCAATAGTTTCAGTTCTGCCTCATGTTGAACACTTGGGCCTGGAGATAATTATTAAAACTCGGTGCATTTTTTTTTCATCATCTTAGAAGGACAGAAGAGAATAGGTCATTGGCTTTAAGCTTCCTAGTTTAAAGAAAATACTTTGCTCTTTAAACAAATGAAATCCACTATGCAAAACTGATTAAAGTAGAGAATCTGTGATTGGAGGCAGATGCAAACCCTGGACCTGCAGCCTCCACCACAAACTCTATGCTTCCCTCTGGAGAACATTCTCTGATGCCCAATGGATTTTCTCCTTGTGCCACGTTTTACCATTTTTCAAACTATGGGTTTATGTAAACACAATGGTTTGCAAAAAGAAATGGGTCACAGAAATACATTTACTCCTCCCATTTTATCCAAAATCTTATTAACTTGATCTAATAGCATAAGGATGCTTTGCAAAGTTGCTAAAAGTACCCTAGTCCTATTTTGTTTTTAAACATTTTCCACTGCGTGTATATGTATGTGTACCAGCATGAGTGTACATGTGTCTCAGTAAAATTCAATGGAAAAAAGGAAAGACTATGCTTCACTGAGGTCATAAACCCCTATAATTACAAGGCTCAATTCAGTCAAACCAGGGAATTATAGCCCTGTGGAATCCTTTTCACTTTTATATCAGAGCTTGGGAAAAACAGTAAACAATTGTACAGGAGACATTCTACTGTGAAGAGGAGACATAATCCTGGAACAAGGAGAGGCCCCCAAAGTTCAAATATGGCACTCAAGTTTGTCCTCTGTGCTTGGACCTATATTGGGTTATACCATGAGTTCCTTGGTGGGGAAATAGCCTTCTTTTATTATGCATTAGGCTATTGACCTTTAGGAAAATGCAAAGTCAGACCAAAATAGGATGTCACTACACATCAATTAGAACAGCTAAAATTATGAATAGTGACAATGCCAAATGCTGTCTAGGATGTAGACAGCCTGAATCTCTCAAACATTGTTCATGGGAATATAAAGTGGTAGAGCCACTCTGGAAGACAGTTTCTTAAAAACAAAACAAAACAAAAAAGACACCATGAGATGCGATAATTGCTCACCTGGATATATATGCAAGAAATCACAACTTATGTCCACACAAAAACATGAATATTTAGAACAGCTTTACTTGTAATAATCCCCAAATAGAAACAACCCAGATGTTCTTTCATGGGTGAGCATTTAAACAAATTGTGGTCCAACACTAGAATGAAATACCAAACAGTAATAAAAATCTACAAATTATTGATACAAACAACACCATGGATGGATCTCAGGATGCAATGCCAAGTGAAAAGCCAACTTTAAAAAGTCACTGAGGGAATTGTGGGAACACAGGTATGGTTAAGCGCTCACTAAAACAATGGAGAAAGGGCTCTATAAACAATTGAAATCCACTATGCTGACAAGAAGAAATGCTTTGGAGTACAGCAGACCAGGACATTGCTTCACAACACCCAGGAGAAAGAGGGACAGAGAGACAAAGAAACAAAAACAGCTAATCAGAACATAGACAACAGTAAGGAAAGAGAATAGAGGAATAAATAAAGAAAGAAAGAAATAAAACAAAAACAAAATAATACCCGAGAAGAGAGAGAAGGTAATCTGCTGAATTACACATCAAGATAAGCAAATGCTTAGCCATCAGCAAAAAACTTACAAGCCATACAAAGAAACAGGAAATTATGGCGCCATCCACTGAAAAAACTAAAAACCAGAAGGATATTCAGAACATGGAACAGCTACCAGAGATTTCCAAACAATATCATGAATCAACTTAAGAAGTGAAGGAATAGAATAAGTTTATTAAGAAAACACAGGGAGAATATACTGAAGAAAACATAAATATACATAAAAAGATAATGGATATGATGGTGATGAGTGACACAATCTAAGAAAAAAAAAAAAAAAACACTGGAAGCACATAACAGCATATTTGAACAGGCAGAGGAAAGAATCAGCAATGTGGAACACAGTACATCTGAAATCAAACAGTAGCCATAAAAGATAGATAAAAGATGGGAAAAATACAGAAGGGACTTAGGGATTTGAATTACAACAGGAAATGCACAAATAAATACATTATAGGCATCCCAGAAGAAGAAAAGAGGGGAAAGGGAGAGAAGGTGTGTTGGAGGAAATAATGGCTGAAAACTTCCCAACCCTATAGAAAGATGTACATACATGTCCAGCAAGCACAGCACAGCACAAGCAGTATAAATTCTAACAGGCCTGCTCCAAGATATATACTTATCAAATTGTCCAATGCTGAAGACAAAGAGAGAATAATGCAAGCAGTAAGAGAATAGAGAATAGAGATCCATCACATACAAGGGACGCTTAAGTGCTGATTTCTCATCTGAAACATGGAGACAAGGAGGCAGTGGTATGACATAGTAAAGTGCTAAAAGAGTGTAAGACCAAATTAAAAAAAGAGAAATAACAACAAAATGTGGCATACAAGTACCTAAAGAAAATATGGCTGATGTATGAAATTCCTTGAGAGTAATAACACTGAATGTTAATGGACTAAACTGACCAGTCAAGAGACACAGATTGGCAGAATGGATAAGGAAATATGACGCATCTATATGCTGTCTAAAAGAAACTCACCTTAGACTGAGGGATGCAAGGAGGATGAAAGTGAATCATTGGAAAACAATTTTACAAGCAAACAATAACCAAAAAAGGGAGGGAGTAGCTATAGTATATTGAACAAAAAAATCTTAAATTAAAAGCTATTATAAGAGACAAGGAAGGAAATTATATTGTAATAAAAGTGATACTCTAGATTACCTAAAATATTATACGGAACCCACTCGGATTCCCATGTTGCCCACCTCCCACACCTCCCACCACATCCAACACAAACATCTCCCATAGTGTGGCCCACCAACCTCAATGAACTTACACCTCCTGTATTCTGTTATTGTAATGGCTTCATTATTGAAGAAGCTTTGGATCC
>JAKSZT010054387.1:1213636-1265791 GCA_026826555.1 Tolypeutes matacus | reverse complement strand
TTAAGAAAACAGAGCAAGGCTTCATTTGGAGGCTTTTGATTCAGCCATTTTTACCATCCCATTTCAGTTTAGTAGGAGTGAAGTATTATCCAATGTTTATGAATGGATGGAATTTTTAAAAATAATATTTGGTATTAATAGGTATTTGGCCAAATTGTATGATCCATCTGCTTAGCAGGAGGTGATTCAATCTTTTGAAATTGAGGGGCAGTATCAGAATGTGTGAAATTCAAAAAACATGGAGAAAATTTGAAGTTATTATGGAGACTAGAAGTATGATTTAATTATCGATAGAGCTGTGTTGCTACATATACATGATAGCCACTAGTTGTGATTCTGTTTATAGCAGTTCAATATCCTAGTCACATGCTCTGTCAGGTGCAATTGTAGAAATTGTATGTATGTGGAATGTTTATTGGTAGACATCTAAATAGTAAGATGAAGGTAAGAAAAAATTAAAATATTGTTCTTGGTATATATCTGTGGGAATTAGTAAATGAGGAATATCTATACTGTAATAACGAGGGCAGAGACAGGATAGAGGCTGATGTTTGGGAACAGAGAACAGCCCTGGATCTACCCTAATGGAAGGTAAATCTTTGCATGAAGAGTAATCATGTGAAGGAGCAAAAAGTAGTAGTTGTTAACAACAGGGTGTGGACCCTGATTATTGATGTGACAAGGGACATTCCAGGTAAAACATTGGTATGGTGTAATTGTCCAGAAATGTAAGTTTGGCAGATAGGCAAACCACAATTCAAATTCTAGCTTTGTCATTTTATAGCCATTTAATCTTATCATATTACTAAAATTTTCTGAATTTCTTACCAAGTAATTTTTTATATTGGTAAATAAACCGTAATCAATTAAGTTATTTTGAGAATAATGTAAGGGGGATCTATGTCACATTTAATATATTATTTTCACTTTTTTCCCTAGCTTTCAGATACAAATGGGCATTTTCTTCTGTTTATATATCACCATTTCACCCAGGAAATAAATTTAATTAACAAAGTGTTAAGGTGAGAACCTATAGGTTATAAAGGATTAATGCAGGTATGTTGCAACTGGAGATGATTACTATTGAACAGAACTTCAGTAACAATTTGCCTCCAATTGAGACAAACAGGTATCTTCCTGCATTCACCCAATCTATATTTTCTGAGTCTTTTTATCTTACAAGGATTGTGGCATATTTCAGAACATTAAAACCCCTATAATCTGTTACTTTCTGATAAAGGGAGTTTATGCACTAGATTTGGATGAATGACATTGATCCATCCAAAAGATATGTCCTTAATTGAAAACTCAGTCATGAATTATATTTTTAATTTTCAAGAGTGGGATAAAAGTCTATTTGGGAAATATCTAAAATCAGTGTTGAAGGATTGATATTTCTAGAATCTCCATTAGGGAAACCAAAATGAGTTAGGGGAGAATATTCCCAAGGGCAGGAGCTGTGTAAAGTGTTTGCCTACTAGGGAAAAACAAAATTTTCCCTATGTTTTGCCTAATAGGGGAAAATAAAATCCACATGTGGCATGTGTTAGGGTTACCTATGTTTTCTAACAAAGTGGGAAAATGTAAACTTCTGAATAGTGTGGACTAATTAACATATAAAATCATGGTTTTCATGTTTGCATCTGTAATATACCTGTATAAATATTTTATTTATGAGCATCAATGGCCATAGTATTATTACTTATTATACTAGGAGATGAGAGTCTTCCCACTGTTTTTCTGAAGCACACTGTATGTTTCTGTTGAATGGGTGCAGATATTCTCCCAGATGAGGTATTTAAAACAGGTGACTCTGGACAATGTTCACAAGTCTTGATTCTCATGGCTTCTTTCTCCATACTCAGCATTGTCTGCTTTGCCTTTGGCCTCTTCCTGAGAGTGGAAGATCAGAGGTATTCACTTGATGGTCAGTCATTTGCTAATGCATCCCCTGGTGAGTAAGGAATTACTGTTTCTACTGAAATTACATCTCAATTGCCAGAACATGGGCATGCTTCTCCTATTACACTATCTATTCTAAGTGCACTCAGTAAACATTAAACAATATCAGAGTCATGCAAGTCTGACCATTACTCTGGAACAATAATGGCAGTTCAGCAACAGATTAAGAAATAATCTCCTTCTAATACTGACAATAATTTTTCCACCCTAAATTAAGGCTGTGTTTTCAGAGAAGAGACAGAGCCCATGGCATTTATGGGAAAATAATTTCCCCAGTAACCTTGTAAGCAGTAGTAATGGGCTTAAGATTGTAGTGACAAGATGCTATAAATGTGAGCAAAAGCAAAACTTGACACTACAAATGGGAGGCAGATGTTTGAGGAGGTGAGTTCAATCAATTCAGTGTTAAAGACGCTGTGTTAAGTGTTGTGTAGTGTCCAGGGAAGCACCAGAGATAATTAGGGGAGGAATGGAATGAGAAATAATTTGTTGATTTTCTCTAATAATAAACATCTTAAATTGTATGTAGATATTTTGAAAAGATGCTTGAAATTCTTATCACTACTTTGTCCCTAATCAACCATTTTCCTCTTTGTAAATAACATTTGTGTAAATTTGAAAAGTGGAAGCAATGAATAGGGAATATTTTTTATTTTATTTTGGCTGTCCATAGAGAAAAACGAGTTTAGTAGTTAGAGTAAAAATTTAGGTTTTTTGAAAATTGTTGAAGAACTGGAAAGATCATAATACATTAAGAAGCCTACTCTATCTTTTATATGAGAATCAAGAAGAAGGTACAATAGAAAATGATAAGCAGGATTTGGAGGTCCAAGATAAAATTAAGTACAACCTCCTACAATCAAGAAAGTGTCAGGCTAGGATTGTAATTCAGTACAGCATTCTCAGGTGTCCATGACTTGTGCTATTAGACTGCATTTCCTTATCTTTAAAAAAAAAACTTCTTAGCTTATAGATTTCAAAGATGACATTACCAACACACCCCAAGTTCTGCAGGAAGCCTGTGAATTCCTGCAAAATGCAGGAATATTTACCACATGATTTCCTTCAATTTTAATGAATAGACATATCTCTTGATGTTAATCAGTGTTTATTTGTACTTATGCCATTTATACATTAGCTCATTGTCATTATTAAATTCATAACAGTTTGTTAAACCATTTTATAGATGAGGAAACTGAGGTTCGTGGGGTGGTTGGAATAAAGAAATCCTAGTCATGGTTACAAAAGTGGCAGATCATGAATATTGCTTACTTTGTGATGAGTCTGTATATTTATATGAAATTGGTGGAGAAATGTGTTTAAGTTATGATATCTCAAAACTGTTTACAAGTTTACAAGTGAAATTGTAAACTCAGCATGTGGAAATAATAATCACTAGAATGTTGGGTAACAGCCAAGTTATATCACACCACAACTCAGAATATTACCTTATAATGAAGCCTTTGTATTAAGCAGGTGATAGTCTTTATAAGTGTATCTAATATACAGATGTGAGGCCAGCACTCAGAATGATCTGACTGGAATCTGAAGCATAATTTGTGCTTTCTCTCCACAAAACCACTCCATTTCTTAGTGATGTCCTCTAACCCAAATTACTGTGATATTACTGTGGATAGCTTTGTTTAAATTCAAACATTTGTGTTGTTTTAGGAATCAGTGACTTCAAAAATATAGCTATAGACTTTACAAAGAAAGAGTGAACCATGATGGACATAACAAGAGACAGTTATTCAGAGAGGTCATTCTGGAGACCATTAACCACCTGGTTTCTATTGGTGAGCCTCCAACGTTTTATTATCTATCTATCTATCATCTATCTATCTATCTATCTATCTATCTATCTATCTATCTATCTATCTATCATCTATCACTTATCTATCTATCATCTATCTACTATGTTTATATCTATCATTATCTAAATCTGTTTCTAATGCATCTAATTTATCCTTTATCTTTGGAACATATGTCTGGAAAACCTTTCTTCTATGCCATTCCAGTCTCTGCCCTTATCCTTTCATGCAACTTACAACTATCTGAAAGGAAGTTCATTATTCACTTATTACTTAAAACATTTTTCACACTATTGGATTCTAATTTTCCTAACTAATTTTTGTCTCTTTCTTGCTACTTCATCTTCAATATAGAGTACTGTGCTGAGAACTCATTGAACGTTATTTAAATGAATATATAAATTGGGTACATATTACCTTTTAATTCTTTAAAGACTATATTGATATTTCTCTACACTGTAGAAAAATAACATGCAAGGACTTTCAATATATACCTATTTGTTTTCCGAAGACCTTAAGTTTATTGGATTAAAAAAAATACTATTCAACCATTGAGGAAACATAATCTTTCCCTTTATGTGAAGAGTGAAATTGCTGCTGTCTTTGAACATGGGCATGGTCCTCAAAGACCACAGATCCTTAATTTCTTATGAAAGCCTCCCTTTGCTATTCAAAGATTGACAATATCCTGTGTTCAAGGTGTGCGTCCCTGTATTGACATTCAGTGTTTACTTTATTTTTTCATATCCTGCCCCGGATTTGAATATAATGAACTATCATCAGATAATTCAAAATCCATTTTATCTCTTTCAAATAAACAGTTTATAAACTCTGTAAATCAGATAAGATTTACAAGTTGCATCAGGGAGAGGAACTGTGGAAAGAAATATTAGGGTTTCTCAAAGATTAGAAACTAGGGTGAGCTCCAGGAACCTGTGCTTTCATACAAGGAGGGTCTTGGTGAATAAATTAGTAGGTACTTGGAATGATCAACAGAAAATATCCTTAAGTGAGTGATTGCCTCTTAAAGGTTGGCATGAACAAAGGGCAAAAAATCCTGAAATGAGGTCATTACTTCTCAAATAAACTAATCTGTATTCAAGAATCCATCTGCCATTGTCTTTGGCTTTAGGCAAAGGAATATTACTGTCCTTATTTCATTAAAAATTCACATAATGTAACTTTCTATGGGTCCCTCTATTTGAAGATTACTCTCACTTTACCTCCACAATATCTAATCTTCATTTTATTTCCCCCTCTTTTTTAAATTATTGTTTTTATTTTTAAAGAAGCTTTAGATTACTTAAATGTTACATAAAAAATATAAGCATTCCCATATGTACCACTCCCTCCACCTCCCACACATTCCCATATCAACATATCTCATTAATGTGGTATATTTGTTAAAATTGATGAACACATATTGAAGCATTGCGACGAACTATGGATTACAGTTTACATTACAGTTTACACTCTGCCCTGCACAATTTTGTTGGTTATTACAAAATATATAATGGCATGTATCAATCACTGCAATGTCAAATTTATGATATATCTTTATTTGACATTATTTCCCCATTCCCCATTTAATTAACAATATTGAACTATCACATGATCATTGGGGTTTTTCAGATATTTAATTCTGGTAGTGTCAGTCTGATAATGTTGTTTTGCCCAAATATTTCAGACCATGAATGTGAGCTTTAAACAAGAAATTATATCCATACAGTGTATCTACAAAAATGACACATCCAACATCTTGGCAATGGTAAATTTCTTGTGTATGAACCCTGGTCATACAAAGAAAGAACTGGGAATTGAATAAGAAAGAAACTCAGAACAACAACCTGACTGAAATTAAAGTGTGATGAATCACTGATGAAAAAATTTTGGTATGTTTAAATTTAGGGAAATTAATTTGACCTCAAATGTAAAAAATGAATTCTTATAAAAGGACAGTTGCGTAAAAATGGCCATATACTTCATCTTTGAAATATAATGAAGACTTCAAAAGTAATTAGAGATGCTACAGAAGATAAAATCTATTCATGAAAGTAACTGACACCCCACGTTAATGAAATTAACGTGAACAATTTTAAATACAGACTTCCTGAGTGATTAATCCAGAATGCATGCGTAGAGAATAGAATTAATGAATATTAGTAAGAAAATTTTAACAGTCTCTCTTCTCCTTCCAACAGCAGACTTCTCACACTTTGGAGGATCTCCTAGATTGTAATTATTTGGGAGATGATTACATTCACAACTCCACACTGATTCAAAATATTTTATCTAATAGGGGAAAGAAATCCTACATCAGTGAACAATTTCAAAAAGTCCTCAGGGACCAGTTACCCTTTAATCAATGTAATCAAATTCACAGTAGAATTAAATCATAACTATCATCAATGTGGGAAAGCCTTCAGCCAAAGTTCTCACCTTAGACAACATGATAAAACTCACCCTGGAGAGAAACCCTTATGAATGCCACCATTGTGGGAAAGCCTTCAGCCAGAGTGTTCACTTTGGAGACTATGACTATACTCATACTGGAGAGACACCATACAAATGTCATGTATGTGAGAAAGCCTTCTGCAAATCTTTTTGTGCTTAGACAACATAAGAAGATTCACACTGGAGAAAAACCTTATAAGTGACATATATGTGATAAGGCCTTCAGGCAGAGTGCTCGCCTTAAACAACATGAGAAAACTCACACTGGAGAGAAATCCTAAACATGCCATCTATGTGAGAAATCCTTCTGTTATCACTGTACCCTTACACAACATGAGAAGACTCAAATGGAGAGAAAACTTATGGATATCATCTATGTGGCAAAGCATTCAGTCAGAGTTCTAAATCTAGATAATATGAGAGAACTCATGATAAATGTAATGAATATGGAATGTTCTTCATCAACAGACTATTGTTGAAATAAATGAGAGAACCCACACAAGGATATAAGTATATATCAATGTAATCTGTGCAAAATGCCTTTATTTCTCATTTAAGCATGAGTGAATTACACTTTAATGATCCCTACATGATATGGAGGACATTTAAGCTGAGCTCTAACCAAAATGCACATATGCTATAGATAGAGTAGTAATAATTCCTACAGCTGAAAATCAACATGAAAATCTTTAGCAGGAGTCTGGAGTAAATACTCAAAGAAAAATACATGAAAAATACTTTAAATATATATCAGTGTAATGAATGAAAGAAAGTTGTTAGTGATTTCAAATTTCTTCATCAACATGAAGATTTTTATACTGAAGAAATACAATCTTAAAATCAAAGTGGAAAAAAAATACAGGTAGTGTTCAAATCAGAAATATCAGATGGAGAAAAACCTTCAACAAAATGCTTTCCACACTATTCTGATATGATTTCTGAATATTGCCTAATTACTTATTATTGAAAAATATTGAAGATAATAATGTAAGGTCATGAAGTGATCCATCAATGTTGTGTGCAGAGTTTTGTAATAAGAAGTAACAAGAATAGGAAAATTTCCCCAAATTGATGAGCACTTGCAATGTTATGGGAAATAAAAGTTGTTGCTGTAATTTCTGTAATATGGTAAAATTTCTATTTTTATGCAATAATAAATTGAATTATAATGATGGAGGTGAATCTGAATATTACATTGCATGTTAACTGAATGATATGCCATATGTTTATACATAGCAGTGATTAATTGAACATTTATAAGTGAACATAAGTTATCAATAATGTTCTGATGGTGCATAAATTTCCCTTTAAAATGCCATTATTGCTATTATAAGTCAAATAGGATGTAAATTAATTTAAATATGATATATAAAATAATGTTGTTAGGCCTGTAATATTATGGGTATCTGGGAATGAAAACTCACAATCCTTAGTGAGGGAATGTACAATTTCCTACAATAAAAATTAGTAGACTTAATGGTATTCTGTTGTAGACATATTGTGACTCAAGCAATGGAAGAGATTATAACAGTGAGGTGGAGCCAGTGGCCACTAGATGCTTTCAGGGCAGGGTGGGCAAGGGCAGTTGTAATACAGGTGCTTTTTCAGGACTTGGGGTTTGTCCTGAGTGATGTTGTGGTGATGGATATAGACCATTTTACATCAGCATATACCATGAAGAACTGTGTCAGAGAGAATGTGGTCTACAATGTCAACTGTGGTCTATGCTTAGTGGCAAAACCCCGGGATGTGTATATCCATTGCAGGTGATGTGCCACACTAATGAAAGATGTTTATGTGGGATGTTATGGGAGGTATTGGAGGTGGGGAACATGGGAATCCCTGTAATTTTTGTGTAACATTTATGTAATCTAAGCATCTTTTAAAATATATATGAAAAAATTAACATTTATGTAAGCAAATGCACATATATGCATATATATGTATATATCATTTTACAAATACTGGTTTGTATTGTGAAAAATTTGATTTTTCTCCACAATAAATTTTTTAAAAAAATTAGTTGTCAAATGACTTGTGGCCAAAAAATGCAGATATATCTCAGGGCATGAGGTGGTGGAAAATCACTGCAGATATGAGGAAGTCCATATTTCCAAAAGCCTGGGAACTCATAGGGGGCACATCCCTCATTCATTCTTTCATTCACAAAGTACTAATATTTGATGATTCATTTTGCATATTTTCTCTCCAAATACCCACACTTCATGCAGAATAAATGGTACTAATTTTGAAGTGCCTTAGATATAAAAATAGCTCCAAAGAGAGGAGGCCCATCTTGGAAGAATATCTGATGAGAGTAGGCTAGGGTAAAGGTGGGAGCTGTATAATAGGATTTGGGCCTCTTCATATCATTTATTTCAATATTATATGCTTATTGAGGTTTTCAATTGTTCCAGGACCTGAATTTTCTGGGGACTAAGTGGTAAAATATACAAGGTTCCCAACTTCATTGCTGTTACATCCTAGTAGAAATGAAACAAAAAATAAACATCAAAATAAAATGCGTGAGATTCAATAATGACCTAAGATTCTGGGAATTTCCCACATCAGATTAGGCCCTGTAGGTTTTGAGGAAATTGGAAGGGACCAGCGTCAAGAAATGTTGGAAGCTACAAAAGGCTGAAAAAGGCAAGGAATGAATCATCACAGGCTGGAATAGCTGAGGAAATGGATTCTCCCTTAGAGTCTTAAGATGGAGTGAGGTCCTACTGACTGAAATATTGATCACAGACCAACGAATTTTGAACTTATGGACTTATTGTAACACAATAAATTTTAATTAAAAAATTAGATAGTCCTTTTAACAACTTGATTATTTTTAATCTCATCCATTGTGTCTTTCATTCCCAAATCGATGTGACTTTTAATGCAAGCTTATAAATTGTTATTTATGTTCACCGAGGGTCTTCTTAATATTTTTTTTTCTTTAAGTCATATTTTCCTTCAACTCCTTGAGGAATTGAATTGATTTAGGAGATTTGTGATTATTATTGATTATTCATCTTAAATCCTGCTTCACTTCAGGAATTTTGGTTTATTCCTTTGGGTGTGTCATATCTTCCTGTTTCCTAGAGAGGCTTGCAATTTTTTCCCTGATATCTAGGTATCTGAATATATTATGAATTTTCTATAATGGTCAATTTCTCTCTTGCTTAGTGGTCTGTTTCACAGTTCTTCTTGGATTTTTGGATCATCTTATTCTCAGTCTTTAAACTGGCCCAGATTAAATTCACAAAATTGATTCAATGTCTTACATATGGATTGCAGATTCTCCCCCAGGAGTTTGGGACAAGGGAGCACTATAAGCAGTGTTTTCCTTGCAGTTTCTGGGCCAGCCAGCAGATGGTGTTCGTTGTTGAATCTTTCCACAGAGGTGACTCTTTCTATCTCAACTTGAAAGTGAACTTCTCTGCCCAGAGTTGAGATTCAAAATGGGCTCTCCTGGTCAAATTCACTGAAAGGAAAATGCTCTCCATCCTCTGCCACATCTTCTCTTGTTCCAGAAAGGAAGACATCTGTTCCCCCACTTTATATGCTGCAAAGTGTCACATGTTTTATCCAGGCTGGTTTCCTTCAGGGTTAGGGACAGGTGCCATTCCTGGACCTAGCTAGGGGTTAGTAACTAACTCATATTTTTCTTTCACCCTTTCAATCCCTCTGATCCTCATACTCCAGGGGGTTATGCAGCACTCTCCTCATCTGCAGAAGCACAAAGCAGATTCCTTGGCAATATTTTGCTCTTCCTCTGTTGTTTTTATGAGAGAGTTGAGTCTTTTCATGACTCTGTCTCTTGGTCTTCATTCCATCTTGGATAATGTGTGCAGCACTCAATATAATCTTGGGGCCTCAAAGCAAGTCCTTCAGACAACTTCTGCTCTTTCTTCCTGTTTTGCAATAGAGCTGTGCTCTGACTGCCTACTCTAATGCAGTCTTAATGAATTATTCTCATTCTCGTCTACAATGTGAGCTACAGTCCATGCTTAATGGCAACGCCCCAGGATATGTTTATCAGTTGCAATTTATGTCCTATAATAATGAAGGATGTTGATGTGCGAGGTTGTGGGAGGTGTGGGAGGTGCGGCATATGGGAGTCCCTATATTTTTTGTGTAACATTTATGTAATCTAAGTAGCTTTAAAAAATAAATAAGTTAATAAATAATTTAAAGAAATTATCCATACAAAGAGTATTAAAATAGGGGAGTGTTTGTGACTCAAGGGTTGAGCTCCTGCTTCCCATGTATGAGATTCCATGTTCAATCCCTGTGGATTACTCCTATAAAAATAGGAGAGTATAAAAATACTTTTTAATATTCCCTATGACCAACAGCGAAATTCCTTCTCTATCCTCAACTTTCATTTTACCATTCTCTTCCAACTGCATTGGCTGATGCTTTGGGGTATGTATTTCTGTCTGTAAACAGATACATTTCTCTCTTTTCATCCATCTCACACCTCACCACAAATGAGAAAGCTTCTTATCTATTTTCAATTTCCAAAACTGTTATTTTTTAGGTTACTTTTCTGAGACCACAAAAATATTACCTTTTTGTATTCTTGAAATGTTCTCTACCTTTCATAGAGTCTCTTTTTCAAATGTATGCTGAACCTTGTTTTCTTTTTATATGCAGTAGTGGGAACTTAGAGATTACTGAAGCTTTGAATATCTGTATCCTTCAATAAGGCCCTCATTCTGGTATGCTATGACTGGGCTTTTCTGTGAGGAAAACTCTTCACTGTTTCATAACATACTAATAGAAGAGTGGTCAGATCATGGTAATTCCATTACAAAAACATATAGGAACTGAAAAGGATGTACACAACAAAGTAGAATTTCAGACATTTAAAAATGTGTTCCGAAGTTCGTGATTTAGAGATAGGTGGATTTGAATTCCAGTCTTGCTATTGGTATATAGCTCCTGAAAAACCTAAGATTCTTATACTCTTCATAGAGATTTTAATGGGGAGCAAAATAACTACAATAAATGAGATGCTTGAAGTTAAGCACCTAACACTGTACCTGGCTTTTGAAAAAACTTCTGTACACAAAAATAAGCTGACTTGACATAAATGTACCTAATTCACAATGCCATCATTAGAATTCCACCCATAGAATTCATTTTTGGGAAGCCAGAATTGTATCAAAATTAATGGCAGGAAAATTGACCAAAATCAGTTTAAGGGGGTAGTAGTTTATTACTTAGTGTTCCCCATCCAAGTAATCAAAGAGCTAGCAGAAACTTGTGGAGAAGAATTCCAGATCACACTGAATATATAACAAAATAATTTTAATTATATAAAAGTATAGTTCAATTAAATAGTATAATTATTTGTATGCCTTAAAATAAATTATAAAACATAAATTTCAATTGATGAAAAAGGAAAAATCTCAGTTATAATTGCATGTATAATAAAATTCACATATAATGACAAGTATAGAGTACAACTTGAGACTATAAATTTTCCAACTTCTTAAAACACTTGAAAGCAGAAGTATATTTTCTAAATATGAAAGGAAAATTTTGAATTAAAATAACAGGGAGAATTACAGTTAAGTAGAAAGATCACTGTTAAGTAGAAAGAATTCTGTGACTGTTAAACTTGAATCCACATCAGAATTAGGTGGAGATACAAAAAATATAAATGATTGGGGGACCTTATTTGAAATTGCTGTGATTTGGGGCAGCATTTTTTAATGTTAATTTAATAATTTTTTTACCCAATATATCACAGCTTGAGGAAACAGTAAAACCTGCACAGAAAACTTGAAATAAGTAGAAAGCCCATCTTTACATTAAGTAAGAGAAATCAGGAATGCTGGTTTATTAATTCGTGGTAAAAATTTGCCATAGCTGATTGTGGTAATAGATGCAAGAAGAATCAGATTTCAGAACTTGCTGCAATGTATATTTTCAAAACAAGAATGGCATCCTGAATTGCACAACCACAGCCACTTATTTAAAAGAATGGTGACAATTTAAATAGACAGGAGTGGATGTTCTTTCGACTTTACCCCTGAGAAAGAAAAAAACAAGGGTAACAGAAATAAAGAAATCACATATTTAATCTATACAAGAATGAAATATATTTGAATGAAACTCTATGATACATGAATAAGAAGAAACTGCTCATTATTATTGGCTGGGTGAATATTAAAGTATAATATATAAACTCTAGGATGCATTTGCAAGGATGTAGAGTAAATGGGGCTCTCCTTTACTGAGTATAAGGTCAACATTGCTTCAAATATGTTGGATTTTAATTTGATGTGATTTAGTAAAGCTGTTTGTTGAACATACCCTAAGCTATAGTAGGTCCAGTCCTAGGTGTGCACCCTGGTGTGCATATTGCACTTGTGTCTGAGGATATGTGGACCAATCAAAGAAGCATTGTTTGTAGCACTATTTCTTTTTTAATATACTTCTTTATTTTTTAAAAAAGATACTTAGATTACATAAATGTTATATTAAAAATATAGAGGATTCCCATGTGCCCTACTCCCAAGACCTCCAACATTTTCCCTCATTAAAATCCTTCATTAGTATGGTAAATTTGTTACAATTGATTAACACATTTTGAAGCATTCCCTCTAAGCATGGATAATAGTTTACATTACAGTTTACACTCTCCCCTGCACAATTTTGTATGTTATGAGAAGATATATAATGTCTTGTATCTGTCATTGCAAAGTCATTCAGGACAATTCCCAAGTCTCAAAAACGTCCCAATATTACACATGCTTTCCCCCTCTCCCTCCACTCAGAACCTCCAGTGGCCACTGTCTCCACATCAATGATAAAACTTCTTTCATTGCTAGAATCACAATAAGTCTATAGTAGAATGCCAGTAAGTCTACACTAGTCCATCATTCATTCCCCAAACTTGAGGATTCTGGGATGGTGATAGCCACTCTACCTCTAATTGATAGAAGTCTTAGATCTCATGGGACAGATGAATGGGACTATCTTGCTTGTATTTGCAGACTCTCTCTGGTCCTTGGAATGGTTGTTGTCCACCCTCATCTCTTTGTTAGTTGTCCAGGGTGAGTCCAATGACCTGGAGAGTAGGTCTTGCAACTCTGTTGAGATTCAGGGCCCAAGTGTCACATGGGCAGCATTATTCCTATAACTTCAAATACTTACAATGTTCTTAAATTATAGAAGGAACAACTACATATATCAACTTGAAAAAATCTTATGAATCTGATCTTGAGAAATATAAACAAGTACCAAAGGAGACAGAAAGCATGATATAATTTATAATTTACTACACACTTCTACCGTATCATAGATTTGCCCATGTGGGCATTGTCTCACAAACTTCATCTCCATTTCTGTCTCCTGTAAACCTATCTTCTAGACTCTAGCTCTGTGGGTCCTCCCAGTTTGTTTAATTCATATCAGTGAGGTCATGATATGTCCTTCAGTTCCTGGCTTGCTTCACTCAACATAAGGTCTTCAAGATTCACCCATGTTATCTCATGTGTTAGTACTACATTCCTTCTTACAGCTGAGTAATATTCCATTGTATGTATATATCACAATTCGTTGTTCCATTCATTTGATGATAAACATTTGTGTTGTTTCCAACTTTTGGCAATAGTGAATAATGCCATTATGATCACTGGTGTACATATATCTGTTCGTGTCCCTGTTTTCAATTCTTCTGGGTATATACCCAGCAGTGGGATTCCTAGATCTATGGCAGTTCTATAGTTAGCTTCCTAAGTAACAATCAAACTGTCCTCCACAATAGGTGCACCATTCTACATTACCACCAGCAGTGGATAGGGGTTCCGATTCCTCTACATCCTCTCCAATATTTGTAGTCCTCTCTTCTTTTAACAGCTGTCATTTTAATGAGTCTAAGATTATACTTTTGATTTCCATTTCCCTAATAGCTACTGATGTTGAGAATATTTTCATGTACGTTTTAGCCATTTGTAATTCTTTTTTGGAGAAATGTCTATTTAAATCACTTGCCCATATTTTAAAAGGGTTGGTTGTCTTTTTATTTTTGAGGTGTAAGATTTCTTTATATATGCTGGATATTAGAACACTATCAGATAGAGGGTTACCAAATATTTTCTCCCATTGCATAAACTGCTTTTTCACTTTCTTGACAAAATTCTTTAAGGTGCAGAAGTTATTAATTTTGAGGAGCTCTCATTAATCTATTTTACATTTCTTTGCTCATGCTTTGGGTGTAAATTTCATGAAACCATTTCCTACCACTAGATCCTATAGATGCTTCCCTGCATTAACTTCCAAGTTCTTTATGGCTCTTATATTTAGATCTTTTATCCATCTTGAGGTAATTTTTGTATAAGGTTTGAGGGAGTGTTCCTATCATTCTTTTGGATATGGATATCTAGTTTTTTAAGCACCATTTGTTGAAGAGGCCATTCTCTCCCAGTTAAATGGACTTCATGGCCTTGTCAAACATCAGTTGATTGTATATGTGAGGATGTATATCAGAACTGTCAGTTCAGTCCCATTAGTCAGTATGTCTATACTTCTGCCCATACCATGCAGCTTTGACCACTATAGATTTGTAGTGTCTTTTAAACTTGGGTAGAGTGATTCCTCCATTTCATTTTTCTTTTTCAATATGTCTTTGTCTATTCAGGGCGTCTTGCTTTTCAAATAAATTTCATATTTAGCTTTTCCAATTCAGTAAAAAATGCTTTGGTAATTTATATTGGGATTGCATAAAATCTGTAGAACAGTTTGGGTATGATAGACATCTTAATGAGTTTTAGTCTTCATATCCATGAACAGGAAATATTCTTTCGTTTATTTAGGTCTTCTTAGAATTTCTTTAACAGTGCTGTGTAGTTTTCTGTGTTCAAGTAATTTATATCCTTAATTAAATTTATTCCTAGGTATTTGATTCTTTTATTTGCTATTGTAAATGGGATTTTTTCATGAATTCCTCCTCAGATTGCTGATTATTGGTGTACAGAAATACTAATGATTTTTGCACATTAATCTTATAACTTGCCACTTTACTGAGCTCATTTATATGGTCTAGAAGCATTGTTGTAGCATTCTCAGGGCTTTTGAGATATAGGATCTTTTCATCTACAAATTGTGACATTTTTACCTCTTCCTTTCCAATTTTTATGCTTTGTTTATCTTTTTCTTGCTAAAGTGGTAGATCAAGTACTTCTAATACAATGTTAAATAAGAGCAGTGACCGTTGGCATCCTTGTCTTGTTCCAGATCTTAATGAGAATGCTTTTAGGATTTCACCATTGAATATGATGTTAGCTGTGGGTTTTTCATATATACCTTTTATCATGTGGAAGGAGTTTCCTTCTATTCCTATTTTTTGAATTATTTTTATCAGGAAAGGGTGCTGCATTTTGTCAAAGGCCTTTTCTGCATCTATAGTGATTATCATATGATTTTTTAAAAAATTTTGATCTGTTTATGTGGTGTAATACATTGATTTTCTTATGTTGAACCATCTTTTCATACTGGGTGAAGACCACTTGGTCATGGTGTATAATTCATTTGATGTGTTGTTGAATACAATTAGCAAGTATTTTTTTGAGGATTTTAGCATCTAGCTTCATTAGAGCAATTGGTCTATAATTTTCCTTTCCCTTGGTGTCTTTGTTTGGCTTTGGTATTATGGTAAAGTTGGCATCATAGAATGAGTTACTCAATGTTTCCTCCATTTCTATTTTTTTGGAATATTTTAAGCAGGGTTGGTGATAGTTATTTCCAGAAAGTTTTGTAGAATTCACCTGTGAAGCCATCTGGTCCTTGGTTATTCTTAGTTGGAAGGTTTTTAGTGACTGATTTAATCTCGGAGCTTGTCCTTGGTCTGTTGAGTTCAATTTCTTCTTTCGTTAGTGTAGGCTGCTTGTATTTTCCTAGGAATTTTTCCATTTCCTCTATATTATCCATCTTATTGGATACAATTTTTCAAAGTATTCTCATATGAAACTTTATTTCATTGGTGTCAATGGTGATCTCTTCTTCCTCATTTCTTATTTTATGTACTTATATCTTCTCTCTTTTTTTCTTTGTTAGTCTAACTAAGGATTTGTCAATTTTAGTCATCTTCTCAAAGAACCAGCTTCTGGTTTTGATTATTGTTTCTGTGCCTTTTTATTTTCAATATCATTTCGTTCTGCTCTAATCTTTGTTATTTCCTTCTTTCTACTACCTTTGGAGTTGTTTTCTCTTCTTTTAGTATTTCCTCCATATCTGCATTTAGGTCTTTGGTTTTAGCTCTTTCTTCTTTTTTAATATAGGCATTTATGGCTGTGGATTTCCCTCTCAGTACAGGTTTTATTTCATACCATAGGTTTTGAAACATTGTGTTGCCATTTTCATTCATTTCAGGGTAGTTACTAAATTCTTTTGCAGTGTCCTCCTTGACCCACTGATTGTCTAAGGGTGCATTGTTTAACTGCCATATCTTTGTGCCTAATCTGGTTTTATGGCCCTTAGTGATTCCCAGGTTCATACCATTGTGTTCAGAGAAATTACTTTGTATAATTCCAATCTTTCTGAATTCATTGAGACTTGTTCTGTGGCTTAGCATATGTTCTATCCTGAGGAATGTTCTACATACACTAAAAAATAATGTATATTGCATGTATTTGCATGTAATGATCTGTATATATTTATTATGTCCAGATCCCTTAATGTATTATTCAAGGTCTTTGTTTCTTTACTGATTTTCTGTTGAGATGTTCTTTGTAATGGTGATAATTATATATTAAAGTCCCCAACAATAATTTTAGAGGCATCTATTTCTGCACTTAGTTTTTCCAATGTTTGCTTAATGTATTTTCAGGCACCCTGGTTAGGTGCATAAATGTTTATGATTGTTCATTCTGCTTGATAGATTTCCCCTTTTATTAATATATAGTGTCCTTCATCTCTTACAATAGTTGTGCATTTAAAGTATATTTTGTCCAATATTAATATAGCTACACCCACCATTTTTTTGGTTATTGTTTGCATGTAAAAATATTTTCCAACTATTCAATTTTAGTCTTCTTTTGTCCCAGGACCTAAGGTGAGTTTCTTGTAGACAGTATATAGATGAATGTATTAGTCAGCCAAAGCAGTGCCAATGTGAAATACCAAAAATGGGTTGGTTTTTATAAAGGGTATTTATTTGGGGTAGAAATCCACATATACCCGGCCATAAAGCATTAAGTTTCTTCTCTCACCAAAGTCCATTGCCACGTGTTGGAGCAAGACAGCGGCCAATGTTTGCCAGGGTTCAGGCTTCTTGGGTTCCTCTCTTCCTGGGGCTGCATTTCTCTCTGGGCTTAGCTCTTCTGGTTCCTTCACAAGGTCAGCTGTAGACTATCAGGTGAATGGCTTACTTCTCTTCTTCTGGGGCCTTTTCTCCAACATCAAAACTGCTTCTCAAAAACTGCTTCAACTCTGTTCTTTGCCTTGCCTTTTATATTTGAATCCCCACCCACCAAGGGGTGGGTCCCAATGCCCTACTGACATGGCCCAGTCAATGCCCTAATCATAACTTAATCATGCCCAAATTAACAGATCAGTTTACAAGCATGATCCAATTATATTTTTGGAATTCATAATTACATCAAACTGCCTGACTGTAACATCCACCTTCTGAATTCCAAAAATATATTACAATACTCAAAAAACTTTAAATCAGTAACAATTCAAGTACAAAATCATATCATAAGCAGTTTAAAGAAATACACTTTGTCTTCAGGGAAAATCCCATCTGCTGTAGACCTCTGAAATTTACAAAACCATTTAACTGCTTCCAATACACAAATGGAAAGACAAAGGATAAACATTTTCATTATCATAAGGAGAAATTGGTATGTTAAACATGAGTCATGGATCCTCTATAGTTCAGTAAACCTGCAGGGCATCCTTCATTCGATTTCAAAGTCTGAGAGTCATTCTTAAGAAGGTGGTTTCTTCTTGGGGCCACATAGGAACCCACCCTTTCCATAGGCTTGCCCAATGGCCATTTTCTTGGTTCCACCCTTATCAAGCATCTGGGTGTTGACCAAGCTCCAGACCTCACCCTCCAAGAGTGTTGGGGTGATTGTTACACCTTACCCAATCTTTGGGTTAGAGTCTTAGGCCCCCTAGTATGGTGAGGTGAAGACAACATTCCCCCTAACATTTGGCATACAGGTTCAACCCTCTCAGAGCAACGAGTTGACCACCTGGCCTTCCCTAACCTTTGGCCTACAGGTTCAATTCTCTCAGAGCAATGGGTTGACCACCTGGTCTTCTCTAATCCATGGGGGACAGGTAAACCCCTCTCAGATCTATGGGGAGTTGACCTTAACTGCCCTAATCTTTGAAGAATTTGCTCCACCCTCACTGCACCCTGGGATGGCAAAACTCTCCCAGAACATCAGGTGGGGACATCCACCCTCTTCAACTGCTGGGAAAACTCACCTTCTCTGTAGATATGGGAAGGATTCTTCTCTTGGCCCAAGGAGATGTCTTAATCCCAGATCTCTGCTTCCACGGTTTCCTTCTTAAAGCTGTTTCTCCTTCAATCTCTCCTTTCCGAAGTCCTCTTTTGTCCAAACTGCCAGTGCTTTTGTTCATACAGCTCTCTCAAAAACTTTGTTGGTTTAGCATGCAGGAAGCAGGGATCCAAGTCATCAGACAGTAAGACTTTCCACAAGTCCTTCTGAGATAACTGCATCTTCAATTTTGAGTTATGAGTTCCAAGTTAAGTAAAGTATTCAAATAGGGCAGTTTCATCTGGGAATTTGATTTCCAGAAACTTGGAAGTTCCGGAATTGGTTTCTGTTTTCTTTGTGCCCAAAAGTTCAGTCCTTAGTGCATTTTGCTCATATAGTATTTTGCTATAAGCTGCAAGGAGAAGCCAAACCACATTCTCTGAGTTTACCTTGGAAAGTTCTTCAGCTAAATGCTCCCGTTCGCCATTTTCAAATTCCGTCTTCCATATAACACAAGGAGTTAATTTTGCTAATTTCTCTGCAACTTTAAAACATGGTTCACCTTTACTCCAGTTTCCATTAACAGTTTCATCATTTACTTCTAAGGCATCATAGGAAGTCTCTTTAGTGTCCATATTATTATCAACAGTCTCTTCAAAGTGATCAAGGCCTTTTCCATCAAGCATTTCACAATTCCTCCAAAAGATACCCCTTACCCATTTATAAAACTGTTCCCACATTCTGGTAATTACAAAAGCACTTCCCCACTCCTTGGTACCAAATTCTGTATTAGTCAGCCAAAGAGGTGCTAATGTGAAATACCAAAAATGGATTGGTGTTTATAAAGGGTATTATTTGGGGTAAAAGTCCACATATACCAGGCCATAAAGCATTAAGTTTCTTCTCTCACTAAAGTCCATTGCTACGTGTTGGAGTAAGAGAGCTGCCAATGTTTGCCAGGGTTCAGGCTTCTTGGGTTCCTCTCTTCCCAGGGCTGTGTTTTTCTCTGGGCTTAGTTCTTCTGGTTCCTCCACAAGGTCAGCTGTAGACTATCAGGTGAACGGCTTACTTCTCTTCTTCTGGGGCCTTTTCTTCAACATCAAAACTGCTTCTCAAAAACTGCTTCAACTCTGTTCTTTGCCTTGCCTTTTATATTCAAATCCTTACCCTCCAAGGGGTGGGTCTCAACACCCTACTTACATGGCCCAGTCAATGCCCTAATCATTACTTAATCATTCCCAGATTAACAGATCAGTTTACAAGCATGATCCAATTATATTTTTGGAATTCATAATTACATCAAACTGCCCAAGTGTAACAATGGGGCATATTTCCTTATGTATTCTGCCAATCTGTGTCTCTTTATTGGAGACTTTAATACATTAACATTCAATGTTTTTACTGCCAATGAATTATTATATTAGCCATATTTTCTTTAGGTTTATATATGCCTTATGTTGTTTTTATTTCTCTTTTTATCTTTTTTAGTTATTCTTACTCTCCTCCAACTTGCTCTCTCCTGTTTTGTTTTTTCCTTTCATTCTTCAGAATTCTCTTTAGTATTTCTTAAAGAGCAGGTTATTTATTGACAGACTTTCTTAATTTCTGTTTATCTGTGAATATTTTTAACTCTCCCCAACATTTGAATGCCAGCTTTGCTGGATAGAGAATTCTCGGCTGGAAGCGTTTTTCTTTTAGCAGATTAATTATGTCATACTGTTCCCTTCTTGCCTCCATGGTTTCAGATGAGAAATAAGCATGTAATCTTATTGAGCTTCCATTGTAAGTGATAGATCTCTTTTTCTCTTGCTGCTTTCTGTATTCTCTCTTTGTCTTGAGCATTGGAAAATTTGACAAGTATGTGTCTTGGAGTAGGCCTGTTAGGAATGATACTGTTTGGGGAGTCTGTGCTTCCTGGACATTTTCATTCATGTCCGTCAATAGGGTTTGGAAGTTTTCAGCCATTATTTCTTCCAACACACCTTCTGTCCTCTTTCCCTTCTCTTTTCCCTCTGGGATGCCTATAATACATATATTTGTGCATTTTGAATTTTCATTCAAGTCCATATTCATGCTGATTTTTTTCTATGTTTTTCTTTATCTCTTCTACTATCTGCCTTATTTCAGATATTCTGTCTTCCATATCACTGATTCTTTCCTCTGCCTATTCACATCTGCTGTTATGTGCTTCCAGTGTCTTTTTTATTTCTTGCATTTTGCCCTTTGTCACCATCATATCTGTTATCTTTTTATGTATATTTACAATTTTTTAAGTATGTTCTCCCAGTGTCTTCTTAATATCCTTTATCTCTTTCTTCATTTCATTAAGTTGATTCATGATATTTGTTTGGATATCTTTGGTTTGTTCTTCCATGTTCTGCATCTCCTCTTGTTTTCTAGTTTGGTTGACTGGGACATGACTTCCCTTTTCTTAGTATGGCTTGTAATTTTTTGTTGGTTTGTAAGCATCTGTTTATCTTGATGGGTTTATTCATTTGTTTAGCTTCTCTTTCTACTCTAGGTTTTAATTTTGTTGTTGTTTTGTATGCTAAAGGTTTCACTTTTACACTTCATTCTTCTTATTCTATTTTCTTGCTGTTGTTTATGTTCCCTTGAAAATAATTAGGACCAGAGAAAAGGAAATAAATAAGAAGAGAAAAAGAATAATAGTATTAATAATAATAATAAAAGATAGAAGAGGTGCCATACAAGACCTAGGAAAATAAATAATTTACATGAGTAATTCATCATAAGAAGCACAGAGGAATAAGGTTTAAAAGTGGAATAGAAAAAATGAAATGAGAAACAAAATACCAAAAAAATATAGAGGATGAATCAAAACATCAGAAAGATGAGAAGAGAGGAAAGAAAAAAGGAAAAAAAGGAAAAAGGAAAAAAAAAGAAAAAAAAAACAGAAAAAAAGAGAAGAGAGAGGAATAAAAAATAAAAAAAAATCGAAGTCCAAACAAAGAAAGTTAGGATTAATGAAAAAACTACAGAAAACACAAGATAGAAAAATGAAGGAATACAAACAAATAAAATAGATAGAAGAAAATGGTAAAAGGAAAAAAGGGGAGGGGGACAAAGAAAGGGAAACACAAAAAAAACAGAAACAAAACACCACCACAAACAACAGCAAAACAACAACCAAGGGAAAATAGCCTTCCCTGACCCCTGTGGAGCTTCTTAGGCTGGTGGTGTTCATCAGTCAATCACCCTGCAGCCTGCCTTGTGCAGATGATGTACCAGGCATTAGTGATTAAAATATTAAAAAATAAAATAAAATAAAAAGTAACCATTAAAAAAAAACAGACCCAAGAAAGCTTAAAACAAAAAGATTGTCTATATGTTCCCTGTCATAAAGTATAAACTGAATGCCTGATAACCAGGTGGATCACAATTTTTATCAACCCAGGAATCATACCAGGGGCCTTGTAAATGCAAGGGAAGAATTCCTCCCCTAAGCTAAATTGTTTCCTTAGGTTAATTGGTCTTCAGAGAACCATCTGCACACTTTCCCCCAGGCATTTTTAGACTTCTATAGCTTGCTACAATCCTGCTGATTAGGAGCCTGTCCCTGTCCCCTCTTTAATCTAATTTCTTTCTCTCCCAGGGTGTGCAGCTTGGCATGACAGCCTGCCTGAGCAGATCTCCCCTCCCATCTCTCTATCATGTCTGGTCATTTCTGAGGTTCAAATGGGGCTCAACTGGTTAAGCTTACCACAAACAAACCACTCTCCAGGTTCTGCCAGACCCCTCTTCATCCCAGGAGATGCCCCCTCCCAGTCCCTTGGCAGCAGCAAGCCCAGAGCACTGTGCCTACTTGCCATTAGGGTGGGATATATCTGTTATTTCCAGCCATAGGGGAAAGCAACTCATGGATTTCTTATTTATCTTTCTAGTACCTTCCTAGATGACTCAGAGCACCTTCCTGTTCTATATATATATGCAAAGCACCTCCTTTAGATAGGTAACTGCCTCTTCTCCACTTTTTTTGTGATAGGGTCAGTCACTGCCTACCTACTCCATAACAACTGTTCCAAGCAATTGTATGTTCTAAGAGGTTTGTTTAGAGACAGTTTCCAAAATTATTTTGGTAACAAGTATTTAAGGTACATAGAATGTGCTTTTTAAAAAATTAAAGTAAAAGATATTAATTTTGTCCTAAGAAAAATGACTGGATATTAAGAAAGAGGAAAGTGGACAAAAAAACTTGAATGAATACAGAAAATACAGAAGGTTTGCAGAAAAGGAACTTTTATTGTCAAATTTTTGGGTAAGATTTGATGGGCCTATCTCTAAAAGCTTAAATGACTTGGTACCAAATAGCATATGATGCAAAATTTAAATTTAGTTCTTTCCCTGTTAAAGTGACTAAGTTTCTAACTTCATTATTCTGTTTTAGTAAAAGGTCATAAAGTGTTTTCTGCTGAAAAACATATACAAAGCAAAAGAGTCACTTTTATCAAAATAGCTTCTTGTACTTTAACCTTATAATGTCCTTGGTTGTTTAAGAAAAACAAGTTTTTAACTTTTAAAAGAACATAAATGAGCAACTTTGAAATTTTGCTTTCTCAAAATGAAACTTTAAAAAGTATCCTTTAATTTCAAATGATTACAAAATATTTGTTTTTTCACCTTGTAAATAGTGAACTCCTAAAAATAGGTAAATTCCTTTGCTATGTTATAAGATGAATGGTAAGTGATTAGACAGTGTATAAAAAAAGAGATGGATGATGATTGTGGGAAAATGGCTTTGAATTAGGGAGCTACTGCTCATATCTCTCACAAAAACAAAGGAGAAAGAGGTAAAAGCTGCCTCAGGGACCTGCTTTGGGGGTCAGCAGACCAGGACAGTGCTTTATAAATCCCAGAAAACTGAGGGACAGAGAGATGAAGAAACCAAAACAACAAACTATGAGTTACTAAATCTCCCAACTGCTGGGAAGTGCTCCCCTCCCCAACCACTGAGATATTCATCAGGGGTAAAACCCCTGATGCATTTCAGTTGACTGAAATGGGAGCAGATTTCTTCCTCCTTGGCAGGTGTTACAAGGAAATGAGAGGGGGAGTTGGGGGCTTTTTTTTTTTGCAGTGAATTCAGCCAGCAAAGCCCTCTTTAAATATCAGCTCTGGACAGACAAAAACAGGAAAATGGAGAAAGATACACTTCTGTGGAAAGGCATGTCAAAGATCACTTCTGCTGGCTGGTCTGGAAATTACATGGACAAGGACTGCTTTTACAGCTCTATTTATGCCCCTGGGAGAAAAATCTGTGCCCCCTTAGTGAGTCCCTAGCATGAATTGATGACTTAAGATGGGCAATTTTAAAGATAAGTTGAAACCAAATATCAAAGAAGAGCTGTGAAAAAATAACAATAGGCAAGAAAGAAAATATGGCCATCAGAGTAAATTCACCAACATATCGGATGACTAGACATCAGCAAAAAATTACAAGCCAATACTTACCTGGCAGGGGAGATACCATGATCACGAAGGTGGTTTTCCCAGGGCGAGGCTTATCCATTGCACTCTGGATGTGCTGACCCCTGCGATTTCCTCAAATGTAGGAAACTCATTTGCATAATTTGTGTTAGTGGGGGTCTGCGTTCGTGCTCTCCCCTGGGAAAAAAAAATTACAAGCCATTCTAAGAAACTGGAAGAAATGGCGCAGGCAAAGGAACAAGCCAAATATCCTGAAGAGATTCAGGATTTAAGACAATTAATTAGTGATAATCATACAATTCTCCTAGATCAATTTAAATAATTGAAAGAAAATATGACTAAAAGTATAAAGGATATCAAGAAGTCACTGGGTAAGCTTAAAGAACAATTCAAAAGTCTGCAAAGAAAAGTACCAGAACTTATGGGAATGAAAGATATGATGAATGAGACTTAAAAAAAAAAAAACATTAGGGGCATATAAGGGCAGATTTGAATTGCTTGAAGTCGGAATTAGTGATTTCAAAGACAGAACGTCTGAACTAGAAAAAACAGGAGAATAGAAATAGAAGAGAATGGAAAAAATGGAACAGGGACTTATGGAATTAAATAGCAATGCAAAACACAAAAGCATATGCATTATTGGTGTCCCATAAGGAGAAGAAAATTGAAAAGGGGTAGAAAGAATATTTGAGGCAATAATTACTGAAAACTTTCCTACCCTTATGAATTACAAAACTATTACCATCCAAGAAAGACAATGCATCCCAAACAGAATGAACATGAATAGACCTACCCTGAAACACCTACTATTCAGAATGACAAATATTAGAGATAAAAAGAAAATTCTGAAAGCAACAAGAGAAAAGCAAAGCATCACATACAAGGGAAACTCAATAAGATTAAGTGATGACCTCTCATCAGAAACCATGGGCCAGAACAGTCTTTTCAACAAATGGTCCTGGAAAACTGGATAGCCATACCCAAAAGAAAGAAAGAAGACCCCTATCTCACACATTATTCAAAAATTAACTCAAAATAGATCAAGGACTTAAATATGAAAACACCAAAAATAAATCCTAGAAGATAATGTAGGAAACTATCTTCAAGATCTTGTGGTAGGTGGTAGTTTCTTAAACCTTAAGCCTAGAAGCATGAGCAACAACAACAAAAATTAGATAAATGGGACCTGCTCAAAATTAAACACTTTTATACCTCAAAGGTCTTTATCAAAAGGGTGAAAAGGCAGCCAGTTCAATGGGAGAAAATATTTGGCAATCTCATATCTGATAAGGGATTCATGTCCATGATATATAAGGAGATCATACAACTCAACAATAAAAGACAAAGTTTCCAAATTAAAATGGGCAAAAGACTTGAAAAAACAACTATCCAAAGAAGAAATGCAAATGGTGAAGAAACACATGAAAAAATGTTCAACATCACTACCAATTAGGGAAATGAAAATCAAAACTACAGTGAGACATCATTTCACACCTATTAGACTGGCTGCTACTAAAAAGTCAGAAACTTTAAAGGTTGGAGAGGCTTTGAAGAGACAGGAATACTTATTCACTGTTTTTGGGAATGTAGAATGGTACAGCCACTGTGGAGGACTGTTTGGCAGTTCCCAAGTTGAATATACACTTGCCATGGAACCCAGCAATACCATTGCGTGGTATATACCCAGAAGAACTGAGAGCAGGGACACAAGTCGATATCTGTACATTGAGGTTCATAGCAGCATTATTACCAATAACAAAAACTTAGAAACAACAAAGGTGTCCATCAAATGATGAAAGGATAAACACACTGTGGAGTATTCACATGATGGAATATTGTGCAGTGTTAAGAAGAAATGAAGTCATGAAACATATGACAACATGGATGTAACTGAAGGACATTTTGTTGAGTGAAGTAAGCCAGACACAAAAGGACAAATACTGTATGATTGCCCTATTATGAACTAAATAAATTATATGAAATATGGATATGGAGAGAATTGCATATATAAGACCATTTTTTTTGAAGTTGAACAAATTCATATTAATACTACAAAATGTTAATATCATACAAAAAAATCATTACACTAAGTGAAGGAGACCAGACACAGAGTACTACATACTGTATGATTCCATTTATATGAAAAGTAAATACAATTCAGTTTATAAAGATCAAATGAGATTAGTGGTTATGAAGATCTGGGGAAGGAATGTTAAGGGTATTGGCATCTTTCTTTTTGAAGTAATGAAATTTTTCTAAAATTTCTAGATGATGAATGTACAACATCGTGATTACACTAAAAGCTTTTGATTATACCCTTTGGATCCAATAGCCAGAAATGGCAGCTATCTACAGTGAAGAAAGTATAGAGAGATTGAGAGGTGAGGGATTTTCTTGTTTGTTTTGTCTGTTTTTTGTTTATTATTATTATTGAAATAATGAAAATGCTCTAAAAATGTTTGAAGTGATGAACAACTATGTTTTTATACCAAATATCATTGATTGTACACTGTAGATGAATTGTTTGTTTTAATATCTGTCAATAAAATTGATTTGTTTAAAAAAAAATTAGAGATGATCTTCAGTGTTATCAGACCTCTTGTGTAATTACATCAAGCCCCCAGTGCTCTGCATGGAGTCTCTCTATTTAAATTATTAGCAAGACCAGTCACTATTATGCCTAAAACAATAAAAAATATCTGCCACCTCTCTTGGTCATGTACTTGAAGTACTTGGAAATATGTTGCTGATTCAGACTCCTGTGGCTTTGCCAGCCAGTGACTGCTCAATATCATTAGATCTATGACAGAATTTACCTACAGACTTGCTCTGTTTCATAGAGCTGGAGGGTGCTATGCACACAACTTGTGGAATACTGGAGCCTACTTTCTTATTTTCTCCAGGACCAATGGTGCTGCAGTATGCTGACTGTGTGAAGGACGTACCAAGTGAATCAATATTTACCAGAGTAATGTGCATAGAACCTAAACAGGAAAAATTGCCATTACAGCCTGCTTCCATGGAAGGAAAACATTTATGCTATTGCAAACCAGGAGCTTAGATGTATTAGTTGCAGCTCAAAGAGAAACTTGTGCATTCATTATTTTTAGACCTGTAACTATATACCTAATGAATATGATAATATGCCCTCTATACTGGAACATATGCAAAATGTTATTGTACATGTTAAAAATCTTGGCAGAATTGACTCATTTTCTGAGTCATTAATGAACTTATCTATGAAATGAAGAGTGGCTCTCTTAAGTATTTCCTTTATTTTGCTTGTCATATGCTTGTCTTACTGCTGCCTGTATTGCCTTTGTGAGTTTATGTATAAGTCATTGCCCAAAATGAAAATTTTCTTTGGCCTGAATCAGGAAAAAGAAGATGAACCCTTTGCCCATTTCCCTTATATAAAGAATGCTTTTGAAACAGCTACTTAAGAATAAAAAGAGTATAAACACAAGAGGGATTTGATAGCTGGAAAACGTGCTTATTGAAATTTCTTCACTTAAGCAGGTCTGAAAATTCTAAAACCAATTGAGCTTGCTTTCTATTAATCTAATTTTAGAAGTTTACTCTTTGCACTTTGTTCATTGACGGATGTTAACCGGACCTTCTCAGTTTTGTTAACAGAAGTAAAATAAAGTCTCAAAGCAAAACCAGAAAGAATGGTGTAAATTTGTAACTTTTCTTAGAGTCAAAAAGCTTGATATCCTTAGCAGTTGGCTGAGAAAGGGGCCATGAAGGCCTTGCACCTACACAACTGTATCTAAACTGTGGTTTATTAACCACTGAAATCAAGGGCAAGTTGAACATGCTTGAGACAACACAGGACTGAGAATTTGCAAGTACCATCCTCACAAGCTTCCTAGCATTGCTTTTCTTATCCCAGACTCCTCTCCTTTTGCTTATAGAAACCCTAATTCCCATTCTCACTTTGAACTGACTTTGGGAAGAGTCCCCCATTTCCTTGCTCATGAATTCATAATAAATCACCTGCTAATAAAGAAAAAATGTTTCTCCTTTTTAGTGCTGGATCAGAAAGCCCTGTCTTTTGGAAATAGCGATGCTTTAAGTAACAGCATCACTGTCCCTGGAAACTGTGAATCTGTGATGTCACATGGTAAAGAGAGATTAAGGTTTCAGATGGAATTAAGTTTGGTAATCAGCTTACCTTAAATTAAGGAGGTGCCCATTGATTATCTATGTAGGTCCAAGGTCCTTATCTATGTAAGTCCAGGGTCCTTAAATGTGGAAAAGGTGGTAGAAGAGGGAGAAGCAAAGAAAGTGCAGTGTGAGAAGCCCAAATTGGCTGGCTTTGGAAATTGAGAGGGAATCACTAGGAAAGGAATGTGGGTAGCCTCTATAATATGGGAAAGGGTGAGGGAGTAGAGACTACCCCAAGGTCTCCCTCAGAGACCCATCTTAGGCTTCCAACCTCCCGAACTGTAAATCATAAATTGTGTTATGTTAAGCACTAAGTTGGTGGTAATTTTTAACAGCAGCAACAGGATACTCATTCAGATAGGGGCACTTCCTCTTTTAGAGGAAGGACCAATGTCACTATTAGGCAAACACATATCCCAAGGCCCACAATACCTTTAGGGGCCATGAGAGTTTAGTTTTACTTGGGTTAATCAGAAGGAAAATATCAAAATAATAATTATTGAAAAGGACTAGAAAATATAACCTGGATAATATTCATGTTTATACTCACACAGTCAAGAAATATAATTTTAAATATTTTTATGGAGGAAAGTGCCTTCAAAATCAGAAGTGCACATGACACTCTAAGTCATAGTGTGGGATCACTAAGAAGGAACAGTGGGGTTCTCACCTGAGCAGGAGTAATCTTTACCTGGTGAGAGAGCAACTAGGAGGTTTTGCAGCAGCTGGAGTCCCACTTCCTTAGATCAGAAGCACAAAAGCTGAGTTGGCATGGAGACAATAGGGTAGGAAGGCTCCCCTCTCCTTGAACTGCTCCTATTCCAAGAAAAAAACCCTGAAGAAGGGGCTCAGATCTTCAAGAACCAGTCCCTGTGGCAAAATGCAGTTATTCATCCCAGGCTCAGAGTTCAGAGGTGCCCTGGGCATCCAGACCACATTTAGAGACCTCAGAATTCACAGTAGGACCACAAATGCAGAGGATACAATGAGCTCAGCTGACTTAGAATTCACACATGTCTACATACATGTATAAACACAGATATAAAGACACACAGAAATACACATCACCAAAAATATGTGCTTGCACATACAGAAACTTACAGCTTCAATCTCTTATGGTCAGAGAAGACACTATGTATATACTAGTCAGTCACAGGGTGCTGATACAAAGTACCAGAAGTCTGCTGGCTTTTATAAAAGGGTATTTATTTTGTGTAGAAGCTTACATTTACAAGGCCATAAAGTGTAAGTTACTTCCCTTACCAAAGTCTGTTGCCATATGTTGGAGCAAGATGGCTGCCAGTCTCTGCAAGGGTTCAGCCTTCCTCTTCCTCCTAAGTCTCCATGGTCCCAGCTCCTTCTGTGCTTAGTTGTAGGTTAGTGTAAGGCTTGTCTCTCTCCCCAGAGCTCCTTTCTTTCTGGGCAGAAAAGCAGCTGCTCTGCTGTCTTCACAAGGTCAGCTGTAGACTATCAGGCTTATTCTCTTCACAGGGCCTCTGCTGTATCTAATGGAGCCTTCTCTCTTTGCTCACATATTTGCTTCTCTGTGTATTTACTTCCTGGGGCCCCAGGATCAATACTCCAACTCTCTCCTCTGTCCTGTAGTTTTCTCTGTGAGTCTCCACACACCAAAGGGGTGGGGACTCAACATCCTACTGACTGGTCCAATCAAAGCCCTAATCATAATTTATTCAAGTAAAAGTGAAAACTCTGAAGTTAATACAACCTAATATGCCCAGAGGAACAGGCCAATTTACAAACATTATCCAATATATTTTTTTTTGGAGTTCATAAATATATGAAGCAGCTACAATGTAAAATTTCAATAAATTTTAAATTTAAATTTAATTTAATTTAAATTTTAAATTTATTGATACTTATTTTGTGACCCAACATGTGGCCTTTCCTGGAGGATGATCAAATTACCCATGTGCCTTAAGACAGATTCAGGTCCTGCTGTATTGGGGTACAATGTTTTATGTATGGCTGTAAGGTCTAATTCATTTATCATACATATTACTCAAGTTCTCTGTTTCCATATTGATATTTGTTCTAAATATTCTATCTATTGATGAGAGTGTTTTATTGATGTCTCCAACTATTATTGTAGAGGTGTCTGTTTCTCCTATCACTTTTGCTAGTGTTTGCCTCATGTATTATTGGGCACCAATTTTAAGTGAATGAATATTTTTGACTGTAATTTCTTCTTGATGTAATGACACTTTTATTAATATATAGGGTTCTTAGTCTCCTGTAACAGCTTTTGCCCTAAAGTCTTTTTGCCCAATATTAGTTTAGCTACCCCAACTCTTTTGGTTGCTATTTGTATGGAATACCTTTTTCCATCCTTTAACTTTCAATCAATTTGTGTATTTGGGTATAAGTAGAATCTCTTCTAAACAACACATAGTTGGATCATGCTCCATTCTGCCAAGCTGTGACTTTTGATTGGGGAGTTCATTCAATGTTATTACTGTAAAGGCAGTACCTAATTCAGCCATTTTGACCTTGGTTTCTATGTTGTATTTGTTTTTTTGTATCTTTTCCTTTATTGAAACATCCTTTTGTATATATTTAATGTTATATAATTTATCTTACTGATCCCTTTCTCATTTATGCTTTTGTATATACTTTAAACCTTTCTTTGTAGTGATCTTGGGTTTTATATTCATATCCTAGTTTTAAAACCTATTAATTTGAAAAGATACCAATTTTAGAAAATGTATTTAGCATACATTTTCTGTGCTCCCATATCCCTCTATTTCAGGTCTTTATGTTGTTTTATTTTTTCCCACATTACCCTTTATATATTTTGTGTGTCCATTATCAGGGCACACAATTGTACTCTGTTTTTTTTTTTTTTTTTTTTTTTTTTTTTCTTTTCTTGTTCAATTGTATTCTGACTCATAGGAATTAAAAAGTGAATTTGCATATTGATATAGTTTTACTGGGTTTTACAATTACCCCTTTAATTACATTTACTGAAGATCTTCATTTCTTCACACTACTCCATGTCACTCTTTCCTGTCTTTTTTTTCAAACTGCAGAGTTTTCTTTGGTAATTCTTGTAAAGCAGGTCTTTTGTTGACAAACTCTCTCAGTTTTTGTTTATCTGTGAATATTTTTAACTCATTCTCAATTTTGAAATGCAGTATTGCTGGATAAAGAATTTTTGACTGGCAGATTTCTTCTTCAGTACTTTAAATATATCATAACACTGACTTTTTGCCTTCAGGGTTTCTGATAAAAAAGTGTCACTTAGTCCTATTGAGGTTTCCTTGAATGTGACAAATTGCTTTTCTCTTGCTGTTTTCTGAAATCTCTTTTTTTGTCATTTAATATTCTGATTAGTATGTGTCTTAGAGTAGATCGATTTGGTTTTATTTTCTGTTTGGAGTATGTTGTGCTTCCGTGACATGCATATTTATGTCTTTCATAAGAATTAGGGAGTTTTCAGCCAGTATTTCCTCAAATGTTCTTTCTGCCTTTTTCTCTTTTCTATTAATTCTGTGATATCCATGATGAGTATGTTGTATGCTTCATGCTTTCACACAAATCCTTGAGACATTGCTTGTATTTTTTCTATTCTTTTCTCTATCTGTTCTTCTGACTGTATGATTTTGAATGTACTGTCCTCTATTCACTGAATCTTTCTTCTGTCTTTTCAAATCTGCTGTTGTATTTCTCTATTGTATTTTTAATCTCCATTATTGTTCCTATAATCAGCATATTTTTTGTTTTATTTCTTTTTATACTTTCAAATTATTCTTTTTATTCACACATTGTCTTTTAAATATTCTATAGCTCTAAATCCATACTCTCCTTCATTTCTTTTAATTGACTTATAAGAATTATTTGAATTTCTTTGAGTAGCTTTTCCAAATTCTGTTTCTCCTCTGAAGTTTTCATTTATTTCCTTGATTGAGTCTTATCTTCTTATTTATTTTATGACTTTAAAATTTTTTGCTAATGTCTTGGCATCTGATTATTTTGATATGCGTCTCTGAATTTCAAGTTGTCTCTCATGTTTAGGGTTTTAGTATTGCTTGGCTTTGTGCTAAGGCTCCTTTTTGGCACTTGTCCCAACTTTTCTGGATTTTAGGGTATCTTGTGTTTAACTATTCAGATGGTCTCAGCTCTTCTTCATCTGATTTTTTTTTTGCTCTGTATATGTGACACATATTATAAGATTGCACCCTTTTTGCATTGTGTCCTCCAGGAGAGAACTTCCTTTCTTCTATTCATTCTCAGGGAATCTTAATCTGTTTGTGTGTGTGTGTGTGGGTGTGTGTCTATGTGCAAAATTTTCTCCCATGATCATACAATTTGTTTAAGTTTTCTCCCTCATTCTTTGCCCCCCTTTTCCTTACACTTTTCTGTTCTGGGAACCATCCTGTCTTTCAGGAGTTCAGTTTTCCTCTTTTTTATTCAGTGTTACTTTTCTGTCTTGTGTTTCTCCTCTTTTAGTGTATCTTACCTTGAGAACACAGATGGTGTCAACCAAAAAGTTGGGTCAATCCAGAAAGGGTTGTTTTGCATTTAGGTGGTGCAGCAAACAAAAACTGGATTGAATTAGCACACCTCTTGCTAACAATTCTTCCATACTCTCTTTCCCCCTGTCTCTCTGTCTCTCTCTCTCTTCCCTGGGAGTCCTTTTGTATGTGACATTCTTCAGTAGCATGTGTTCTAGCTGGGTCCTCTTCAGAGGTGGGTTCCTGTGCCTTCATATGCATGGGGTTTTAACTTACTACTGTGAGTGGCTCAATAATCTGTTTCCAGCCTATTTTGTCTCTGCATGACTCCCAAGCTGCACAGGATTGTGTGAGCAAGAGGCATTTAGACTGGTGGGTCCAGATAGAAAAATCTCCTACCTGATCTTGGAGATGATTCCTCTCTATCTTTTATTAAGAATTTATGCAATCCTTCTCCAGTCTCTATCATTCCCCAGAGTTTTACACAAGTGAGATTTGTTCTTTTATTAGATGATTCTGAGGGAAGATTTTTCTAGGGAATGTCTTATGTCACCATATTGATGACATTCACACTCTTTTTCTCATCATACTGATTTTTATGAAAGTAAGGCCCCAAGTCTCACTGGAGGAAAGAAGATGAGGCAAGGAAGAACTAACTTGCCCTGCATAATAAAGTTAAAAGGTGACTCTCTTGGATGGAAAATATATCATGGTGTGAATTAATTTTTGCTTTCTCCATGGGACTCGAGGCAAGAATTTCAGACTATGCAATGGCAGAAGAGAGGATCGGATCTCACAGATAAGATGGGGACTAAGTCGAAGTAGGCCCCCATAAATGATGGTTAGTTGGTTCAGAGAAGCCCTGGCTGATGGGCCTTTGGAGTACTGGTGTCTGATATTAAATTTTAGAGATTCCTGTTGATTACTGTATTTCTTTTATGCTATCCTCAGGTCTTATGATTCATCCAAGCATTGTTATGCTACAAGAAATTAAAGGAAGAACTGAAGTGGCACAAAAAAGTTGTGATGAGGTTGCTAGATGTTCATGGTCAGGGAATAGTATCATTGTTGAAAATAATTATTATGATGATGCTAAAAACTGTGGTCATAATAGCAAATATTACATAGTTACTATGTACCAGGCACTGTTCCAAGTATTTTGCATATATTATTCATTTTACCCCTGAATGATTTATTATGTAGGTAGTATTTTTAGTTCCACTTTACAGATGAGGAAACTGAAGCACAGAAGGTTGAAGGTTAAATAAATTGCCCAAATGGAAAAACTGGAGCAGAATCCTGTAGGGGAATGACTTCCTGAAGTCACCTTAGATGGGGATTGATCTGTTTCATTTGGACTGTAATGTAAAATGTGACCTGGAAGGCTGAACAACCCAGGCCCAAAGGTTCCGCAAAGGGACAGGCTTGGTCCATATTTCCATATTGCCAAACCCTGACCCTGGGCCACACAGAACAAATTTTGTGGCCTCTGAAACAGAGTCCCAAATGACTATGATGTTTAAATTATTGGTTCAATGCAAACTTCTCCTAGCTTATGTTGGGGGAAAGGGTTTGTTCATCCCTTCCAGGAAATTATTCTCCAGGCTCAGATATGCAAGGAAGGCAGTTTTCAGGGCATAAAGGAAAATTGCATTGTAAAGTGCCTAATCTAGTGTCATATATTTAGCTGCTTATGTCAAGAGGCATGACATCAGGGTGTCAGAGCTCAGATCATCTAGGGATCCAAACAACCATCTCTCCCCCTCACTTTCCCACTTGCTCTGACTGCAGAAGGCCATAACAATAGCAAGCCAAACTCTTACCAGTTGGCAGGTGAGTTTGATAATTTAATGGTTGCAATATGTGGCATCTTAGGACCACCCTTCTTCACAGAATTAAAACTTTCAATGGATATTTCATAAATTTTCAATCTTTCATGTTTTGCCTAGAGAAAATTTCCAATGAAGAGGATAAAATTTTATATTATTCAATCTTTTTACTGGCTGCACAAGTAAGTTTTTCTTCATTGTTGGTACCTTTGCATTTAAATCCAAATATTCTATTGTTTCCTATATAAAAAGCCAATGAAATAACCTAAGTTCAGTTTTCTTTTTTGCTGAATTTTGGATTACTTCAAAAATCCTTATACTTCATATCAAGGTTTGAATTGAGCATAAAATAGACATATTAGTAATAATAGATAGGAACACACATTTTCAGAGCTCTTTTGTGTCCATTCTCTCTTCATATACCTTCTTACCTGATCTTACCAATACCCTCCAGAAGCAGGTGGTTGAAGTATTAATGTCATCCCTATTTTACAAATAAAGAAACTGTCATTCAAACTGACTGAGTGTAGGACCTGGGATCTCCATGAATTGATGGTCATTTCAGTTTTAAGAACATGGTATCAGGCTCAGAGCCTGAATATCCCAACTCAATTTAGTGAGAGTCCCATCTGTTTGGAATTGTGATAAAATTCTTTTGCACGATTTCTTGACCTGTCCTCTGCCAGCTCCCTTTGTTTCAAAAGAATACAAGAAGGCAGATAATGCAGAACTGTTTCTAATTTTTTTTTCTAAAAAGAAAACATCTTTATAATTTAAAAGATATTTTCAGATACCCTCATGTGAGAGGATCATTGGCTGTGCCTAGTAATTCGATAGCACCTTCTTCTGAGATTCTATAGCATTTTGTAAAATATTTTTTTCTTTGTTTTATGAATCTCTTGATAGTGGTTGGGGATGGAAGCATCAGCCATTGATTGAATATTTAAACGTTATGAACTCTAATCAGTAACTTTGCAATTCAGAGGGGTCCTGAAGAACTTGTGATGATAGATACCAAAGAGGAGGGCAGGGATGGGTTGGAGGAATTGGTGGAGCATAGAAACATAGATATGGGCAGTCTGATGGGCTGGGGTCATGTGGTGGCAGGGACAAGGAACTCAGGTGAGGGATGGGCAGGGCCGTGCAGTGTGAAACCAAGAATGTTGTCAGGTTGTGCATGAAGGATGCCAAGAATATTTTCTAGTTTTTTCTTAATAATTCTTCTGTTAACCACAGAAATTTCACAGTTGAGCATTCAGTTCTTAATTTTCTTAGTGTATTTGTTTTTGTTTTAAGATTCATTTTATTTATTACCCCCAATTGCCACTTGTGCTTACTGTCTGCTCTCTGTGTCCATTTGCTGCACACTTTTCTGTGTCTGCTTGTCTCCTTTTGTTGCATCATCTTGCTGAGCTAGCTCTCTGCAGGTACAGGCTATCAGCTCTCCATGAGTGTGGGTCAGCTTGCCTTCACCATGACGCTGCAGGAATCAAACCTAGGGCCTGCCATATAGTAAATGGGAGCCCAATTGCTTGAGCCACATCTGCTTCCCTATATTTGCTTTTTATTGCTGCCATAACAATTACAACCAATCATGACTTAAAACAATACAAATTTATGTACTTACATTTCTGTAATTCAGAAGTCCTACGCAAGGCTCACTAGTTATCATCTGAGCTGTATTTCTTTCTGGAGACCCTGGAAGACAATCCTCTCCCTTGTTTTTTCTAGCTTCTAGAGGTTGCCCCCATTCCTTAGTTTGTAGTCCCCTTGTTTCATGTTCAAAGCTAAAAATGTAACACATCACTGGCCATTCTTCCATAGTGACATCTCTCTCTCTTACTTTTCTTCTGTTTCCATCTTCCACTTCTAAAAATCCTTAGGATTACATTGGGTCCACCTGGATAATCCAAGATGATATTCCTATTTTAAGACCAGTTAATCCTAATTCTGTCTGCAACCTTAGTGCACCTTTGCCATGTAACCTAACATATGCACAGGCTTTGGGGGTTAGGACATGTCCATTTTTGGATGCCCTACCACATTTACTTTGTTCTCTTGCACAACCACAATCTGGATGCATCCTAGCAGCCTGGGGTAGATTGCATCTGGCAGGATGAAATGTAGGGAAGAGATGGATGAGTGTTAGAAGCAGAAGAAAGGCATAGAATGAGCAACACCTTTACGATAATGGATGACTCTGCTATTAGTCCTTTTCTTGGGCTTTTCCTTGGGGATATTGGATAAGAAGGTCACTTCTGTTCACTTGCTGAATGAATGACTGAGTGAATGAATGGAGGGTATGACTATATCCTATAACTTACCTCCACTCTATTTTTAATTTGATTTGATTTGATTCTAGGGAGCATTATTTACTTATCCACTTAGGGTGTGGGAGCCCCTCATTCTGAAGGTTGATCAGAAATTGATCAGGTTTGTGAAGGCTATTCTCAGGGTTTTAGAACATACAAAACTGCTTCTTTACTGGGATAACAGAATAATATTTTCTGTATTTTCAAAACTAAACATAATCATTGGACCTCTCATCTCTATTAGAATGCCAGAGTTTTTTTGTTTTGTTTCATTTTTGGTTTTTACCTTAAGCTTCAGTCCTTTCTACAGTGTGCTAACACTGTTGCTTCTTTATTGAAGTCATAAAGAGATGGCAGGATGTTATTTGAGACAATGTGATCCGTCTTTAGGTATTGGATCTTATCTATGATTTTTTGATTTAATGATATTGAGGTTTTTAAATATCCTATTTGCCTAGAATGAGCATCCTCCTCTTATGGTAGAATCTCTCTGTTATTCCTATTTGACCACAACTGAACGTCTAGTAATTCTGAGTCACTCCTCTTAAAATTCCTGATGTGAATTAAGATTGCTTTGTCTTAAATCCAGATTGAGTCACTTAGTGGTCAAGAGAAGTGAGCTTAGGCATTTTGCTTTATTCTCTTTAATGCAACTTCTTCATTGAAAAGGTGACACCCATCTTTTTTAGGATTTTTATGAAGATTGAATAAAATAATGCATGTAAAGTGTATAGCACAGAGCCTGGAATGAATTAAATATTAATTCATGTTTGTTCTGCTCTCTAAAATTTTCTATCTCTATTCTTTTTTTTCCCCCTTTTTTCCTTCATGCCTCCTCCATTCCATTCAGTTCTTGTTCACAGGTAATGCCTTTTTCCCCTCTATCCTTTAAGTGAGAACTTTTTCTCTCATATGTAAGTCTGAAAATTCTTCTGCAACCAATGACAGAATAATCTTCAACAATAAACGTTGGTGGGATGAGCGAGGCCTTCCTGATCCTGGGGATGTTCTCTTGAAATCCCATATAGCATAAAACGTTGTAGTTTTCCAGAGTTGGTAGATTCCCTATAATGCCATGGCCAAGATATTACAATATAATTAGGACATTGCAAAACATCTGTTTGAAGTCTTAGATGGAAATGTGTTAGCTCTTTTCTGTTCTTTAGACTGAAAGGTCTGAAAGGAACTTGGAAGATGGATTTTCCCATTGCTAAGGCTATACCTGTGTCCATGTTTTTCCTACCTATCAGGGAAAGATATTTTGTAGCCAAGTTATTATGGGTAGACCCTTCAAGGTCACCAGGGATATATAAATAAACTCTTACTTTATTTGGTTCACTCATAATTTGAATGTGATATTACTTCACACTTTCTGAACCCCATCTTCCAAGGTGCACACAGACTGTTTAGATCTTTCTTCCCATCTTCCCATTGCTAAGAGAAATAACTTTGGAGATATGAAATCCAAGGTTGGTTGGTTGGGGCCCAGTGCATCATATGGAGTATTCTGGAGGAAGAAAAGGGTGTTTCCTTTTCTGACTAGCATTTCTGTGGAAACTACTGGGGGAAAATGTAAAAACATTCCATCCCTTTGGGTAATGTTTTAGTTTGCTAGGCTACTGATAAGCAATATGCCAGAAATGGGGTGGATTTTACAAAAGGAATTTATTTGCTTGTAAGTTTACAGTTCTGAGGCCTTGAAAATGTCCAAATCAAGGCATTGCCAGGTGATAAAGTCTCCCTGGAGGTTGGCTGGCAGTGATCCTTGACTTCTCTTTCATATACTAGGCCTGTGGCTGTGTCTGCTTGTCTCTCCCTTCGTTCCAGGTTTCCTTGCTTCAACTTCTTGATTTCTCTGGCTTTCTCTCTCCTTCAGTTGCTTTTCTCTTTCTCTCTCTCTCTCTCACTCTCTTTCTCCCATTCTCTCCATATTCATTCCCTTTATAATGAACTCCAGTAAGAGGATTAAGACCCACCTGGGGCCATGCCTGACTGAAGTCCCACCTACAAGAGATTCACAACCATAGGAATAGGTTAGCTCAAAAGACACAACCTTTCTGGGGTCCATAAAAGCATCAAACTACCACACTCCACATGTCAAAAATACAAGTTCCCTCCATATGCAAAAACATTCATTCCATCACATATTTCAAAAGAGCCTTAAAATCACTTCAGTAACAATATTAACCACAAAGACTCATCAAAATTAGTCACAGCTGTGGTCTGTACTGTGGCAAAATTCCCCTCAAAATGCAGACCTGGATAACCTAGAATAGGTTATCTGCTTCCAATATACAAAGGAAGGCCAGTAGTAGAATACACATTCCCATAGCTGTAGGGAGAATTTGGAAGAAAAACAGGGGCCACAGGTCCCAAACAATTCTGAAATCCTGCAGGACATACTCCATTAGATTTCAAGATCTGAGAGCCATCTATAGAATGATGTGTTGTCCTCAGGGCCTGACGGAGTGGCAGACCCACACTATCTAAGGGCTTGCTTAGCAGCCATGCTTTCAGCTACACATTTGTGAAGCATTTGGGTGATGGCCAAACTCAAATTCTAGGCACTAACCTCCAAGAAAACTGGAGTGTTGTCCAGAATCTCCCCAACCACCAGGGAATATACTCTACCTTCTCTGTATCCGGGGGTGGCACCACTCTTACTGAATATTGTGGTGGAAGGCCTGCCTTCTTGATGTGCCAGGGAATACTCAGCCTTTCCACACACATGGGTGGTCTCACTCTCTTGGCCCAAGAAGATGTCTTTAATCTGGACTTCATCTTCTGTGGTCCTGCCTTTGAAGTCATTTTTCCATCAATCTGTCCCTTTTCTGTCCCTGTTAGCTCCAGTGGGCAGTGGTTCTATTCATACAGATTTCGCACACACAAAAATCTGTTTTGCATATACCACACAGAGGTCCAACCATCAGACAATAAAGCCTTCCATGTATCTTTCTTGAGTAACTGCATTTCCAAAACTAACTTTGATTGAAAAGGCTGACTAGTGCTATATTCCATTTGGGGCACTATTCTCTTGGGACTCATTTTCTGGTGCTCAGAATTTTTCAAATCATTAATTTCTGGTTTCTTTGTACCCAAGATTTCAGTTCTCAGCTTCTCTCTTTCCTGCCACATTTTACCATAAGCTGCAAGGAGAAGCCAGGCTGAATTTTCCACATTTAATTTGGAAATATCCTCAGCTAAACATCCAATCCAGTCACTTTCAAATTCTCTCTTCCATCAAACATCAGAAGAAAATTTTGCTAAGTTTTCTGTCACTTTAAAATAAGGGCTGTTTTTCTTCCATTATGCAATGACACATTTATCATTTATGTTGAAGACACGGGTTCTTAACAAGGGTCCATGAGCTTGAATTGAAATAAAAAAAACCAAAACATTCTTATAGGGATGTGTTGGTACAGGTGTGATATATTTATTAAATATTGCACAGTATAGTGTGAACTTAGTAAGGGGTCTGTGGTTTTCACCTGACTGGCAAAGGCATCTGTGGAACAAAAAAGGTTAAGAACCCTTGGTCTAAGTCTTCATTAGAAGTATCCTTAATATCCATATTTCTACAAATAGTCTCTTAATGGCAATCTAGGTCTTTTCTATAGAGAATCTCTCATTTGTTTTAGAATAAAAGCTTTTCCCACATTTTTGGTATTTACAAGAGCAGCAAACACTTTCCTGGTACCAAAATAGGTTTTAGTTTGCTAGTCTGTCAAAATGCAATATGTCAGAAATGGGTTGGCTTTTACAATGGGGATTTTTGCCTACAAGCTTACAATTCTGAGACATTGAAAATGTCCAAATCAAGGAATCATCAGATTATGTCTTCTCCCTAAAGACAAGCTGCTGGTGGTCATTGTCTCCCCTGCCATATGCAAGGCACATGGTGCACATAGTGGCACATGGTTGCTGGTCTCTCCCTTCCCTCCAAGTTTCATTGCTTCACCTTCTTGCTTCCTCTGGCTTTCTCTCTCCTTCTGAGGCTCTCTCTTTTCTCTATATTCATTCCATTTATAAAGGACCTAAGTAAGAAGATTAAGACACCCTGGGCCATGCTTTACTGATGTAATTTAATTAAAATGTTTCACTTATAATATTTCACACCAACAAGAATGGATTAGCTCTAAGGACTTGATCTTTCTGGAGTCCTTAACATACTCAAACTACCACAGACATGCAGTAAAGGAAACCTAGATATGAAGAGGTTAAGAATTTGCTATAAGACACACCAATTAATAAGTTCCAAAGTTATGTTAAAACTCAGCACTCAGAATAAGGTGAGGTTGTAAAATGAAAGCAGTAGCTCACAAATGGAAGGAAAAGACCGGTTAGCTTACTGGCTCAGTCAGTTATAGCAGATAACACTTACTTCACTTCCACCTTTCCTCAGGTAACAGGTGAGAATATTGTGGCTCAGAGAGATGAAGTAAATTTCCAAAGTTTCACAGCTACCTCTGGCAAAAAATTTTCTCTACTGGTTCTGACAACTGTGTTGACAAGAAATACCAAAATGTTACTTGGCATCTATCTGACAGGATGAGATAAAAAAAAAAAAAAAAAAAAAAAAACACCTCTGTCTGTCAGGACACCTGACCATAATCCATCTTTACCTTTTGACCAGGGTTATGTCAATTTACAGGTTAACTTGTTTCACATGTAAAGTTCTTCTTATGTACTTTCAGAGAAGCCCCAGAGTACACAGTATAACTGACAAGGAAATTAGATTGTTTCTCTGGTATATGGCATTTTTCTAAGAATAAAGTATGCAATGTTCAAAAAAAAAAAAAAAAAAGAAACATTGATTGTATACTAAGTTACTTCTCAGATAACTCCAAATATTTCTTCTTAGCATTAACAATTTCCATAAGAGAGAATACACTGGTTAAAAAAAAAAATAAAAACATAGGAAGTTCTTCGATATGAGCAATGTTCAAACAATTGTGAATTAAAACAAGGATGAGGTGAAATTTAGCAACAACACAGTACAAAACCAAACCAAACCAAATACTTGAAGTCTATCACTGGCTAGATTAAAAGAATAAAATAACGTACTGCATTTTGGTTGTAGCAATATAAATTTGCAATAAATATAAGAAGATTTTGAAATATCTTTATTACTTTGGGCAGTACCTAAAACTGAGAAATTATCCTAGAGATCCAGAAATAATTTGATGCATAATGAGGTTCTTTGTGGTTTTAGAAACGATGGCTCATTATTAGACATGACTTTGACAGAATAATGTACAATTATTATAAACAATGTTTTAGAGTATATAATCATATTGGGAAATACTTAAAATTATAAAATTAACCATGATAATATTTTACAAAAAATTATATATGGAAAAATGAATGTAGTAGAATTGACAGGTGATTTTCTTTTAGGATGGCCAAATTAAGAGTAATTTTTACTCTTTTATTTTTTTAATGTATTTTTAATTTATTTTAAAAAGATACTTAGATTACATAAAATGCTACATTAAAAAATATAAGGATTCACATATGCCCTACTCCCCACATCTCCCACTTGTCTCCACATTAACAAGTTTCATTAGTGTGATACTTTCATTGCAATTGATGAACACATTTGGAGCATTGCCACTAAGCATGGATTATACTTTACATTGTAGTTTACACTCTTTCCCACTCAATTCTGTAGGTTATGGCAAGATATATAATGGCCTGTATCTGTCATTGCAACAACATTCAGGACAATTCCAAGTCCTGAACATGCCCCCATATTACACCTCTTTTTCCCTCTCCCTGACATCAGCACCTCCAGTGGCCACTGTCTGCACATCCATGATATAATTTATTTCATTGCTAGAATCATAATAAGTCTATAGTAGAATACCAAGTCTATAGTAGAATACCAGTAAATACAGTTTTTTCCCTTCCTTCTCTTTTAAATATTTTCTAAACTCTCATCATCATGTGTTATTATAATTACTTTCTCTTCTCTTTTCCTTAGAGGTTCTGCTGATGTTCAACCATGGACAAAATCAGGGCTAACAATTTTACTTTCCATTCTGTTCCTTTTAGTTTTCCATGGGCTGAGTATTCTGGGTTCTGAAAGGAGACAGTGTAGTATAAGGTAAGGGTACAATTTAGGGGTTCAGAAGTCATGGATAAGCATTTTCTCTCTCACACCTTAGCTTCTATGTCATGGGATATGGCATTTTCTCAGTCAAAATGTCAGTATTTTAAAACCCAAAGATTTTGGAATAGATTATCATGTTAATTAATTTCCTTAGTGGCTTTTTAGTAAAGAAAATGTGCAGTACTTAAATAGGTGAGATCCATTATTTGGTTTTTGAAACAAGGTCACTTAGAATTGTGGGAGATTTTCCAGTCAGAAAATAGATTATGAAACTATAGATTTCCTTACTACATTTTTTCTCCCTGTATGAACTGTTTTTAGAATTAATATATGAATCAATTAGGCAAAGGAGGAAGACCATATGATTCAGGGGAATGGACCATATGCCCTATTGAGAATCCTATTGCTTCTATACATCTGTCATGTTAGGATGTAGTAAAAGTTTTGGTAAGAGGCTACCAACCTACATAGATCTAGTTATTGTAATTTTCCTAAACTTTTAAATTTTAGTTCTTATTCATTTGAGAAACACTTTTTGGACAATACTCTAGGACTTGGAATATAAGGATAAAATACACAGAATACTGCTTTAAAGATATTCCCAGTGTAGAGTGGGAGGGTGGAGCAAGCATCAATGCAACATAGATTGTAAAGTGTTAGAGTGGTGATAAAATTTGTGTTCTGTGAGAATAGAGTGGAAGACCTTATAATCCAGGCTAGGATGGGTGAAGGAGGCTTCCATGTGGAGTTGATATCTGAAATTAGTTTTGAAGAATGTGGAAGAGTAAGCCAGTAGAAGAAATTGGGAAGGAATGTGTAAGACTGGGTTAGCATATGGAAGGCAATGAGGCTGAGTGAGCATGATTTGATCAGGGAATTTAGGGTAGTTTAACCATGTCCATTAAGAGGTCTCCTTATCAGAAGGTCATTGATCAAGGTTTTTCAGATGTCTTTACCAAGACCACATTATTGGTGGGCTTTGAAAGATGCTTCTTTCCAGTCTGATACAGTAATTTCCACTCCTAACCCTTTTACCTTTACCTTTCCCCAGCCTCCAGGTTAATAAAATGGCAAGAGCCTTTTGTTTGGGGCTCTTCTGCCATTGGGAAGATCCCCCATCCATATCTATCATGATACATATAACCATTACCCAGGGTTTATCCATGAGGAAAGATAGAACACTGGAAGAGCTGGCTCTTTTTCTGTTCAATTTTTGGATATACCACTGAAATAAGTGATTAAAGGCTTGACTGTTGCTTTCATTTGGCTTCTTTTAATCAGAACTCCTGGACATACAGCTACTCATCTCTCTCCAGCTCAGTTCTTGACAAATTGGTGCAGCAAGTTGTGTGGTCAAACCAATACTGTTCTGGAAAAACAAAAGGCCTGTCAGTTCCATAGGACACTTCACAAATGGAATGCTAGCACCACCTGTAGAACATATTTTGGTAGTGCTAGTGTATCATTTGCAGAGTCTAAGCATTCTGTTGTGTTCTTGCCATTGGGTCTCAGGAAGTGCTGTTTGAAGCTGTGGAGCATTCTTGGAGAAGGTCAGTGGAAGGTTTACATAAGCTTGTCCATTCTGAGGGCAATCATTGGTCCTTCCTTTTAGCCAACCACTCCCTGGCTGAGCTTGCCTGGTAGGTCAAATTAGAAATCTAACAGAGAGGTGCTAAAAGAGCCAGGGAAACAATTCCCTGGCTACTGTTTACTGCATTGGAAGGATGGGAACAAAAGCCATTGGAGACCAAGCTACATTATGCCCAATGACAATTGTTAGTTCTAAGATGTTCTTTGGCACATATGTACAGCATAGACATAGTGAGTTATTGAGACTCATGACTTTAATGAAGAAGAATATAGACTTCTTCAGGATCATTTTGTCTAGCAATATGTGGGGATCCTAGAGACTTGGCTACTTAGCTTCCTCAATGAAGGAGACAATCTTGTAAACATAGTGAAGAAGAAAGGCACTTTGTGGGGTCTGTCTCTATAGAACTCCTCCATCAGAATGCCCTGAAAATAGCTACTCCTAAGGAGAAGGAGGAAAAGGGGAAGGATGAGAAGATGCAAATATCTAAGGCCCTTCTCTTCCTCAGCTGAGTACTGTTTGGGCTTTGACAGTTTTGGCCCTCCCATGATGATTTCCGTACTCAGAAGAACATGTCTGGACCATATTCACAGAGGCTATAGTGGCTTTATGAGCTACATGGTAATCCCCTGGGTCTACAATGAGGTCATGGAAACAGCAAATGATGATACTATTAAACAAACTCTCTGGTTTCTAGGTTTGTTCGTGCTGCTTCCATTGGTTATGAGCCCAATTAAATCTCCTCATGAGAGCAAGTCAATTGGTCTGTTACATAATCTGGACCTTAACTGATGAATTCAAAGGTCAGGAAAAAACAACTACTGTTAAAATAGTAAAGATGAACAATGGAGAAAGCAATGTAAAAACGGTCATTGAGCATGCACTATTAGGAGGTCTGATGCCTTCCTGAGGGCATCTCTTCAGGATCTCCAATAAAAGACTACCAATAATGTGGTCTCTGGGGAAGAAATTGGTGGGATACCCACAAAGGAACTCGTAGTCAAGTCCTGGGTCATGAGGGTCTTGAGAGAAGGCCCCATTAGAGTCTGCATTGTTACAGCCCCTACGACTATTACAAGAGCTAGTCCTTCCACTCATCCTAATGAATTTGAAGATGAATCAGAGAGCCCAGGCAGATTTTACCTGAACTTACTGGCTTTCAAAAATAAACAAGACTAGGGACTGAGCTGAGGCCCCTCTGTCCCCAGGGGGACTTAAGACCATATGACAAGATTAGAGACAAGTGGAGAGGTGAGAGAGAGTTGCACTTCTTTGGCATTTTGAATACTGATGCACAGGTGACTGTGGTCCTTTCAACCCCTGGCACCCAGATAAGGCAGAAACATAATACTCTGTTTTGGGAACTGTGGCCATTGCCACTATGCTTCTTATCCAATCCCTGCTATAAGTGAGACCTTTCTGATTGTTACAAATCTCTGTTGCTATGACCCATGCTACTTAATGTGTTGTTGGTATTGATGTATTGACTATATGCAGACTGACTCTCCTTCACTCCCAAGCCCTGACATGAATTGCTTCAGTTACGGGGGCAGGTGGAAGACAATTTGCTCTCCAAGCACTGGTGCCTAGTGCTGTTGTTTGCCATATATCAACTGTGTGGGAGGGGAAAGAAATAACTGGCCTTGCTGAATTTAAGGAAGCCAAAGTGCTCCGTGGGATTATTTCTCCATTTGATAGCATGTCTAGCCTGTGTGCAAGGCATCCAGCACCTCGAGGCTTAGCATTGATTATAGGCTGTCCAAGGCCATGACGCTACCTTTGGTGCCAGTAGAACTTAATGTTGTGACTATTACAGAGGCTGTTGCCTTGATCCTCCCTTCAATATAAGATATAAGCAACCTTTCCAGATTATCAAAGGTAAACTATATATTCTAAACTGCATTGTGAATTACCTATGGAAACTTTCCTTTATCTTTTTCCCATTACCAGTCTATTTAAAAATAATCTCAATTTAGAAGTGAGGAGCCTGACTCCAGACCAAAATCATATGTGTGATCTTTCATGCCAGGCCAGAGGGAATTTCAAAGGCTTTACCTGGCAGGGCTCACAGGGGAAAATTTCCCTACTCATACATGATGCCCACAGCCAGTGCTTTGCAGTCTCTAAAGGGAGATGTAGTAAAGGAGTCAGGGCCACCCTCCCCACATCCCAAACCAGATGGCCATGCTCTTATACATATCTGCATTCCTAGCCTAGGTGCTTCCTTCAGTCTGTCTCTTCTCCTGTCCCTTTTAGTCCAGGCCAGCATTGGTTCCATTCATACAGATATCACACTCAAAAAAAGTGTCACTTTTGCTTGTTGTAGACAGTGGTCAAAACCATAAAATAATAAGAGTTTCAACAAATAATTTCTGGATAACTGCATTTCCAATCCTGACTTGCACTCAAATGGCTGACTCTTTCCATGTTCAGTTAATAGTGATGTTGCAATTATTCCATTCATTATGTTTTCCCTCTGCTTTGTTCTGGAAGTGATTATTGCCCATTCTAAAGAAGTCACACTGCCAGAGCACATTTCTACTTTATTTACTATGATGTTCTATGCATTTAACAAAATGTTGACTTGTATCAAATATGTCCCCTTTTGTGAGGTTTTTCTCCCTAATGTTAGCCATCAAGCTTTTTTTGTAGCTTGCCAGTCCCAGAAGCAGTGGACGGTGAAACCTGGGGGTTATACCAGAAAGGCTGGAGCAAAGAAGTTCTAGCAGTGTCTGTGCCATGAATCACCAGGTACCTTGAGACCAATTACACCTAGTCTTTTGGAGTCTCAAATTCACCATCTTTGAAATGGAAACAATTGAAGCAGGTTATTTTAAATGTCATAGTATTCTTAACAAAGAAAAGGAAAATGGATGATATAATGAATTCCCTGGTGCTTGTAAATGAATGAACCCCATTTGGGTTCTGACCTAGTACTACTATGAGAAAGTTCAAGTTGAGATGAATTTCTGAAATCAGTAGCCAATATGTAAAGTAAGCCTAATTTGTGCTTTTCTTCTATGTAAAAACAGAATTTTATCCAGGAGATTAGGCTAGGCCAGAGGCAATTTCAAGGGCTTTACCTTATCCAGGGGATGAGAATGCTTGAAGATGGCTTAGATAATCCTTTAAGAACAATTCCAGGTCTACCATTTCATCATATTGGGATGTTAAATAAATCATGGTGATCTGTCAGTGTCCCAAGATCCAGTCAATGTAAGTTTTCTATAGTCTATACATTGAATGAAGCTAGAACACAATTTAAATAAAAATGCGATGTAATAGTTATCCTAAGTTCCTCATTAATTTTCACAGAATAGTGTGTTTCTGGTAAATAGCTCAAATGAGACTTCTTTTCTTTGTAAAATTTTATAATTTATTTACTTTTTATGCCTACAAATTTGAATCTTAGAGATGAATAAAATTAGCATTTTTATTTTGGAGCATAAAATTATTAATTTGGTTCATTGTATAACACATACTCATTAAATTTTATGCAACCTCTTGTGTTCTCTAGAAGTGTAAGTATTAGCATATTTGTTGTATTTATAATAAAATTATAATCGTATCATTACCTACTCAATCCCAAACTCATACAATTAGGTCCTTGGCTCCTAAAGCCGTATGAAGAAGTTGTTGCCCATGGTGTGGATGATGGTGATAATCAGAGATGGCATTTATTGAATACTTAGCACATGCAAGGCTCTGAGCAAACACTTAGCATGCAAGTTTCATCTACTTCTCTCTGCAACCTCAGGGTGTAGCACTACTCTTATCTTCATTTTATAGAAAAGGAAATTGAAGCTTTGGAGTCTGATAGTTAAACAGCAAATGAAAGTTAGAGAAATGACTTGGGTCTATGTAAGTGGTAATATAACATAGTAGAGAACCATTACAGGCTCTGGAGCCAGTGTCTGGGTTCAAGCCCCAGATCAGAAACTAATTAGGTGGCTGATAGATAAATATGTGTCTCTTTCCCTTACCATGAAAATGGGGAAATGCCAGTCATCTACTTCATGGGGATGATGTGAGGATTAAACAAGCAGATACATATCAAGAAGTTAGGAGAGTATTTGTCAAAGATTAAATGCTACATTGTTGTTTGCTCTTATTACCACAGTGTGTACTCTTGGCCATAAAGTCATATTCTGAAGAGCTCCCAACCAGTCTTTTCATTGCAGAAACTCATTTTCCTTCTTGCTGTGAAGCTTGGAGAAAAGAAAAGGAGGCAGATTTCTGAGCAACACAGGATTCTTCTCTTCTCTCCTGACACTTCCTTTCTCTGACACTTAAAGGTTCTCTTTTAATTCTTATCATTCAGAACATCAGATCTTCAACACTTTGGAAGATGTAGCTAATTTAACAGGGCCTATCTATGTTACAAAAGGGTGTGTTTGGGGGTAAATGACAGTTTTTAGTTTAATTCAAACCAATATAGGCACAGACGTTTCCTTAATATCACTACTACTAGGTCTTTAAGAAAATGTGAAACCATTCACAGTTTTAAAATAAAAATAGATTCCTAAAAGACTAAATGCAAAAATTTCTTTTAAAAATTGTTAGAAGATAATATTTAAGAATATATTTATGTGCTAAACTTTCTGAAATGAGACAGAAAGAACAAAATGAATTGACAAATATGGCCATTTACTAAATAAAGTGTTTATAAATGACAAAAACACACCATGAATGAAGCTAAAGTAGCAGACACTGCAAAACAGAAGATAATTTTAAATATATACCAGTCAAATAAACAGAATATATTAAGCAATTTTAGAAATAAGAAGTTAATCAACCAATAAATGTATAGATAAATATACGAACAAGAAACTTACATTTTCTGTGAACATTTTAAAAGATGCCCAACCTCACTAGTAATCAGGAAAATGCCAATTATCATAACAAGGAGATACTATTTTTACATAGTAGTTTGGCAATGACTAAAACAGCTCACAAAATCAAGTGTTGCCAAGAGTGAGAAGTGACAGGTACTCTCACACATTGCTGGAAGTGGTATAATCACCATGGAAAGGTAGTTGCTGATATCTCAAAAATAAAATAAAAACATAAATTTTGACTTGCTTTTAAGTATCTCCTTATAGAAACCCTCATGTCTGTGTACCTGGAGATACATATAAGGATATTCACCATATAATTGCTAGTATTAAAAAATGGAACCAATTAGATATTTATCAATAGGCAAGGATGAAATAAAAACTGGCATATATGATGGATTACTATACAGTATTTAAATCAACTGGAAAGCTTTTTATTAATAGAGGTGTAACTTGAAAACAAATGTTGAGTGTACAAGTTGCTGAATTATGTCTCTAACACAATAACATTAATAGAAAAAGACAACACAAGAAACAAGATTATTTTTTGCATGTGTGTGCATGTTTGAATGAGTGTGTGTAGGTGGCCAGGTGATATTTTTTAAAGGATTGGCAGAATACTACGTAATTCAGACTATTGTTTCCTGGCAGTGGTGAGTAAAAAAGAAGAGCAGACTTTTATTTTTATTATTACATTCTAATTTTAAAAAGATAATATATTCATATATTATGTTGCATAATTATAAAATTAAAAATGAACTGAGTACAGACTGAAAGCATACATGCTAAACTTAAAAATAGTTGCTTATTGGTGGTAAGATTATGTTGCTTATTATACTCTTCATTGTGTTATCATGTTTTTTTTTTTTTTTTTTTTTTGAGGTACTGTGTCTGGAGATTGAACCCAGGACTTCCTATGTGGGAAGCCGGAGCTCAACCAATGAGCCACATTGGTTCATCCAAGTTGTTTTTTTGTTTGTTTGTTTTTTTGCTTGCTTGTTATTTGTTTTCTTTGTTTGTTTATAGGAGGCCCCAGGAACTGAACCTGGAAACTCCCATGGAGTAGCTTGAGCCACATCTGCTCCCTTATCATGTATTTTTAAACTTAAAAGTGAGACAGTTATGGATTCTTATTTAGAACTACTCTGATTGAAGGTATTCTGATGATGTTCCCTCCTGGCCCCCTAAATTCACCAGATCCTAAACACTTACCTAATCTGCACTTAGTTTGATGAGGGAGAAAAGGAAATTATAGGAAAAATATAATAACTGATGGAGTAAAGAGTTCCTGGAAAAAAATGCCAAGGGAAGGATCTAGAGGGAACATTGGAAAACTGGCCTTTAAAACAATAAGAAGGGAAATTAAGTGTTCTGCTGACATCTATGAAGGGTGTAAAATGTTCCAGCAACTTCCATTATTTTTTAGTTGATCTGTTTTCCAGAAATGATCATTTACTTCTCACTGTTTAAGGAAGTAAGGACTCATTTTTCCTTTTTACAAATGAAAGGGTGGAGAGAGATGAAACAACTTGCTTACAAGAATGATTAATGCCAGAGACAAGATGAGAAATCTGTCCAATTTGATGTAAATCTCTTAATCTATGACTCAAAGAATCTGACTATTTCTGAATCTCTTAGTATTTCATTATGTTCCTAGTATGGATTCTTTTCTATAATCCAGAATTGTCATCATTGTTGTCCAGTTCCATCACTTAAATTTGTTCTTACCTTACTGGTAAGATCCTATAACAACTATTTTGTTTTCAGTCTACTTTTCCTTAGTATCTAAAATTAGACTTTACTGATGCCTTATCAGTGCGTTCTATTTTGGAATCTGTGCTCCTGAGAGTGACAGAATTAGACTCAAATAAGTCCTCCCTGCACATGGTTCACCAGTCCCTTCTATTCAAACCTACATGTGATACTGGAGTTTCTTAGGTATACTTCCAGAGACTGGAGCCTCCCATCTACCTATGTGCCAGGTGTGCAGGAAATCTAGGTGGAACTGCAACTCCTACCCTACAGCTCAATGGACTCATCCAAGTCACCTGGTGAGGAGACAACGATGGGAAATGGCCATCCCAGGGAATGGAGAGGGCCTGCATCTGCAGGCAGGATCATCCCACCCACCATATCCATGGGATATAAGCCCTCTCTCACTTGGAGTTGGAGTGGACATCACCATCCCAGTCGCCTCTGGATTGGGGGAAGAACTATGGACTAGAGTGGACTTGATGGTATTCTCTTGCTCACATATGGTGATTCTTGCAATGCAAGAAATTATAACAATGAGGTGGAGCCAGTGGCCACTTGACAGTTTTTGGGTAGGGAGGGGATGAGCAGTTGAAATACAGGGGCTTCTTTGGGAGTTGGAGGTTGTCCTGAGTACTGTTGTGGCAATGGATGTAGGCCATTTTAAATCAGCACACACCACTCAGAACTGAGTGGGAGAGAGTGTGGTCTACAGTGTGAACTGTGGTCTATGGTTGGTGGCAAGGCTCCAGGATGTGTAAGTTCATTGAGGTTGGTGGGCCACACTGTGGGAGATGTTTGTGTGGGATGTGGTGGGAGGTGTGGGAGGTGGGCAACATGGGAATCCCAGTGGGTTCCGTGTAATATTTTAGGTAATCTAAGCACCTCTTAAAATATATGTATATATATATATATATAAATAACATTTTTGTAAGCAAATACACATATA
>JAKSZT010054387.1:1168769-1203636 GCA_026826555.1 Tolypeutes matacus | reverse complement strand
GCAGCAATCAGGGGCCCCAAAGTGTGAGTGTCTGTGCAGGCCAGCTCTAGGAGAGGTAGCAAATCACACAGAAAGTGGTCAATGATATTGGGGCCACAGAATGGTAACTGAATCATCAACAAACTCTGGATTCCTCCATGAATGAATCCCAAAATCCCAGCCATCCCCAATAGGAGTCTACATACAGGTCAGCTCATGATGGTCATGTAGTGCAAAGGGTTACAGATGGCCACATAGCAGTCATAGGCCATCACCATTAACAAGATGGTCTCAGTTCCAGCAAGAAAGTGCTAAACAAAAACCTGAATCATGCAGCCATTGAAGGAGATGCTGTTTTTCTGAGAGATCAGGTCAAAGATCATTTTGGGTACTATGGAAGAAGAGTATAAACCATCTATAATGGACAAAATAAGACAGAAAAAAAGTACATGGGTGAACTCAGGGCTGGGCTGATAAAGACGGTGACTGAGATAAGCACCATTAGTGTGATTAAATAGGTGATTAAAAACAGAACAAATAATGTTTTTTTCAGTTCTGAGTTCTGGGTCAAGCCTAGCAGAATGAATTCTGTCACATTGCTTTTTCTTTCCATTGATTCAGCTTGGGATGTGGGCATGTGGTCCACCTGAAAGATCACAATGTTCCTAGGTGATGAAATTTTTAATTCAATACCAAAATGTCCCCTCACCTCTTTATTCTTGGTCTCTGGGATTAAAGGAGCTACACTTTCTCTTCATCTCCAGCATTTACACATAGTCACAAAGAAGAATAGAAGGAGGTTAAATTTCTTCTGATTCTTACTAATTGTATAGTTGTAATACCTTATATCATCACAGTAGAAATAAGGCAATATTATGCATGTGATTTATGGTTGATTTCCAAACATTTTCCAAAAGTATCTGAATTGCAGCGTTTGTTTCTTTCACTATTTGGTACAAATTTCATCAGTACTAATATTTTAACGTTATATTTTCTTTTGGCAAAAGTTTTTTATAAGTATATGGACAAAATATACTTTCAAAAGTCAACTGTGTAATTAGATATGAAAATGCCAAACCTATTTCACCTTTGTTCTATGTTCTCTTATTCCTTTTTGTCAAATGAATGCCCATGAACATGCAGAGAAAGAGCTGTGAGATGTAAATTTTTTCTTAAAAATGCCAGCTTATTGGGCATCAAACACTCAACAGTCCTGCATGTTATGTCTGGCTCAATAGACCATTCATTTAATGATCACTGTTTCATCATGGATGTGAACATGTAAGTAAGATGACTTCTTCTGAAAAACTCACCATATTACTTAAAAGAGTTGAATGAGCAATTGGTCTTTCTCACACATAGTATAATATTCCAGATTATATATAGGTCCCTACTCACTTTCTATAAATTTAATTAAATGAGACATGAAGTTTCTCTGAATTTTCTATGGACTAGAAAAATGTTAGGATCACCTAAGCAATACCATTTTCCTTCTAGTATAACTTTACTCAGTTAACATTAATTTGATGTTTTCACTGCTAACTGGTGGAAATATTGTATGTTTATAAGAATATGTTATTCTTTTTGAATACTCAGTAAATGGATTTTTAAGAGTGTATGCATGCTGTTGGTACAAAGAAATATAAGATATTTTATTTTTTCTTCTCTTTTTTTTCTCCTTCCCCAACCCCTGGCAAAAATATCACGTATTTTTCCTTACAAATTTCTAGAAACAAAAGTAAGCATCACAGGCCTCTCAGCTGAAAAAAGTTTAGGAAAAAAGTCTTAGATTTCAGAAGAGTTCAGGTTCTGACTTGTTTTCCTTCTTATCCAAAGCTCTAGTAGATGATGACTGTGTGGTTAATCATTCTGCTTAACATTAACTCAAAAATTTTAACTTCAATTTGGCAGCATCAAAGTCATGATACAGGGAAAGAAAATCCAAATCATCACAAACAGAAGTTTACAGAATCAGTCTGTTTTGGTGAGACATAAATGTTACCCATAATATAGTAAAGGCAACTTCATTGGTTCTTAAGAGTGAATGGACTGAAACATTGCAAATAGGGTTTCTATTGACATGTTCATGTCATTATATTATGAAACGTAACTACAAAAATTATTTCAGTGAATATAAGCTGGTTAAATTAACATAAAATGCTTGAAATATAGATAAACAAAGATTTATTTATCACTGACCGGGGTCTAGTTGATTGTGGATTCCTCAGTTTTCAGGTTGAGACCAGATATTGCTTTCTTCTCCTCACAGTATATATAACAGCTACAAATAAACTCCATGGGCTTGAAATAAAAATTTTTCTAGAAATGAATTTCAAATTAAAATTTGAATAATATATTGGACTTATCTCTGGATATTTCTCCTAATATTTTACATTTTACATTATTTTGCTTCTTGTTACTAGGCTGGATCTAATCAGAAAATGAGCTCTTTCAGTTAAGAAACTTTAGTATCTCTAGGATTTAATTTTACTTCCATTTTTCCATCCCATGGAAATATAAATAGATCACTCTCTATATATCTTTATCTAATCTATCTAAATTTATTTCTAGCTATCAAGTATATGTATATTTTTCACTTTTATGAGATATATTTTAATGTAAATTAAACTCACATGAACAGCACAAACTCTTCATATCATAATAGTCTAGTATTAGAACTACAAAATGTATAGTTGAATCAAAGCCATTTGATTGGGCATTGTTATCTCAAATAAATTCCTCTATGATTTAGTTCCAAGAAAGTCTATGAGCAGTGTGAGAAAATTCATTTTATTCCTGATTCAAGCCCTATTTCTGACTCTCTTTCCCTAGAAACCCACCGAGCATTGAAGTAAAATCTCACAAGCAAATCTTCAGCCCTTGTCAGTACATTGCTCCACTATGCAGGTACTTCTTTGCTCACAGGCTCTTCTTTGCAAATTTTTCTTCATTGACACTACAGAGATGTTTAAATAGATTCTCATAAAGTGCAGAATTTGGCAGTGCAATCAACTCTCAAGTCTTTAGAGGACTTGAAATTGACCCTGAAGTAATCTCTGCAACATTATCAGCCAAGGTTTGCCACTTATGCCCACTTGGCATCCACAGACATCATTAAAGGCCAGATTCAGAAACTCAGGTGTCCTTGGGTTAAAGATGTGTCTCTGGCTGTGGTTTGGAATGAAACTTGGGTAACATAATTTGCAACCTGCATCACAGGGTTTTGTGTTTATTGTGGCGTTGATGAACCAGGCCCCAGGTGTATGGCTAGTTTTAGGCATACATCAGTGTCAGAGAAGATATTTCTCTCAGAAAACATGAGTTGCCTAAATGGTATAATTGCTCTAAGAATGGAAATGTCAATCTTTCACTGCCTACTACCCTGAGAGATTGTAGCAAGTTTATTAGTGACCAACTGAAGGGACTACAAGGGCAGGATTCCCAGTTACCAAAGATTGGGTAATTTAAAATATAATCAATACATTAATTTCCTCCAGGGTGAGTACCTAGATGACAGCCTCTCATGATGTATGTGGAGATATATAGCCTTTCTCTCTAACCTGCAGAGCAAGAATCATGGGGATTCAGGCTCTGTGTTATTCTTTTATACAGTAGCCAGTGATAAAATCATACTCAGCCCAAAACCCATGTATAAAGACACCAAGGAAGGAGGGAAAGAAACACTCTAGAAATGAAGCTCCACCATTATGCTCTCTCCTTCCACTTCTGAGGTAATGAAGAGCTTTCTGCAACCTTGCAGGGCATCACTTTTCTTTCTTATCAATTTTTCCCTTTAAACCAAACTAATACATCCTGAAGTGCAGGATCAGAAAAGGAAAGCAATGGCCTCAGCTCTACTCTCAACAGTCAACAATTTAGTTCCTTTGTTTACTGCCCACCTCATTCAGAGTCTGTCCCCCTTCCTTGGTATTTTGAGTAGAGCCTGTAACTTGGTCTAAGAAGATGATAAAATGTGGGAATAAGTACTTAATCCCCATTTATAGAAAATGTGTTAAGGAAATAACTTCTTTGAACAAGGAATAAGAATCTTTAGGGGCCCATGGAATCATGCATATACAGGCCTTTATCAATCTGTCCATAGAAGAGGCAGCTGAAAGGACATCAGCTTATATGTGACAGCAGGGAGACATCAACAACTCTTGTAGTTTTTCTCAATCAGAAAAGGAAAGTACTATACAAAATAAAGCTTCTTAAACTCAAATGAAATAAAATTCCCTCTCCTTTTCTTTTCTTCTGGTGTCAGTACCTTTGTAGGGCTTCCAAAGATCACTAGACAATTGGTCTAGAGCTCCAGTCCTTTTATGAAAATCCACACCATTGAATGAGATAGTAATTTAGGAAGCAGGTCCAAGCAGCCAATATATGACGTTGGAAAGGGAAACCATATGATAACTGGAAGTTTGTGGTGAAAGGGACAGACTGAGTGAGGTTGACAGAAAACTGAGGAGCAACTGAGAATAGAGATGAAGGTATTGTTTCTCTATTCTGTTCCTGGACTTTAGGTCCTGAGTCAGGTTGGTTTAAAGTAAATGTTGATTACAAAATAAAGGTGAAAATGATGAAGTAAGGTTTCTGATCATAAGTAGAGGTGGCATAATTAAACCCAAACATTTCCACCTGTTCCAATGGGATGAATGTGAGAAAGAAATGAGAAATGGACTAGAAATAAAAGTTTGGGTAGGAGGCAGGAGGTTAGGAAAGTGATTCTGAGATAGTTTTTATTTTCCTGTGAAGTAGGAGGCATATCAACTCCTGGGAAGGAAAGGATGTTTGTTGAATTGAAGGATTAGAAAGATGGGGGAAATTGGAGCATTTGATGAGAAGGATGGTATAAGAGGTAGGTAAAGACACCTAGGAAAGGTACCTAGAAGCTTTGATATGCCATAATTCCATTAGAAAGGACAAATTTCTAGGGGACTATAAATGTAAAATTCTGTAATGCTCCTCATTGTAGGACATAAAGGAGGTGAATATAGGAGTCACTATCAGTTTCCTGCCCATACAACTTGGACTTTTTTGTTTTAGTGTGTACTGGCTGATTTCCAAATTCTAGCATCTGTATCTCTTTGCCTGAAAGCATTCTCTAAATCCCTGCCACTCAGTTCTGCAGGCACTTACTGCAGTCCAGAAATTTCAGGAGATTATCCCCTTTTTAGCAATCCTCAAGTAAAGATTGCTAGGAATTGGTGTAAAAATATTCCAACTTCCTTACCCCTGAGATGGGATAATTCAGAAAAGTGTGATCTACATCAATTTCCTGAGATTTTTCATGTGATTAATCATCATTTGACCAAAATGATAGTAGGAAAAAGTTTGATTTCAAAGCCCTGGGAAATCTACACTGAAGTACATAAGTGATAGGGAAGGAGTTAAACCCCCAAAAATGGGATGAGGCATCTGGGTGAAACACTCAATAACCTTGTATCTTGGGTCTTTATGAAGTATCCTACATTCCCTTGTCATAATATTGTAGCCTTTCTTTACCTGTAGACAATGATAGGCTTCCCTAAGGCAGATTTTATAAGGGCAGGACCCCTGAGAATTCCCTATACCCTAGACAGAAAGACACAGAACCTAAGACTGATACTAAACCAGAAAAACATAGATTCACCCCATTTTCTCCAACACTGCAACTGGTTTAGAAAGCATGGAGAAACATGTAACTACCTTAATGACAAAGAAGGGGTCATACTGTGGAAAAAGACCGTAACTGTGGTGCAGAAACAGAAGGAAGAGACACCCCCCAAAAAAGTGCTATAGCACCTACAATCAAGGTGCTATAATGAATGTTAACATATGAAAAAAACAGGCTTAATCTGCAGCATTCCAAACTTTTTCTCCATATATCTCCCAAATTAGAATGAATGCACTTCTTTTCATATTTGAAACAAATTTTATCATTATTTTATACTATAATGTTAACTGTATGAATATTTATTAAGTGTACATAATATTCTTTTAAAAGTGCATTAAAAATAATAATGTCAGGGATTATTATAACTTTGTTCACTGTATTCTGTGATCTAATAGTCTATAAGCCAAATGAATACATGTACAACATGTACACACAGACACAGATAGAGATTCATACATTCTCATAAAATGACTGCAAACTATTTTTGGAATTGTGCAATATCTATTCAGCAACTCTGAATTATCTGTGTACCTTAATATAATGCATTTTAACATTTGTTCTCTCAAGCACTTCAAAAATGAGTGTTCATAAATGAGGTACAAATGTTCCCCTAAAACAATCACATTATACAATCTATAGTTACATTATTGAGTTTTTGCCAAATGGAGTTAATATATCATGTTTCAGATATTCCCCCCACACTCACATTTTTGAAATTGCATTGCATGAGGCATGACATTTCCCTGAATTTTCACTTAAAAAGATGGAAATGTTATATAGGTAACATGAGACTATTCTCTTTTTGTCTTTGACAAAAATTTAATCAATTTAGGTGAGTTGTTGTTTTGATTGCTAACAATTGGAAATGGTGAGTATATACATAAGTATATTATTTTTTATCCATGTTAAAATTACCTGTTCAACAAATGTCAAGACTGAATCTGTTATAGTTATTTAAGGATCATAAGACTTTTGATTATTTTCCTTCCTTTTTCTATTACTATTCCTATCTCACTCTTCCCAATATTAGATTTGCTTCCAACTGCCTACACATGATAGATATTTTCCCTTCAAAGTTTTAAATATTGTGATGCAGGTCTTGTAGCGTAAACATCTCAAAGAGGAAAAAAAAAAGAAACACCAAAATTTTAGTTATCAGGACTTCTCAGTCTCTGAGTTGTTTTTCCACTAGCTGCAGCTCTAGTTAATGAAGACAATGTGGCTAATTATTTTCAATACTTTTAATTCAAATTTGTAACTTCTCTTTTCCAACATGGTATCTATGCAATGGTTCTAGAAGACATATACCCTGAAATTTAAGTGATGCCTAAGACTCAGTCCACCAGGTGACACATGAATGTTAACTGAAAAACATCATTATGAAGATAGTTTCAGCAGCTCTTCATAAAGTTTAGGCTGAAGAGGACACAAATGAAGGGTATATTCATGACTGCAGTTCAGCTTTTTCTGGAGGCTAATGTATATTTTACTTATTCTTTCCTACAATCACTATATATTGATAACAGAAAATATCAGGGAATTTGATAGACACTGGGTCTATATAATGCTGTCATTATGTAAGTTACAGTCAGTTATGTGCACAACTACTATAAAACAAGTTTTCATATTACTGTTTCCATATATGTTTTTGGCCTATAGGTCATAGAGAGTCCTACAAAACTGGTTTTAATAATCATGTTCTGGTAAGTTTTATCTGCTTCAAATTTGGGAGAAACATGGATATTATAATCACTGTCTTGTGTCTAGTTGGTTAAAGATTCTTCAGTGTTTTGATTGAGCTCAATTATTGTTTACTTCTTTCTAGATAATGCACAGTACCACAAGTACCCTCCTTTTGCTAGACAAGAAATGATTTCCAACATTTCCAAATTGAGTAATTAATTGGATAGAAACTAGGCTTTCTATCTCTATATATGTTCATAAAATGTGGAGAATTCTGGTCAAAATTTTGTCCGGAGTGTCTGTCGATGTATTCAGTAAATGAGCCACTTTCATTGAAAACTTCTATTCCTTTTGAATTCAAAGCTCACTTCTACATTTGACAATCCATAAAGTTATAATTAAATCTTTAAATATCTATAGTTAAAATAGTTTAGATATTGGCATGGGAAAAGAAAATTTCTTCTTTAGAGCTATAAAATGTATAAGTGAATAATTATGTTTTTTTTTTTTTCTTTTTTACAGGGGAGAGCGCAAAAGCAGTCCCCCACTACCACAAGTTATGCAGTCAAGTTTCCCACATTTGGGGAAATTGCAATGGATAAGCCTCACCCTGGGAAAACCACCTTCGTGATCACGGTATCTCCCCTGCCAGGTAAGTATAATAATTATGTTTTAATTAGAATTTTTTCTGAAATCAACTCTGCCAATTTCTATCTTAAAGTCCTTGCTCAGGCAGGAGAGAGTTCCGTCAGTCCCTGAGTAAAGACTCCTTTCTCCCTTGTTTTCCTGGAAACTCACACCAACCTTGGGGACAAGGTCTCATTGCCATCCTCACACTTCTACTAGGAAAAACCACCAAACATATGAGCTATTGTCTAGATGGCGTGCTGACACTGTTACTTACTCCAAGTTTTTTCTCAATTTTGTCCCTACTAATCTAGAGAAATATTTTAATAGATTTATTTATTTATTTATTTATAGGTACCAGGAATTGAACGTGGGGCCTCATACATAGGAAGCAAGTGCTCAACCAATGAGCTACACCCACTCCCAGTTTGTTTGTTTGTTTGTTTATTTGTTTGTTTGTTTTTAAAGGAGGTACTTGGGATTGAATCTGGGTTCAATGGTAAGCAGGCATGCAACCACTGAGTTACACCCACTCCCTTAATATATCTAACAAAATGAAAAGATCTACTGATGTACTGACTTTCTCAATCCTTATAGGATTAGTAAGTAACAATGTAGGAATGTTTGCAAAAATAGCAGCCAATGTATTTTACTTATTCCCAATCCATACTGAGAAATATCACATGGACATTTTGAGGACACAGTTGGGACTGAGTTAAAAATATGTTTCTCTGACTGCTATCAGCAAGATGGCAGAGAAAGAAGTTACAAAATCTTGTCCCCTCACAGAAATATTTAGAAACAAGCAAAAACTGCCAGAAGGAAATTTCTCAGGTCTCTGGAAAACAGTTAAAGGTGTACAGAAACCAAGTGAATGTTGAATTAAGGAAAAGTTAAATTAAATATTGTCAGAAAGTCTCTTGGTGCTTTAACTAATTCTACCCCAGCCACTTCCTGGTGAGTATTTCATTCCCAGTGTGGATGTCTGGTCCAGGCTAGTTAACAAAGTCCACATTATTCACAGAATGAGGTATAGGTATGTCTGTTTCCAGAGAATGAGGTTTAGGTATGTCTATTCCATCCTGTCTGGTGGCATCTGAAGAGAATCTGATACAAATCCCTCATCTCTATCTCTCCTGTTCCAGAACATGCTCTGGTTAGAGAAGTGGGAGGCATGGCAGCTAAACAATATAAGAAATTATTAAACAGAAGTCAATGGGGCAAAATATTACATAGTTGAGATGTGAAATACATCTGAGTGCTGCAAAGAAAGGTTGCAGAATTTTGTGGGGAAACGAGGGTATTTATGGTGTACATGTATATTGACAGAATTAAAGGCCATGCACATCTCCAGAGCAAGAAATACACTCAGAACTACCTGAGAGAAACCTGAACTTCCACATCGGACTCTTTTTGAGGATTTTCTAGGTAGAGTATATTATCAGAAAATAGGAAAGTTTTACTTTTTCCTTTCTTATTTTAGTGTCTTTTTTCTTCTTGCCTATTTACTCTAGCTAGCACTTCCAGCACAATATTGAGTATCAGTAGAGAGATTGAGCATCATTATCTTTTTCCCTGTCTCAGCAGGAAAGCTTCCAGTCATTCACCATTGAGTACAATGCTAGCTGTGGATTTTTCACATATGCACTTTATCATATTGAGAAAGTTTCCTTTTATTCTAATCTTTTGGAGTATGCTTTTTTAATCAAGAAAGTATGTTGTATTTTGTGAAATGCCTTTGTTGCATCTATTGAGATGATCATGTGATTTTTCTTCTACAATTTATTAATATAGTGTATTACACTGATTGATTTTCTTATGTTGAACCACCCTTGCATACATGATATAAAATCAACTTGATTGTGAGCTTTAATGTGTTATTGGATTCGATTAACAAATATTTTGTTGAGATTTTTTGCATTTTTATACATTAGAGAATTGGTCTGTAATTTTGTTTTTTGTAATATCTTTATTTGGCTTTGGTATTAAGGTGATGTTGGCTTCATAGTATGAGCTTGGTAGCATTCCTTCTGTTCAATTTTTTGGAAGAATTTGAGCAAGATTGGTATTAAATCTTTTTAAATGTTTGGTAGAATTCACCTGTGAATCCCTATGGTCCTGTATTTTTGATATTGGAGAGGTTTTGAGGATTGTTTCAAATTCTTTACTTGTGATTGGTTTGTGGAAGTATTCTCTTTCTTCTAAGGTCAACGTGGGTAGTTTATGTGTTTCTAGGAATTTGTCCATTTCATCAACGTTGCCTAGTTTGTTGGCATATAATTGTTCTTAGTATCCTCTTTTGATCTCTTTTATTTCTGCTGGATCAGTGGTAATGTCTGCCTTCACTTTTATGATTTTATTTATTTGCATTTTCTTGTATTTTTTCTTTGTTAAGCTAGCTAAGGGTTTATAAATTTTGTTGCTCTTCTTGAAAAACCACCTGTGTGTACTGTTGGTCTGCTATTATTTTTTTATTCTTTATTTCATTTATTTCTATGTTAATTTTATTATTTCCTTCTGCTTATTTTGGTATTGGTTTGCTATTCTTTTCCTAGTTCCTCCAGGTGTTAGGTCTTTGATTTTAGCTTTCTTATTTTTTAATATAAGCATTGAGAGCCATAAATTTCCTTCTCAGCATGGCCTTTGCTGTATCTTATAAGTTTTGGTATGTCTTATTTTCATTTGCATTTATCTTGAGGCATTACTGGTTTCTCTTGCAGTTTCTTCTTTGAACAACTTACTATTTAAGATTGTGTTGTTTTAATCTCCATATATTTGTAAATTTTCCCATTTTCCAAATTTATTCCATTTAGCAGAAAAAGTACATTGCATAAATTCAATCTTTTCATATTTATTGAAATCTGACTTATATCCCAACGTAAGGTCTATCCTGGAGAAAATTCATGTGTTCTTGAGAAGAATATATATCCTGCTGTTTTGTCGTATAATGCTCTATAAATGTCTGTTAGATCTAATTCATTAAACATATGATTTAAGCTCTCAGTTTTGCAACTGTGTTCCTTATGTGTTTTGGGGCACCTTAATTAGGGGAATAAATATTTATTATTGTTATTTCTTCTTGGATAATTGTCTTTTTTATTAATATATAATGATCTTCATCTCTTATAACAATTTTGCATTTAAAATCTATTTTTTTCTGATAGTAGTTTCACTACTCCAGAACTTTTTTACATATTATTTGTGTAGAATATCTATTTCTATCATTTCACTTTCAGCCTGACTGTGTCCTTGTTTCTAAGGTGAATTTCTTGTATACAACAAATAAATCACTCATTTTTTAAATCCATTCTATCAGTCTATGTCTTTTGATTGGTTAGTTCAATCTACTAACATTCATAATTACTACTGTGCAGACATTATTTCCTTTGGCATTTTACCTCTGCTTTCTGCTGTCATATCTTATGATTATCTCTCTTTTAACCATTTCAGTTTCTATTAATTATAATCTTCATTTCTACTCTTTTCTCCATGTTTCTTATTCTTGGCTTTTCATTTCAGTCTATTACAAACCCTTTAATATCTATTGTAGATCAGGTTCCTTGGGTACAAACTCTCGGTTCTTGGAAGTCTGTGATGACTTCAAACTCATCCTCATTTCTAATGGATAGTTTTCCAGAAAAAAATTCTTGGCTGGCAGATTTTCGCTTTCAATACCTTCAAATATATCATGCCACTACCTTCTTGCTTTCATGGTTTCTGATGATAGATTTGGCACTTAGCCTTATTTTGGCTCCCTTGTAAGTGTCACATTGCTTTTCTCTTGCTGCTGTCAGAATCCTCTCTTTATCTTTGGCATTTGACATTCTGAAGAGTAGATATCTCAGAATATATCTATTTGGATTTATTCTGTTTGAGGTCTGGTGTCCTTGAATATTGATATTCATATCTTTCATAAGTTTTTTAAAATTTTCAGTCAATATTTCCTCAAATATTTTTCTACATATTTTCCTTTCTATTCACCTTCTGGGACACCTACAAATGTATGTTTGTGTGTATCATGTTGTCATCCAATTCTTTGAGATCCCATTCAATTTTTTCATTCTTTTTTCTGTCTTTTCTCCTATCTTTTCAATTTCTGATGCTCTGCCCTCAATTTCTCTAATTCATTCTTCTTCCATTTCAAATGTGCTATTATATATCTCTAATGTACTTTTTAGGAGGCACTGGGGATTCCACCCAGGTCCTCGTACACAGGAAGCATGCATTCAACCACTGAGCTACATCTGCTCCTCTTAATGTATTTTATCTCATACATTGTGTCTTTAATTCCATTAAGCTCTGTTACTTTTCTCTGCAGGCTTTCAATTTGTTTTTATGCTCACACAGTGCCATCTTAATATCTTTTATTTTTTAAGTTATATTTTCCTTCTTATCCTTAGATTGATTAAGGAGGTTTGTGTGAACAACATTGATTTGTTGTCCTAAATCCTGTACCTCATCTGGATCTGGATTCTTGCTTTGTTCTTTTGGCTAAGACCACATTTTCCTTTTTCTTAGTATGGCTTGTTATCTTTTGTTGATATCTAGGCATCTGATTATTTTGATGATTTTGCTCTGTTGATCAATTTCTCTATCTTGCCTAGTGGTTTTCTTTCACAGACCTTTGGTTTTTGGTTCAATTATTTCTAAAACTTTAAGATTGTGCTGTTTAAGTTATCAAAACAGACGGGGAGCTGCTAATGGGTCGTAGACCAGATTTAGGGTGCCTGCAGAAGAAACAAAAGACAAACCTTGTCTTCCTTCACTTTCATTGCTGGCCAGTAGGTGGTGCTTTTAAGCAAACTTTTCCACAGACAGGAATCCTTCACAATTCACTATCTAGCTCTTCTGAACCAGTGTTATAAGTTATGGTGGTTACACTCACCAAAGAGAGAGTCAACACTCAGTGCTCAGCCACACTTTTCCTCTTTCCAGGGAGGAATATGTCCTTTCCCTTCTCTGTTGTCTGCTCAGGCACAGGATTTACCAAGACTGATTTCCTCTGTAGTGGGTGATTGATTGCATTCACCACCATGGAGGCATCAACTCATCGTTTTCCCTTTGGCCAATTTGTCTTTCCATCCCCAATTCCTCATGGACAATGTCTGCAGCACTCTCCTGGTCTGCTAGTCCCCAAAGCAGCTCCCTTGGATAACTTCTACACTTTCTCCCTTATTTTACAAGAGAGCTGCACTTTGCCTGAGCTACTCCAGTGCCATCTTTCTCTTAATCCTCATTTCTCTATTGATTATGTCTGTCTGGGGAAAATTCTAACCCATACCAGACTGTTTCATCTGCCCTACCATCTACTTCCCCTACCTGCCCCTTTAAAGCCCCTGTCTTTCCATCTAGACTTAGATTGAGCCCCTTGGAAACATTGAAACTGTCAACGTGTTTGATCAATCTTTGGGTGTGGTACTGTCAGAAATAATTGAGCAACCAGCCAAGGGTCCTGGAAGTATTATAAAAAGCCAATATTTCTTCCCACCTGGTCATTTGAGAGTCTGTTCCTCAGGCAAGGAAAGCAGAAAATGATTTTTTTCCCACTAACCCTATATATAGGCAACCTACTACCTGCATCAGGAAAAGGTCCTTTCAAATGTTATTTTGAAGGAGGCCCAAATTTCTGAGGTGGTTGCTTTGCCTTAAAGAAGGTCCTTTGACCTCTAATGCCAGGAAGTTCTGATGGTCAGTTTGAGCTCCTTGCCTTTTTTAATGTCACTGAAATGCACAATTGTTCTGGGAAAGGTAGGCTTGTGTGTTTCCTTGAGTAAGGTAGCAAAGATTCAGTAGCCCTTCTCACTTTCCCTCATATAATAAAATGATGGTCCTGCATGATTTCTTACTTGAATGACCACATGAAGTGGGTATCTCATTCAAATCAACACAATACATGAAAAAACCTAACCTGAATTCCAGGGCTGGAATAGAAATGGAATTTAATATAATATTCAAGACTAATATTTATTATTTACAACAAATAACTATTACCCTTCATCAATGTGTACAATTACTTTTTGTCTTTTTTACAAAAATTCAATAACATCACCTCCCCCAATATTGTCCCACCAATTAAACATGTCTCATGTAGTCTCATAAACCCCAGGAAATAGTGGCAGAAGACTCTTATAAGTCTTAAGATTTGCTATCAGTGGAACCAAACTGGGCCTTTCTTCACTTACTAGGTGAAATATTGGCTGGGTTAAGAGGGTCTCTCCCACCTCCCCCAGGGGTGAGAGACTGGGGTGAGTGTGGGCAGAGAAACCTTACTCCTGGGATGTCTTTTTTTTTGTTGTTGTTCAGACCAATATCCTTTATTTTTAAAAAGATATTTAGATTTCATAAGTGTTACGTAAAAAATGTAGGAGATTCCCATAAGTGCCACTCCCTAACCTTCCCACACTTTCCAACATTAACAATATCCTTCAAATGATGAACACATATTGGAGCATTGCCACTAAGTGTAGATTATAATTCAGATAATAGTTAAAATTCTCTCTCACACGTTTTTGTAAGTTATGGCAAGATATATAATGTCCCTTATCGATCACTGCAACATCATTCAGGACATTCTAATGTCACAACTGGGATGTCTTAATGGTAGAACATTTGGTTCAGCCTGAGAAATGTTAGAGTGGGGTGAGGTGGGGTTGGGATCCCTGAGAGTGTCATGCATGAACACCCACATTCCCAAGGATAGTGCAGTCCCTCTAAGGCAGTCAGTGGTCCACAGGAGTCCAGGTCAGCTGGTCAAAGGGTAGGGTCATTCCTAACTACAGGAGAAGTCCAGGGGTGAAAATAGAGTCTGGGGGATATGTAGACTGGTGGGTTGGGAGAGAAAAGTGTGCCTGGCTTGGCCTATTCTGGTGGGGACAGCTAACCCACCCAAACAGCTAGATACTGAAAGAATATCCTTGAGGCCTGTGGGCTCCAGTGCCAGATAGTAGTTGCCTTTTGGGAACTTCAGTCCATTTGCCTTCCTTCTCAGAAGATTTGAAACATGTCCATTATTGACATTGGACCCTTTGGGAGACACCTACTTGTAAAGGATCCTAAATTTACATGTAAGTTTTAACTCACTAAATTGAATTTTAGGCACTTACTAGACCTCTGATATATTGCTATATAGCTTTGATGTATGTTATTTTTTAAAATAAGCAAAAGCTGATATCTCTTACTCACTGGACTGTAAACCAGATGTTTTGTTTCTTTAATGCTGAAAATATTTTGTAGTAGATGATACTTTCTTAAACTTTATGCACAAAGCATGAGCAACAAAAGGAAAAATAGATAAATAGGCCATCCTCAAATTCAACACTTTTGCATCCCGAAGGACTTTATCAAAAGAGTGAAAATGGAGCCAACTCAATGGGAGAAAATATTTGGCAATCACATTTATAAAAGGTTTTAATATCCATGATATATAAGGAGGTCAAAAAACTCTACAATAAAAAGACAAAGCATCTCATAAAAAAATGGACAAAAGACTTGAAAAGACAACTATCTAAAGGAGAATACAAATGATGAAGAAACACTTGAATAAATGTTCAACATCATTAGTGATTAGGGAAATGAAAATCAAAACTACAATGAGATATCATTATAGACCTATTAGACTGGCTGCCATTAAAAAGTCAGAAAATTGTAAAGTTTGGAGAGGATATGGAGAGATAGGAACGCTTATTCACTGTTGGTGAGAATGTAGAATGGTACAGCACTGTGGAGGATGGCTTGGCAATTCCTAAACAAGTGAATATAGACTTGCCATGGGACCCAGCAATACCATTGTTAAGTATATAACCAGGAGAACTGAGAGCAGTGACACAAATAGATATTTGCACATCAATGTTCATAGCAGCATTATTCACAATAGCCAAAAGTTGGAAGCAACTCAGGTGTTCATCAACTGATGAGTGGATAAACAAATTGTAGAGTATGCACACAATGAAATATTATGCAACAGTAGGAAGAAATGAAGTCATGAAACATATGACAACATGAATGAGCTTGGGGACATTATGTTGAGTGAAGCAAGCCAGACACAAAAGGACAAATACTGAATAATTGCCCTACTATGAACTAAATATATTATGTGATATATAAATATATTATGTGAATTATGAATGTGGGTAGAATTGCATATATAAGATGATTTTTCTTTTAAACTGAGCAAATGTAAGTTAATACTACAAAATGTTAATATCAAACCAAAAAAAAAAAAAAAAAAAACATTGTACAAAGTGAAGGAGACTAGACCCAGAGTATTACATATTGTATAATTCCATTTATATAAAATGTAAATATGAATTAGTTTATAAAGATGAAATGAGATTTATGGTTATGAAGATCTGAGGCAGAAATCCTAAGGGGTGTGGTATCTTTCTTTTTGGAGTAAAGAAATTGTTCTAAAATTTTTCAGATGATGAATGTACATTATTGTGGTTATACTAAAAGCCATTGATTATGCATTTTGGATTGAATATCCAGAAGCACCAGACATGTACACTGGGAGAAGCATAGAGAGATTAAGAGGTGAGGAATTTTCTTGTTTGTATCCTTGTTTATTAGTATTATTGAAATAATGATAAAGCTCTAATAATGATTGAAGTGATGAACGTGCTATGATTATACCAAATAGTACTGACTATACACTTTGGATGAATTGTATGCTTTATAATATGTATCAATTAAATTGATTTAAAAAAAATAATTGTACACCATGAGCAAGTGGGATTTATTCAGGTATGCTTGAGTGGTTCAACACAAGAAAATCAATTTGTGTAATAAGACACATTGATAAATGGAAGAAGATAAATCATATGATCTTTTCGATTGATACAGAAAAGGCATTTGACAAAATAGAGCACACTTTCTTTATAAAAACACTCTAAAAGTTAGGAATAGAAGGAAGCTTTCTCAGTATGGTAAAGAGCATATATGAAAAAAATTACATCTAGCATTGTACTCAATGATGAAATACTGAAAGCTTTCCTGCTGAGAACAGGAACAAGACAAGGATGCCCACAGTCACCATTGTTATTCAATATTGTGATAGAAGTTCTAGCTAGAGCAATTAGGCTAGATACAGAACCAAATATCTGGAGTTGATGTGGCTTAAGAAGTTGAGTGCCTGCTTCACACATGGGAGGTTCTGGGCTCAGTTCCAGGTGTTATCTAATTTTAAAAAATCAACAAGCAAAACACACGAAAAAATTAACTCAGGGAAGCCAATATGGCTCACCAGTTGAGTGTTGGATTCCCACTTACAAGGTCCTGGGATCTGGTCCCCTATCAAAACAGAAAAACAAAACAAAACAAATAAAATGCAAAGCTGAAAGGTACCCATCTAGCAAAGGAAGAAGTAAAACTTTCATTATTCACTGATGATATAATCCTATATCTAGAATCTCCAGAAAATTCCACAACAAAGCTACTAAAATGAATAGACAAGTTCAGCAAAGTGGTGGGATACAAGATTAATATGGAAAAACGGATAGTATCTCTGAAAACTGCTGATGTGCAATCTAAGGAGGAAATCAGGGAAAAAAACATTTATACCAGCAATTTAAAAGATAAAATATTTAGAAATAACTGAACCAAGGACATAAAGGACTTGTATACAGAAAACTAAAAAACATTGCTGGAAGAAATCAAAGAATACTTAAATAAATGGGAAGAACATTCCATGTTCATGGATTGGAAAACTAAACATTAAGATGACAATTCAGTGCAAACTGATTTACAAATTCACCACAATTCCAATAAAGATCCCACAAGCTTTTTTTGCAGAAATCAAAAAGCCACTAATCAAATTTGTTTGGAAGGTTAAGGGGCCATAAATAGCCAAAATATATTGAAAAAGAAGAATGATGTTGGAGGACCCCCATTTCCTGACTTTAAAGCATATTACTTAGCTACAGTGGTAAAAACAGCACAGAACAGGCATGAAAATAGACAGATTGAACAATGGAACCAAATTGAGAACTCAGAAATAGACCCTCACATCTATAGTCAAGTAATTTTTGGAAAGGGTTTAATCCCTCCCAGATGGGCCAGAAGAGCCTATTCAACAAATTATGCTGAGAGAACTGGATAGTGTTATCCAAAAGAAAGAAAGAGGGCACCTATGTCAAACAAAAATTAACTCAAAATGGATCAAGGACCTAAATATAAAGGCAACAACCATAAAAGTCCTAGAAGAAAATGTAAGAAAACATCTTCATTATCTTGTGGTAGGTGGTGGTTTTGTAAACCTTATACCCAAAGCATGAAAAACAAAAGACAAAGTAGATATTTGGGACCTACTTAAAATTAAGCAGTTTTCTTTTTTCCTCAAAGGACATTGTCAAAAGGGTGAAAAGGCAGCCAACTCAATGGCAGAAAATATTTGTCAATCACACATCTGGTAAGGGTTTAATATCCATGATATATAAGGAGATCATACAATTCAACAATAAAAGACAAACTACCTGATTAAAAAATGGACAAAATACTTAAAAAGACAATTGTCTATAGGATATTATCACATGAAAAACTGTTCAATGTCACTAGCAATTAGGGAAATGTATATAAAAATACAATGATATAACATTTCACAACTATTAGACTGCTCACTATCAAAATATTGGGAAACTGTAAATGTTGGAGAGGATGTGGAGAGACAGGAATGCTTATTCATTGTTGGTAGGAATGTAGAATGGTACAGTCACTGTGGATGACATTTGGTAGCTCCCAAGCAAGTTGAATATAGACTTGCAATGTGACCCAGCAATACCATTATTAGGTATCTACCCAGAACTGAGAGAAGAGACATGAGCAGACATCTGCATGACAATGTTCATAGCAGCATTATTCAGGATTGCCAAAGGTTGCAAACAATCCATGTTCCAATCCACCAAATGAGGAATCGATGGACAAATTGTGGTGTATACGTACAATGGAATATTATGCAGTGGTAAGAAGAAGTGAAGTCATGAAGCATATGACAACATGTATGAACCTAGAGGACATAATGTTAAGTGAAGCAAGCCAGTCACAAAAAGACAAATACCTTATAATTGTGTTATTATTAACTAAATATATTATGTAAATTAAAGGAGTTAATAATTAGAATATAGGTAACCAGAAAATCGAATGAGGGTAGAGAATTGAAAACTGAGGTTTAATCTTTGAAGAATTGATAGAAAGGTTGTTTGTAAATCTTTGGAAATGAATAGAAGTGGTGAAAATACATCATAGTGTTTTTAACTAGCAGAGGTATTATATGGGTATGACAGTGATTGAAAGGGAAAGTCTAAGGTCTTGTATGTTGCTAGAAGGAAAACTAAAAATTGAAACATGGGATTGTATAAGATAATGAAACCTCATGTAAATTATGAATATGGGTGGTATTGCATATATAAGGCTGTTTTTATAAAATATACATTCAAATATACTAGAGAGAAGGAAAAAAGAATAGCAGCTCTCTATGGCATGGATAGCATAAAGATATTGATAAGTAATGAGTATTGTTTGTTTTTTGATTATTATTTGAATAATGAAAGTGTGATAAGAATTACTGAAGTGATGAAAGCACAACTTTGTGATGATCGAATACCACTGATGGTAAACTTTGGGTGAATTTATGCTTTATTGATATGTATCAATAAAATTGATTTGTTTAAAATTATTAGACAGTCGAAATCAATATGGTAACTGCTCACTTGCTAAGATGGTTACAATAAAAAAATTTAGATAACAAGTCTTGGCAAGGATGTGGAGAAAATGGAACCCTCATATATTGCTGTTAGGAATGTTAAATGGTGCCGTTTCTTTGAAAAACGGTCTAGCAATTCCTCAAAATGTTAAACATAGAGGTACCATTAGACCCAGCAGCTCTACTTGAAGGTATATATCCAAGAGAAATGGACACATACACACACAAACAACTTACAACTTCTTCCCATGTATTCTGTATCTTATTTTGCAAACTTAACATCTTATTCTCCTGTACACATCCCTCAATATTTGCTAATGAAGTAACATGAGTCATCCCAGAACTGACCAAGCAAATTCTCATCATCCTTAGCCCACCTGATATGTGAAATAATCTAAAGCTTAAACTTCAAGTGAACTAAGCGTGTAATCGATCTACGCATACTTAGAGATTAATCTATCTCTAACACCAGAATCTCATACCACTCACTCATCAGGCACATAATGTCACTTTCTAGTCATGCAACATATATATTAGTTAGCATGATGACCATCTGCCATATTCCCATATTGCATTGCTATCTTTGCCTCAGCTTTCATAAGCACACCTCATTTTTTGTTCAATCTCATAAAACCCCTAAGCACTTCCAACTTGTTGAGGAAGACTTGAGGACTTTCCTCCTATATTTGTGGTACTAGCCTTTGCTGAATAAACTCTTTCTCTTCTGAAAATACTGATGTACTTAATTGACACTCTGTTGTGCATTGGCAAGGACTCACTTCGGTGCAAAACCAATTTGGCCACCTACCAAAAAAATAAGAAAATGAAATAATAATTTTAAAAATAACCAATGAGTGGACATCATGCCAGAATCCTCAGGATTGGGAAATGAACTATTGAATAAAGTAGACTTACTGGCATTCTAATACAGACTTATTGTGATTCTAGCAATGGAAGAACTTGTATAATTGATGTGGAGGCAGTGGCCACTGAAGGTTTGGAGGGCAGGGTGACAGGGAAAAAGAGGTGTAATATGGGGACATTTTTGGGACTTAGGTATTGTCCTGAATGACATTGCAATGACAGATACAGGTCACTATAAATCTTGTCATAACCTACAGAATTGTGTCGGGGAGAATGTAAACTAAAATGTAAGCTTTAATCTATGCTTAGTGGCAATGCTCCAAAATGTGTTCATCAATTGCAGTTAATGTACCTCAGTAATGAAGGTTGTTGTTAATGTAGGAAAATGTTGGAGGTGTGGGGAGTGGGGCATATGAGAACCCTCCATATTTTATATTTGACATTTGTATAATCTAAGAATCTTTTTAAAATTTTAAAAATAAAATAAAAAATAGCCAATAAAATACAAAAAAATCAAAACAATTTGAAATAATAAAAAATAAAAATATTAGGCATGGTGTCTTTCTTCACTGTAAGATCTATTTCTGATTTGTATGGTGACAGTTTCTTCCAAATATTCCCACAGTGTCTTTTTATTTTTCATTTTATCTTCAAAGAAGCTTTAGGATACAAAAAAAAGTCACATAGGGAATACAGGTAATTCCCATAAAGCCAATGCCCTCTCCATTTCCCTGTCTCCCTTATTAATGACATTTTACCTGCAGATGGTACATTTGTTACAACTGATGTACAAATATTAAAGCATTGCTACTAACCATGATCAATGGTTTACATGATGGTTTACATTTTGGATCATTCAATTTTATGGTTTTGAAAAAATTTAGAGGTGGCCTGTATCCATTATTACAAGATCATGCTGAACAATTCTAACACCCTGAAAATGCACTAAGCTCCATCTATTCTATTTTTTCCTCTCCCTCCCCTCAAAACCTATGGTAATCAGTAAGTTTCAATTATTGAAGAATAATATTCATAAGCACTTGCAATAATATTAAGGGTTTGTTTAGTTGGCTTCATTTTTGGAGAGGTTTTGGGTCACAGAAGGGTGACAGCAGTGGTGGGGGAGGATCACTGGTGTGGGGTGTCAGTAATGTGGAGACACATGGGAAGGTATGCACCTGAGGCATGACTCTAAGACATATGAATATGTTCAAGTGTTCATGGGATATTGTCTTTGTGGGTGAAGATCCACATAATAAGCAGAAGAATATTGAATTCCCATCTTGGGGAGTTAAGCTACATTTTCTAACAGGACAGCAAGAATCCTTTGAGTGCAAGGGCAATATCTAGAGAAGGAGGACAGACCATTATGGCAGGCTCTTGACATTGATGATTGTACTTGTGAACCTTTTCTTATGAAATTAAACCTTAGCCTAGCATTATATACTGCCTAAAAGTTACCTCCTGAAAGCCTCCTTGCTGTTCAAATGTGGCCTCTCTCTAAGCCAAACTCATCATATAAACAGTCTAGCTTCCCCCTGCTGTGGGACATGGCTCTTGGGGATGATCCCCCCTGGTACCAAGGGACTATTACCAGGCACCAACTGGCAATGCATCTGGAAAAAGACCTTGACCAAAATATGGGAATTAGCTTTAATGACTAGGAGATTTCAAAGTCATTCCAGAGGTTAGGCTTATTCAAGTCTCAGCAGGATCTCATTGACTGCTACAGTAAACAGGGCCTCACATAGTGGGGCTCCTGAGGGTTCTAGAGATTTCCAGAAATTATAAGCAGGAAGCTCAAGAACTCAGCACCCTCTCAGTGGGACTTACTTTCAAATTTTTTCTCCCCAGCGTAAGAGTCAGACTCATTTATAGGTTCTCTACAGATGGCTCTTCTGCCCTTTTTAATTGAACCTATAATTAGCACTATATTTTATAAATATATGTCTTCAAGACTTGAATCTTTGATCTATCCATGTGCCAGTTGAGTCCTGAATTTCAGCAGAATTGCAAAACCTACCTCCAGTTCATTGGATTCACCCAGGGCAATTACCAAGGAGATGATGATGGACAACACCTATCCCACAGAACAGAGAATGTCTGCAAGTGCAAACAAGATAGCTCTATCCACCTACCCTATGGGATCTAAGCCCCCTCTCAATTAGAAGCAAAGTGGGCATCACTGTCCCAAAATCTGAAAGACCGAGGAATGAACAATGGACTAAAGTAGACATTATTATTCTACTATAGACTTATTAGTATTCTGGCAATGAAAGAACTCTAATCATTGATGTCAAGGCAGTGGCCAACAGAGGTTCTGAGGGGAGGGAGATGGAAGAATAGTTGTAATATGGGAGTATTTTGGGGACATTGGATTAGTCTTGCATGACATTGTAATGATGGATGCAGGCTATTATATATTTCGTCAAAACTTACAAAATTGTGTGGGGCAAAGTATAAACTATAATGTAAACTGTAGTCCATGGTTAGTAACAATACTTCAATAAATGTTCATCAACTGTAACAAATGTACCACACAAGTGGAGCAAGTTATTAATGTGGGAAAGTGAAGGAGTGGGAAGGAGTGGGGCATATTTGAGTCCCTTATATTTTTATGTAAATTTATGTAATCAAAAGTTCCTCTTAAAAATTTTTTTTCAGAGACAAAACACTGAGTGTAATGTGACTATCATATCTTATACACAAACTATTCCATTGAAACCACAGATTCTTGAAATTTACTTTCCTTAACATGATCTTTTGAGGTGTCTTTTTCTCTAATAAAGAATAAATTACTTCAAAATTGTTTCTAAATACACATCTCTTACAAAAATTAAAATGTTTTCAGAACTCAAAAACATAGTTTCTTTAAAAATAAAAAAAGTAATTATAAAAAAACAATTTGGTGAGCCAAATGAGACCAGGTCCTTGAAATTCCTGCCCAAATTTTCAATGGACCATGAGGTGATGAGCGTCAGAAACTAGTCTTATATGGCTGCCTCAACTCTTTTAGTCAAGATGTTTGGTGATTGGGACTTATCCCAATCATTGGTGTCATCAACACCAGAGATGTTTCATTTTTTATTTTGAGGAGAGAAACCATTCTTGAAAAAGAAAATGGCTTTTGGTTGAATAACTTTGCATATGTGTCTAACTTTTGCCAAAGTCTGTTATGTTTGCCATAGGTTTGGGGTTCAATTCCCATATTGGTATTTGCTATTGCTTATGATTGTGAATTCAAGCCCCACCTTAGTCAGTCCATTTTGGTTATCAGTAACACATCTCAAGATTTATGAGAATAGGTTTCCAAACTACTCACATTTTTCTGATTTGATTGGTTGTGGGTTAGAGTCCTATTTTAACTATTGGATCCTTGAATTTGTTTGAATCTCTACCAGGGGCGTGGGTAACACCTGTAGTACAACTAAGAAGAATTTAAACCCTCTTAAATGAATTTTAAACTACTGGACAATGTCTAGCTATGAAGCTCTGAAAAATAAAGAATGATATTTCTGAGCAAAACTGCCTGGCCTCAATATGATTTTAAATCAGAAGAGAAATAGCCTGAAAATGATTCTATACAAAAAAAACCATATAGTACAATAGACACATTATAAGACAAGAAAAATGAGATACAATCTCATATGTCAAATATTTTATATCTTTGTATTAGAATAAAAATTTGTAGGAAAGTATACAAAATTATAGTTCAAACTATACTTCTGTGTTTTTGTGTTTTTTTGTTGACTTTCTATTTGTGTCTTTCTGTTTTATGTGTATTTCTCTGCCTCTGAATGGAAATATCAAATTAACAAACAGAAATTCTTAAGAGAGGACCATTTAAAATTGCTCAAAGGTAAATAATATTTATATATAAATTAGTAATCTTGAAGTCCCAGAAATTGTGGAAGCCAAGCTTCTGGTACCTTTGAAATCCTCCTCTCTTCACCCTCTTTTTCTTAAATTAGACTAACTGCCCTTTTATAATGATAAAATTTCCCAAATTTATGGAAGACTAAATGGGTCTTGCAAAGAATTTAGTCTTATCATTCAGACTTATGAGTTTGAATACTCAGACTTTTAATTTACAGAACTGATTGTAATTACTGTAAATAACCTAGAAATTAAAAAATTAACTCCTTCAACATTCCCCAAAATAACAAACCCTACAAGATTATTTATTACTCTTTCAAAAGTGCATTGACTAAGATTTGTTAAGTATCAAGACAAACCTACTTGTGCAAAACATATTTTCATTGTTTCATTTGTATGTTCTCATATTATTTTAAAAGAAAGAGAAATAATAGCAAAAAAGAAAAAAACCTTCAAGCCAGGGATAACAACATGGCTGTTCTCTGTTCTGTTTCCATATAAATTCTAATTGGATAGGGCTAGTCACATTCATAAAATTGTTGGTAAAGTATAGCACCTTTTGAACCAAAGAACTCTATGAAAGAAAAAGAGAAAAATATAAAAAAACACTAGGCACTTTTGTAAGTCTGCAATTAAATCATGGCTTAACCTTGATAGCATTGAGTTCTAACCCTAATTTGCCTCCAGAAAGCTGTTTCAGAAATGTGTCTCTGTAAATGTTTCATAATATATCTCAATGATATACTGTTAAAGTGATAAACTAAAGAAAGAATATATTTCCAAAAACCATCTTCTGTGAGCTATCATTGTTCTAATATTGCATGACACTATTTAAAATCAAGAAAAATTATGTTTGCATTTAACTAAAATATCTTTCTGACAAATTTGTTGGACTTTGATGGTAATTGCAAATTGTAGCATGTGTGAAGACAGTTTCCAATATCATTTTGGTAACTTAAATATGTAAGATGTATCAAAAGGATGTTCCCTTAACTGAAGCTAATCAACAGGTCCCAACTACAAGAGGTTTGCATGGACAGGAATGGATTAGCTTTAAGAATAGGACTTCCTAGGATCCATTCCCTTTCATACTGTCACAGTATGTAAACACTTCTTTAGAACATAGTCTAATTCAATAAACAAAGTAAACAAAGTTCTCTCCCCTCCTGAGATTCCCTTTCTAACTGATTAGTCAGACGCTAACATTTGACATCATCTGCAGGTGGCACACCTAGAAAGTTAGCTGGGAAATCCTCACATATTCCTCTATGGATCAACTAAAAAAATAGGTAAGGGAGCTGAAGAAGCTCAGTGTTTGAGCACCTGTCTCCCACATGCAAGGTATCAGTTCAATCCCCAGTACCTCCTAATGAGTTGTGGGTGCATTTAGGTAAAAAAAGAAGGGGCTCCTGTTTCCACAGACCTCAGTGAGGAGTATGTGGTGGTGGCAGGGAAGGCCTAGCAGCACCCTGACTACAGCCATCCTGTGATACCATCTTGGGGTCTATTTGTAGTTGGTACCATTCCCCTGCAGGAGGAAAGGAGTCCAAAGGACTGTGGATTGGGTCTGGGCCTTGAGGAGCTCCTTTAGGAAGTGAATCCATTGCTCAGCCTTGGACCCAACCTGGGGGGACAGACACCAGGCTAGGGCAGGAAGGATCTGCTCAACCAGGGCTCAAGACATACTCTGTCCCTTGACTCAATAGCTCAGCCCTTTCCTACTAATGCTACTAGGCCTGGAGGGACTATAGTAGACATAAAATGCTCTGGTTAATAGAAGAGTATGCCATAAATGTCTAGTATATTGGGGAATTGTTTGCAGGTAATCACAACAATGGCCTGGAAGAACTTGGCTCATGTGATTTGGGGAAGAGAAGGTCCACAAACCACATATACTTTGTGATTTTCCAAAAGCTGGATCTCAGAGGTGACTAGAAGTGATATTAATGTCCATGAGGCTGGGTGGACTACTTGGTTGGAGGTGACTACATATGTCAGATGTTCCCAGTAGAGGTCTAGATGGGGTTGGGGTATGAGGCTGAGGAGTTTTCAGGTCAGTGGCTTGTGGGGGCTCCTGAGAGCTTGGGGTCATCACCAACCCCCACCAACCTAATGCCACAGGTTGTCATCCCAGAAAACATTTCTTACCTGGGAACATTCCTCATGGGACTGTTCATGCTGGGCACAACTTTCTAGGACCTTCTGGATGTTAGTGGGATTGAGAGTGTGGGCAGTTATGGCATCCAGACTCTATCTTCTGAGACAACTGTGGAAGGTAGGTCTGGGGTGTGGTTCCTGGGAGCATTACTGTGGCTGTCCTGTTGTGCAGTGACCAACTGTCTTGGGAGCTGGATCCTCTGCTCTCATCATGCAGCAACACCTTCAAAACCTGGAAGAGCAAGGCCAAGATAAATCTCTGTTGGGTGACCCTGACCCAAAGTTGCAAGTTGTGAGGCTACTTAGGGGCTCAATGAAGTCCAGGGCTCACCATAGACCCTGGGAGTCAGATAGTCTATGCTGGGATTTCCTCCCAACTATTATCCAGCCTGTGACAGGGGCAAGATGCCTCATCTCTCTGGATACCAGCGTACATGTTTGGGATATGGAATGATGCTGATTGATCTCTCAGATAGCTGGAGTGCATGTGATACTGTTGACCGATCATTTATCTGGGTGTCTGATGTACAAACTACAGTGGTGGCATAAAGAAGGTTGGCTATGTCCTGGAAGAATTCCCCAATGCAAGCCAGATATTCCATCCAGCTTCCAGAACCCTAGTTCAGTGTCAAGTACCAGGAGAGCAGCCACTCCAGTGACTAGATCAAGTGAAGCTTGTCTGGGACATAGCCAACAACTCAGCATTCAAATGGTTGATTCCTCCAGCTCTGATGGGGAAGGGTGTCCTGAAGCTAGGAAAAGGCGACTTTCTATCCCATTTCCCCAACAGTCTTTCCTTGTCCCCTCCATTCTTGCTGGCAGAGTTCCACCATCAGCTCCTAAAAAATTGGTCAACAAGCCCTGGCTCCAGAATAAAGCTTCTAGAAGCCCCATGGATCTAGACACAAGATCTTTGGCCCTGCTAATCTAGCTACTCACCATAGTTCAGGGAGTTGTCCTCCCTGCAATCTCTGAAGACCTCAGGCCTTAGCTCAGCCTCTAGTTACACCTAGTCCTGGGTTTCTGTCTACCTTTCACACTGTAATCCTACCCACTCACAGGGTGCTCCTTCTTAAGGTACTTCAACCACAACTCCTTGTTGTCACACTATGACCAGCAGGGGGTGACTGTGGCATCTGCACCATCCACCTGGACATGAAAAACAGCAATATGTAAGAGAGTATCTGGGGAGTCAGGAGGATGTGGTGCCCCTTGGTTCCCCAATAAGCCCTCTCTGGGTACTAAGCCCTCCTAAATGACTCCTTTGACACATAAGCCATATCTGGGCCCTGCACCAGACTACCAAGTCCTCCAACCCCAAGGCATAGCATGCAGCCTTTATAGCACCCACTGTACAAAGGAGAACTAGGAAGTCCTCTTCATCAATGCCTGATGTTCAGGGATAAGTGCTTGAATGGGGGTATGCAATATTTCTCTAAGCCTTCTCCAGGTTTAGGGTACAGAACAAGACCTCTGATGACCAGCAAGAGTAACAGAAAAGGGTAAAAGTGGAGACTCTGAGCAGGCTGCTCATCCATAAAATTAGGCAAAGTCATTGAGTGCCCAGGAAGACCTCCTCAACAGCAGCAACAGGCCTCACACACTCAGCCTTGTGGTTGGATTTTGTTCCTGATCCCTCCAGCTCACCCTTCACCAGTGAGAGCATCTTGACCCAGTAGACCTCTGCTCTGGAATCTTGTCAGGAAGGAGAGAGCATGGGTAGAAAAGGAAGAGGATGTAGGCTACATAGACTTCTCTTAGGCCCAGATTCAGGGAGTATTGCCACCTTCCAGTTCCACCCCTACCAACACCATTTGCCTAGCCTATCTCTCTGGGTGACATCTCAGAACTATGGCTACCAGGGAGGAAGAAAGGTATTTTCGTGTACCCTGCACCTCCAAGCTCTCCATGTCCAGCAGGCCAAGGGCTAGTTGGGCCTTGGTTGGCTGAGTTTGGGGTGACCTTAAGTCCCGAGTGACTTTGGAAGCACAGAGAAGGTGGTGGTAGGGGATGGAAAGAATCACTCCAGACTTGTTCCTGCAAACAGGGCAGTAAGAGATGTTCCCATGCTGATGCATCCCCTGGATCCAGCCCCTTATGCCTGCCTGTTGTCTTTATCAGGACTTCCAGAGAGATGTGCGATAAACCTAGGTGGGACTTTTGGCAAGACCAGGCATGCTAACTGGGTGGGGCCAAGGTAGGGCTGAAGGGGTTTGGCTGGGTGTGGCTGAAGCTGTCCCAAACCAAAGCAGTCTGAGCACCTACTCCCTTGTCGTGAACCCAGCATTTCCATGGTGGGCAGTTCCTGAAGGCCATGTGCTCTGTGTGGGACTGACGATGAGTGACCCAAGTTGAGGATGATGGTAAATTGCCAGGTGATGGCCTGCTCATGCCCTCATCTCTCGTACAAGGTGGTAAGAGTGTCACATGCCACGAGCCCACACTTCATCTATACAGAGTGAACTGTCAGGCTGTCGTGTCTCCTCAGACATTTTTTAAGCTATAAGTGCAACTCCTTAGTATAAAACTGGAAACTGAGGCCCAGAGAGAAATAAGGGTGGGCCCAAGGCCCAGGAATGTGCAGATTCCAGAACGTAAGATAGAGACTCCTAGGCCAGGCTTCAGGAGGTGTCCTGAGCTCCATGAGGCTCCAGGAGGAGAGGCCAAAATCTTTCTGAGTGCACCCCTGAACACCCACCTATACAGTGTTCTACATCCTCACTAGCCTGGAGGTTGTCTTCATTGTTACTGTTTTGGTGTTTTGTTGGGTTGACAGCCTGCCCCTTCCTGGACCCTCTCAGGAACAGGTGACCCTCTTCAGCTGTCACCAACACTTATCCTTACCAACCCTGGTCCCATGGTGGCCTGCATACCTGTCAATCAGGACAAAGTCATGAATTACAAACATCATGTCATGAACAGGAGGTGGAGAGAAACAGTGATGGGCCAAAAGGGAGGAATTGGGTCTCTCTCCATGACTTGAGCAGTGTTTTATTCTCTTCTTTAAATGCTAAAGTGGCAGGAAAAGTATTCAGGTTGCCAGGAGGGTTCCAGAGGAACGGGGTTGGTATCGGTCATAGATCAGCATAGCCTGGTACCTAAACTCCAGTTTCTGGTGTCACCCAATTCATTGGCCATCTCTGTTACCTGTGGTGCTGAGTAGCAGGAGTTGGTCTACCTCCATCCAGCTGGTGCATCCTATCCCAACTGGCTTTCATCTATGTCCTCAGATTAAGAGTTAGGTCAACATATATGGCAGGGTCAAGAGGCCCAGCAGGAGGTTCTTGGATGTTGAGTGTTTGAAACCTCACCTAAGGTGGGGATGGGCTGGCTCTCTCCAGGATCATGGCCTAAGGGAAGTATCTGTAATTTGACTTGAGAAGTTGTGGCTTCTCAGGTCAGATTGGATCTCCTCTTCTTGACCTCCTTCCTTGCTCATGAGTCTCTGCTGCTATAACATAGGGAGATTATGCAACAGAGGGTTCCAACTCTGCTCTTAGTGCATAGAGCCCAAATAGGATGAAGATTTCTATGTACATATTTTGGCTTCTGAACTTGACCAAAAGGCTAAAATATCTGAAAGCTGCTCGACTAGTTGTGCCCTTCTCCCCCCACCACCTTCCTAGCTGCTGGGCAAGCTGTGCCCTAACACACCTGCCTACTTGCAGTTCAGGATGACTTCATCCTCTCTTGAATGTGGCACACTGGCAGATACTGAGAATCTCCTGGCACTTTTGAATGTCAGATGCCAGACTAGTCTGCTATGTGCATTCTTCCTCTTGACCCACCAATAGCATTTTTGAGGCTGTTATCTCCATTGCACAGATGAGATCACCTACACTGAGGACTCAGGGCATGGCTGAGCCTGGAGGCAGATCCTCCCATGAATGATGGGTCTGGGGACTGATGGGTCTTGGGAGGAACTTAGAACCACCTGGCATCACAGTCTGTACTCTCTGACTGTATGTCCTTCCTTTGTCCCACACCAGTGTGAATATGAGTTGGTCCTGAGCAGGTCTGGGACCTGCACATCATGGCCCATCAAGCCAGGCAGGCTAGAGATGCTGAGGGAGCACTTCCTGGACAGTGGCTTGTTGTATAACATCTTCTTCCTGGGTGCCTACAAAGCCTTGAATATACAACTAGTCTTAGAATTGCTGTTCAGAAGGCAAGATCCCTGTCCTCCCTTAGCCCAATAATGACTCTGCCACTCACTAGCCTTTCTGATGGATAACAATCTACAGCTTCAATTAGATCATCTGCAAAGTGGTGGTTTAGGAGGACCAACCTGCTGGATTCACTGTTAGGACTAAATAGGAGAAGTCCTGGAAAGTTCATCCATGGAGTCTGGCTCTGAAGAAAGGGTGGGCAAAGCAGCATGTGTTGTCCATGCATGGCATTTTCCTCTACCCCATGAAGGAGCTTGGCCTCACATTTCACTGACACTTACTTTTGGCAAACCTCTTTGCTCATCCATAGAGGAGGTTTGAGATGAAATTTAAGACAACCCCTTCCTTGATGTAACCAGAGCTGGTATCACTGGGGGCTGGGAGTAGGCCCCAATCCCACTCAGAGATCTTGGTATGGGCTGCTCATGGCTCCTGCATTCCTCAAATATAAATGAAGTGGCTAATCTGTGCCGACATATTTTTCAGCCCTGAACTAAATTCCCAGAACCAAGCAGATAGAAATTCTGCCCTCTTCAGATGTCCATTCCAGTCAAGTCATCCTACAGTTATGCTAGATATCATCAGCATGTGGCATTCCCAGTAAGTGAGATGTGACACTGTAAGGGTCTTTCCTAGATGTGGAGGAACCTTTCATCATTGGGATGGGTGTGGTGGATACCTGCAGCATCCAAGAAAGTGATAGATTCTGCACGAGGAGAATAGGGTACCTTTTATACCAGAGCAGGATGGGGAATCTGGGGTTGAGGTAGGGAGCAGCTGGGCATAGCCCTGGGTCTCACACAGCCTATGTGCCCACTGGAGGGCAGTGCTGGAGGGCTGAGCCCGGGGTGCAGGGTCACTGAATGCAGAGGGAACCCTGGGGGCTCAGAGTCAACCATGAGAGAACCTATGTCCAACATAAGCCCCTCCCAGCTCCTCTTCCACCAACCCATACCGACAGATCTACATCAGGAATTGTCATGAGCAACCCACGGTTCATCTGCTTTGATCTTCAGTCCTGTGTGCACAACTGTTTAGGGAATAGGATAGTTTCCAAACCTGGCTTTTGGGAGCAGAGTGGCAGTGGAAAGAAGACACCCACCCATGGCACACAGAGAACATGGCAGCACCTCATGGCATGGGCTATGGATTGAAGGCCTACAAGAGTTCAGAATATCTGAGGAAGGTGACAAAGTCCCTTTTCTCATGAGACAGATATTTATGAAGCTCCTAATGTGTGTCAGCACCCAGCTACCATCTGCAACATGACCTCTCCCTGACCTCATGGAGTTCCAGTGGAAGGCAGCAGGAAGGAGAAACAAAGTATATCAGAATTTGGCTGAAGAAGGGGAAAGTTGGTCATACCATAGATGGACAAAATTCTCAATTGAGACTCTTTTCTAGCTCCTTACTGGAGTCTAGTCCTGTCACTGCCAGCACAGGCTATGATGGGTTAGGGGTTGCAAGACCCAGTCCACTGGACAGGTATGTAAAGACACAGGAGCCCAGTCCCCATGAAGGTAATGTTTGGATGGTTGTGTGTAAGGACAGGCCATTCCCCTTACTCTGCATCCTGCCTGTCCACCCCCAGGAGCACCTCCTCCTTCTTGGCCACCTGGTTGGACCAGGCCTCAGAGGATTTCTTGCTTTCTTTAGTCATTCTCTGCCCCAAGCAGCTGGTGTACTATGTGCAACACACCATGCCTGGCTTGGAACTTGAGTGTCCTGCCCACCTTCTTCTTCCTCAAGTTAAGCACCCAGTGGCCCAATATTTAGACATAGGGAGGGGGATGGAATGCCTCTCACAATTAGGAACCTCCAGAGGAGGACTTTTTCAAGGAGCAAAAATCCTCAGATAACTCATCAGGGGAATGGCAGTCTGGGGAGATATCTAGGGATAGGGTTCTTGGGCTAGAATTTCCTCTCAAGGCACTGGGATTTTATTTGTGTTTGGAAACTCACCTGGAATACCAGTCATGTTGTTGAGCCTTCCTCTCCTTTCAGCCCCAGCTCACAGGGAACCTTTTAGGAATTCCTCTGTTTTGAAAAGTAATGGGTGAACTTGAAGGATTCAGACTCCTCAGGATCAGAATTTTTTGTTAATTGTTCCTGCTCTCACATTACTCAGCCAGAGGAGAGGGATATCAGGACTGATGTCAATATTCATAGAATTAATGAATGAAGAAACCAATGATGCTTGCATGATACCCTTATGCCCTATGGCAGCAGGCCACACTCCTCTGCCTCTTACACCACCACTATGTCCCCAAAATTCTTGGGGAAAATGTGTTTAAAATGTCAATTCCAGTTGGGCTTAGTCCTTGCTAATTTTTCCAAAATTTGATGGTACTCAAACTCAAATGCAGTATTTGGCCATCTATGATTATGGAACAGGTGCCTTTCATCTCCTATGCCACCTGAGTCAGGAGACCCAAATCAATACAAGGTCCTCTTTTTGTGCCATGTCCAACTCAAGCATTTACTGGTGGCAGGTAGATAGTGATAGTAGATGTTGGTTCTCCCTGCTGGATAATGGGCTCTTTTATGGACATACCAATCCAGAGGACTTCATTTATGGAATACAATTATCCACCAAGGGCTGGAGGTGAGCACCCACCATATTCTCACAGCCAGGCCCACAATCAGTTGCACATATTGCTGGAATCCCAGAATCCACAGAATCCACCGAGGACCCTCCCATTACCATTTGGCTACTCTGATGGTACTAGGTTGTTATAATGTGTCCTGATTTTCTCATTAGTCCCAGACACCTCCCCACCTTGTCATAGAAGAACCAAACTTGGACCATGGAAGCCATCACATATAGTCCACAATCTTCATCTCTTTCTCTGCCCTGTACACTGGCTTGAAAGACTTTCCCTCTTCCTCAACAATTTCCTCCTCATCTACTCTATAGTCATACATCAGATTCTCTACCCCACATGATCCTTCACAGAGCTGGAGAAGAGAGATGAACCAGAATGATTCAATGTTTTGCTTTCTATTATGCAGTGAGCCATGGGCTTGCAAACATACTGGGAAGCATGCTTACAAATTCATTGTCTGGGTTCAAGCTCTTGAGACTCTTTTGGGATGTATGGTGTGGAATTTGGTAATCTGTGGTGTTGACAAGCATCTCAGGGAATTCTAAAGTAGATATGTTTAAAAAGCCACTTTCCCACAAAACCTGTGTGGGTGTCATGGCCTGCACACTCATAAGTGTACATTCAATTTTGTGACTGTATTTTTCTGCACAGTTGGTTCTTAAAGTTGAGTAGATTCTGTAATTGTACAGCATCAAACGAAGGTGAAGAACTCAGTTCTTGACACAATCAATGGGGTGGGGTTAGCTCTCCAACCCTCCCTTCACATTTCTAGAAGAATTTCCCTGAGAGCAGGCACCCTCTTCTTTTCCCTGCCCAGAATCATTAGGTGCACAGGCTAGCCACAGCCTACATCTCTCTCTCACTCCCCCAGTAGCTATCTTTTGCCAAAATCTGGTCATGAGAAATGAGTTGGCCTCATTCCTGGTCATGAGGAATGAGTTGGCCTGTGAAAAACAAGCTGCCAGGAACCATGGGCTCCTGTTGACCCTGCCTTCATCCATGGATAAAGACAAAAACAAGAGGAACTCATGTGAAGCTTGGCAATTCAGGATGGTGTCAAGATAAAATTGGACCCTGTTCCCTTCACTGTCTTCTTGGTCACTAGTTCTGGTCTTATATACTCAGACCAACATGCCTCAAGTCCTAGCCCATATAGCCCCAATGGGCAGCCTGAAACTATGCTGGATCCTGGGCTAAACTCTGGCTCACAAGGCTTTCCTCACAACTGGGTCATGGGCCAGATGCTCCCTCCTGGGTTCAATGGTCTATCTTGGAGAATGACTCAGGTGCACTTGAAAAGAGTGTGTGTTCTGCTATTGTTGGATGAAGTGTTCTATATATTCTCTTACATCTTGTTGTATTATACTGTTATTCAGATTTTTTTATGTCCTTAATCTCTGATGTAGATATTCTAACCAGTATTTAAAGTTGCATAATGGAATCTCTAAATATTATTACAGAATTATTTCTCTTTTCATTTCTGTGAATGTTTACTTTATATATTGTGGAGCCTTTATATTAGTTGCATAAATTGTTATAATTTTTAAATCTTTTT
>JAKSZT010054387.1:1099180-1168759 GCA_026826555.1 Tolypeutes matacus | reverse complement strand
CAGGGAATCCAAGCTGAGTGTTCCTGAATTGGGACAGGGTGAGTGTGATCCTAGAGCCCTGATCTAGAACTTTCCTTCCACAGGAACTGAGGCCCAGCTAGTAGCCTTTACAGCTTTACTCAGTAAAGATAAGTAGACAGAATCACCTGATTTCCTCTATCACCTTTCCATTTCTCTACATCTCTAGCACTTCTTACATGTTTACCTTCCAAGGTAATATATAGTATTTAGTTTTGAGAAGACTCACTAGTATTTCTTTAGAATTTTTTGGCAAGGGCATTGGGAAGAAGTGACTAGAGTAGTTTGAAGACAATCGAGAGCCTCAAATATCAGAAAATCCTAAGAAAAATGAAAAAAAAAAAAAAAAGACCAAAGAAGTCATGGTCCAATTGTAGTTTGATTCCAAGTAAAAGGCAGACAAACTCACTGGGGTTAATTCTGAGGAGATTAATGGTGATATTAATTGTATTTATTTACGGTAAAATCATAAGTTATCTTAGAAATTCACAGATTGAGGGGATGTGAGAAAATGCTAACTAAATGTGGATAAGCTCACACAAGTTTGTTTTTTTAGGTTGCCAAAGTGCTGTTGATTCATAAATACCAGTAATATTAGGTTGCCCTTTATAATGGATATTTATTTCCGGTAAAAGCTTACAGTTCCATGGCCACAAAATATCAAAACCAAGGCACCATCAAAGATGCTTTCTCACCAAAATCAGCTACTCTTGATGCTGTTTTGATGCCATGTGTTGAAGCAATATCCCAAACAATCTCTGCCAAGGCCTCTTCTTTCCCCTCCAAAATCTATCATCTCCTGGAGCTCAGATGTGGGCAAACAGTCTCAGCCTTTACTGTCAGTCTCAGCTGCTCTGCTTTCTTCCAAAGTTAACCTGTGGTTATCAGACATATGGTTCATCTGTCCCTGGGTCTCAGGTCCTTGAGCCTCTTGGACTTCTGTTTTTCTACATACTTTCTCTACCATGGCAGAATAAATATAATATGGTGGTTCCCTTTTCCTGTGTGTCTGTCTTTGTGTCTTTATTTTTATCAGACCCAGCATGAGGGTGGAGACTCTACCTGAGTCATACCTCACTGATTTAATCCAGTCAAAAGATCCTCATACCTACAGGAATGGATTAGTTTTCTTTTTGGGATTCATAAAATAACTTGAAACTGTCACAATTGTGAAGAGGAAAAAATAATGCAGGAGGTAGGAGAACAAGTTTCAGAGTTGCTTTTGATTTCAGGGTGGAAGACTGTGCTTAAGTTATGAGAGGATGGATGAAAAAATGTGTTAGTTTTATAGAGGGAATTTATAGTTGTGGTAAAAGCTTACAGATCTGAGGCTGCAAAAATGTCCAAACCAAGGCATCATCAGAGATGCTTTCTCACCAAAGCTTGGCTGGTAGCAGATACTGTACTCCTGCCACATGGCAAGGGAGGATGGCAGGTCTGCCAGTCTCTCTCTGATTTCATCTCAAGCTTAGCTGTGGGCAATCAGGCATTTCTCACTGGGCCTCATGTCCTTGTGCCTGTTTGGGCTTCTTTGATTTTCTGCTGTTGTAGGCAAACCTGGAATCTTCTTTCTCACATTGAAGGGTCAAAACTGTAGTGCTCCACTTCTCTGTATCTCTCCTTTTTCCCTGTATGTTCTCAGTTTATGTAAGATACGGTAAGATGGCAGAGACCCAGCCTGGAGCTAGCTTCATTGTTGTAGTCTGATCAAAAGGCCTAAAGTGATCTAAATTAAAAGTGATTGAATCAAAGAGTTCCTTAATTGAATCTAATGCAGTCAAAAGGCTTCACATCCACAGAAATGGATTAAGTGAAGAATATAATATTTTCTGGGATTCACAAAATTCAAACTGTCACAAAAATATTTGGAGATGTTGCTGGTAAAAGGGTTTAATGTATTTTCAAAAATTCAAATTTACTGAGAGAGGAGAAGAGAAAGGGATCCATTTGGGGCAATTGGACAGCCAGAGTAGAGATGATTCTTCATTTTAATTTTAATTTTAATTTTCATAGAAGAAGAGGAGTATTGGAACTTTATGAACATATGAGTAATTATAGATTTAATAACAATGAGTGGAGGTAGTTTGCCAAATTAATTAATTCATTTGTGAAGTAAGGGTTGTCTCATCTGATAAAAGTGTAGAGTTAAGGGAGAAAGAGATTCAAAAGGCATGGAGGTGTGACCTATATACAGACATGGAAGAATGGTTTAATTACCAAGGAATAGTAGCATTTCCAGTGTATGTGAAAACAATTGAGTATTTGTGACTGTATTTAGACCTAGATCAATATCCTAGTCATGTGGTATGTCAAATGAAACCATGGAATAGAAATGACTTCCATTTTTGTTTACATATGTGACCTTGCTACATATATAATAATGACCTTTTTGGGTCTTCCTATTCTGCATTTGGACACTCTGATTTATCATTTCTTTTAAGGTTCTCAAAAAATTGGTCTCTCATAGTAAACTATGCTTTGATAGAATTAGGTTTGGATTTTTTATATATTCAGTGACTCTGATATGCTTTTGAGCTTGTTTCTACCAGGCACTTTGTTCACTGGGCTAGGAAACACTAACACCACCCACACACTTATTCCAGTCAATTTTCCTGCTATCAATTTTTTATGAGGTTGGTGGGGGGTGTACCTGGGGCCTCATACATGGGAAGCAGGCAATCAACCACTGAGCTATACCTGCACACAAACCTGCTATAAATTTTGATAAAATTCTGGCTTAATGAAAATGAATTCTATGGGTTGAAGGGTAATCATGGCCTTGTAAAATAGGAAAATGTGTGTCATGTAAGTTTATATTTGCTTACTGAAGTTTTTTCATACTACAGATACAGTGTTAGTTGCTTAACTTGAAACATGCCATTTATTTTATCTATTAATTCCCCATAAAAGGCTCTATCAGGTATGCAATGGATGAATACATAGTCAAAAGTTTTTCAGGTGCTATATACAAGTAGCAGGACTAGGACACAGGTCCACCTATCATCAAATCATGATCTTAAATATCTTACTTTCTCAGGACCTTTTTAATATATAATTTTTTTCTTTTAATTATTCATTCTTTTAAGTTTCTATATCTTGTTAAAATGGAATTCTATTGTGATTTTAATACTCTTCTGTTAATATGTTTAAAAATTGTGAAGAGTTAGCTAAAATAACAAGGACATCATTCCTAAAATGGATTATTACTTAAATCTGAAGCTAGTGATATTGTAGATAACAAGGGACATGCATTTTTGAAGATTTCCCAGTGTGGCCTCTATGACCTAACACCTAATTAGACTGATATTAGGGGATCCTTAAGGACAATCTTAGAGCACACCAGAGTGAGGGTCTTACTGAAGACTTCCCACATTCAGAGTATCCAGTCACCTTTAAGTTCTCACTCCACAACATGAAAAGAAAACTAGGGTTTACCATACATCTGAAGGCAGTCTCTATGAAAGGTAGAGACCAATTCAAGAATCAAATAAAATGTCAAATTTGCTTGGTTTCAGAACAGTAACCTAAAAATAACTATTTTGAGAGAATGAGGGTAGATGATAAGGTTTCTCATATGTGGTAGGGTGAGGGATTGAGAAAAAGAAATGCATGTGTTTATAAACAGAAATAACTTCACAAAAGTATCAGCCAAGGCAGTTAGAAGCAGGTAATTCTATGGAAGGAAGAATGGAGTATGAGGCTAAAGAAAGATTATTGCTATTTTACACAATGAATATTATAAATTATATTGCATGGATAATTTGGTTACAATTTGAAAGAAATAATGAAAATAATACAGGAAGAAATAAGAAAAAATAGGTGGGCTCATTAAAGATACTGATTTGTATCTGCAACATCACTGAGAGAAGCTTCTTAATCCTTGAAAACAGACTAATACATAAAGAAAAAGAGAAAAGAGACTCTAATCTTAACTTTTTCTAATTGTTTTTCCACAACTGCTATTGTTAAGTTTTGATCAGATGGAATTAGAGGTAAAAAGCTAGAGATATGAAGATAAAGATATATAGAGAGATGAAAACAGAAACAAGGACATATAAATATAGACATGAAAAAGCACAATTAACAAAATATAAAATTTATTTCATTATTGATCTCAGTGATCTATAGGAAATAAATCACAACAGCTGTTAATGATAATAATATTATGTTTTTATTATATAATGTTTCAACACTGTTCTTTTCAGGTTTTTTCATATTTACTACGTCTTCTTCTTTGCTATATTTATGATTATATATTAGTATTTTGAAAATTTGATCCATCCATTCTTAGACTTCTGCTTCCCAGGTCTTTCCCTTTCCAGTTGTTTCTCTTTAAGATAGTTGTTTTACTCAGCTGCCTCATATGTTGGCCCCCAAATTCATTCTATGCTCCCTTATGGATATCATTTGCCTTGTAGAAAATTGGGTGGGTTTGGAGGTCAGACTATGTTCAGTGACAGGAAATGGTGAGTTCAGGAAAGAGAGGGAAGGAGTAGATTTTGGGCAGAGAAACTGCAGCAGACAATACCCTGCGGTCATTTACCTGTGGAATTAGAGCTCCAAGGAACATTTCATGTCAAGTTTTCACTCTCAAGACCTTAGGAACAGACTTCACTGGGATTAGACTGGAATCCACTTGTCCTGGGGCCTCAGAGAAGGGAGGGTGGTGTGATTGCCTCAGCCAGCAGGACTTTTGTGCAGTTCTGACTTTATGCTTATAGACACCACATTAAAGATCTGAACTTTGCCCTTGATTTCTGATGTTAGGGCAAGAAGCAGACAAAGCTTTTCACAAGACATCAAATGAGGAGAGCCCAGCACAGAAATGAATGCACTTCTCTTTAGCCTCCTCTCTCACAGGTACAGAAGGCACACTGTGCTCAGGCTGCAGCCACTCACGTCCTCCACTATTTGAACACAACTGCACACATGCACATCCAGGCCAAAACCGACTTCCCTCCTCTCAGATGATGCTCATGATTGTGGATTTGCCTGTTCCTGGAAACCATGTGTTTCCTGGCAGTTTTTTCAGGACAGATTCATGGGACAGAGCCAGGAGCTTCTGCTAATTCAAATATTTGTAGGAACTGAGCCTCCTTTATGTGTTTCAACTTCATTTAATATAAAAATTATTGTCCAGGGTTGGATCCCTGAGATGAATGATTCCTCAGTCCTTCCCTCACAGTACACCATGAAGACCGTGTGTTTGGTTCCTTTACTCAAAATCTCAGCCTTCAGCCCACTCTAAACTCCAAGCTTACTGCTAATGCCCCTTTCTCAGGCCCAGATATTCCTGTGCCACTTCCAGGCAACTTACAAGACCCATTGACCCCAGTCTGACTCTAAAATACATTAAACAGTTGAAGCCTGAACTTGATTTTCTTGGTCACTGTTTGTACTCAACTTCCCTTTCCTGTGTCAACACCACTGCTTCCCAATACTTTCCCCATGCCCTAGTCATGCTGTTCTCCATGCACATTTATTAGCCCTCTCTATCCTGGCCTTCTACCTTGAATTGATGTCCTACTTTCTTCAGCATTAGAATTCTGATCTTCTATCACTCAAAATATACTCCATGGGAGCTTTTCATGAATGAAACTTTTTGAGTCATGGATTTTATGTAGAAACCCAGAGATTTCCACAAAGTAAATGTTAAAATGATGTGGAAGTTTTAGAGCTATCATGCAGCAGAACTGTTTGCTGCTCATTACATGGCCAGGACAAGCTCAGGGTTGTAGGAGCATTGTGCTATGATTGAAAGAACACTGGGATAGCAATCAAGGTTTAGGACCCTTGATTGGATCATTCTAGAAATGCCTGATTGGAAGTGAAGTCCTGGAAAGTAGGGCAGAGATGAGTGAGCACATACATTAATCCCAACAAAGGAGTTAATACGTTGCTAGGCTCTGCCTCCTGCTTTCTGCCCATGCTCAATTATAAGGGCTCAGGAAAATCTCAACAATGGTGACATGTTTTTATCATGTTGTCTCAGCAACATGACCTTCTTGAAATGGCTGTTCTGGAATCTTTATCCTGTAGCTTTCTCAATAAATGAGAGAAAACAGAATTCCCATTCTGGAGAGCTCTACCACATTCTCTAAGGGAACAGCAAAAGTCCCCCAAGTGCAGGGGCAGTGACTGGTGGAAGAGGATGATCCATTAATGGGCCCTTGAAAATGATGACTAGCCTTGTGAGACTTTGCTCTTGAATTTGAAATTAGCCTATTGTTATGGGGTGCCTAAGGGTTGCCTCCTGAGAGCCTTCTTGTTGCTCAAATGTGGCCTTTCTCTAAGCTAAACTCAGCATATGGATGCATTACCTTCCTCCCAGCAAGGGACATGACTCCTGGGGATAAGCCTCCATAGCACTGAGGGATTGCTACCAAGCACCAACTGTGAGTGCAACTGGAAAAGACCTTAAATAAAAGGGGGAAAAGGTAAAGACAAATGAATTTATATGGCTAAGAGACTTCAAAATGAGTTAGGAGGTCATCCCAGAGGTAATGCTTATGCACATCTCAGTAGCATCTCATAGAATTCTAACTGGATATCATCACAAATAGTGGGGCTCCTGAGGAGTCTGGAGACACCAGGTCCTATATCAGGGCAGATAGCTCTGGAGTGTGGTGCCTTGCCAGTGGGCCTCAATTTGGAGTTTGTGCTCCTGAGAGTGACAGCATTGGACTCAACTATGTATTCCCTACAGATGGCTCATCTGTCCCTTCTATTCAAACCTATATTTGGTGCTGGAGTTTGTAGGGGTACATCCAGAGACTTGAGTTTTCGGGCTTTCCATGTGCCAGCTGCATCCAAAACCTCGGTGGAGCAGCAACTTCTATTCTACAGCTCACTGGACTCACCAAGGACAACTGGCAGGAAAATGATGATGGACAATGACCATCCCAGGGAATGGACAGAGTCTGCAGCTGCAGGAAGGATAATCCCATCCATCTTCCCCAAGGGATATAAAACCCCACTAAATTGGAGGTAGAGTGGACATCACCATCCCAGACTCCTCAGGATAGAGGGGAAGAGTAATGGACTAGAGTGGACTTACTGGTATTCTGCTATAGATATATTGTGATTCTAGCAATGGAAGAAATTACAACATTGATGTGGAGCCAGTGATCACTGGTGGATCTGGGGGCAGGGAAAGGAAAAAGTAGGTGTAATACAGGGGTTTTTCTGGGACATGGGCATTGTCCTCAGTGACATTGAAATGGCAGGTAGAGGCCATTTTATATAATCATATAAAAGGCAGAACTGTGTGGGAGAGAGTGTGGTCTACAATGTGAACTATGGTCCATGTTTAATGTAAAACCCCTGGATGTGTTTATCAATTGCAATTAATGTGTAGCAGTAATGAAGGATGTGTATATGGGAGGTTGTGGGAAATGTGGGAGGCGGGGCATATGGGAATCCCTATATTTTTTGTGTAAAACCAAAGTACCTTAAAATTTTGTAAAAATTCATCCATATTATCCCGTGTGTTAGCACTTTATTTCTCCTTACCACTGAGTAATATTCCATTGTATGTATGTACCACATTTTGTTTATCCATTCATCTGTTGATGGGCACCAGGGTTGATTCCAACTTTTAGCAATTGTGAACAATGCCACTATGAACATTGGTATCCATATATATCTGTTTGTGTCTTTGCCTTCAATTCTTCAGGGTATATATGCAGCAATGGAATTTTTAGATTTTATGGATGTTCTACATTTAATTTTTTAAGGAACTGCCAAATTGTCCTCCAATCTACAATCCCACAGGCAGTGGATGAGGGTTCCTATCCTCCAAATCCTCTCCAGTACATATAGTCTGCTATTTTTTTAAGAGCCACCATTCTAATGGGTGTAAGATGGTATCTCATTGTAGTTTGGATTTGCATTTCCCTAATAGCCAGCGATGTTGAGCATCTTTTCATGTGCTTTTTACTATTTGTATTTCTTCCTTGGAGAAGTGTCTTTTCAGGTCACTTGTCTATTTTTTAAATGTTTTCTTTTTTCTTTTCTTTTTTTTTTTTTTTTGTCCTTTTATTTACAAGTTGTAGGATTTCTTTATATATGCACAATATTAGGCTCCTATCAGACAGATGGTTGCCAAATATTTCCTCACATTGGGTAGGCTGCCTTTTTACTTTCTTAATAATGTCCTTTTAGGAGCACAAGTGTTTAATTTTGAAGAGATCCCATTTATCTATTTTTTTCTTTTGCTGCTCATGCTTTGGGTGTGAAATTCATGAAACCATTTCTTATTACAACGTCCTGTAGGTGCTTCCCTCCATTATCTTCCATGGCCTTTATGGTCTTGGCTCTTATATTTAGATCTTTGGTCCATCTTGAGTTGATTTTTGTTTAAAATGTGAGATGGTTTTCCTTTCTCATTCTTCAGCCTATGGATATCCAGTTTTCCAAGCACCATTTGTTGAAGAGGCCATTCTCCCCAAACTGAGTGAGCTAGGTGTTCTTGTCAAATATCAGATGACTGTATATGCAAGTATTTATATTGGAACTCTCAAATGAGTTCCATTGGTCAGTATGCCTATTCTTGTGCCAATACCATGTAGGTTTGACCACTGTAGATTGGCAGTTTGTTTTAAAGTCAGATAGTACGACACCCCAAATTTCATTTTGCTTTTTCAATATGTCTTTGGTGATGCAGGGCATCTTAACCTTCCAAATAAATTTTGTAGTTAGTTTTTCCAATTCATTAAAAAATACAGTGTTCATTTTTATAAGGATTTCATTAAATCTGTCGATTAGTTTGGGTAGGATAGACATTTGATGAAGTTTAATTATCCTAGCCATGAACAGGGTATACTCTTCCATTTGTTTAAGTCTTCTTTGACTTCTTTTTAACACTCTTGTGTAGTTTTCTGTATATAAGTCCTTTACATATTTAGTTAAATTTATTCCTAGGTATTTGATACTTTCAGTTGCTATTGTAAATGGTGGTTTTTTTTCCCCTTGATTTCCTCCTCAGATTGCTCATTATTGGTGTACAGAATTGCTACTGATTTTTGAGCATTGATCTTATAGCCTGCAACTTTACTGAACTCCTTTATAAGTTCTAGAAGCTTTTTTGTATATTTCTCAGGGATTTCTATGTATAGGATAATGTTGCCTACAAATAGTGACATTTTTACTTCTTCCTTTCCATTTGGATGCATTTTTTATCTTTTTCTTGCCTCAGTGCTCGAACAAGTACTTTTAACACAATGTTAAATAGTATTGGTGATAGTGGGCATCCTTGTCTTGTTCCTGAACTTAGAGGGAAAATTTTCAGTACTTCACCATTGAAGATGATGTTAGCTGTGGGTTTTTCATATATACCCTTTATCATGTTCTGAAAATTTCCTTCTATTCCTATCTTTTGAAGAGTTTTTAATCAGGAAATAGTGCTATATTTTGTCAAATGTTTTTTCTGCATCTATAGAGATGAGCATGTGACTTTTTTCTTTCAATCTGTTTATGTGGTCTATTACATTGATTGATTTTCTTATGTTGAACCATCCTTGCATACCTCGGATGAAACCCAGTTGGTCATGGTGTATAATTCTTTTGATATGTTGTTGAATGCGATTAGCAAGTATTTTGTTGAGAATTTTAGCATCTAGGTTCATTATAGAGATTGGTCTGTAATTTTCCTTTCTTGTGGTATCTTTGTTTGGCTTTGGTATTAGGGTAATGTTGACATCATAGAATGAGTTAGGCCATGTTCCTTCTACTTCGATTTTTTGGAAGAGCTTAAGCAGAATTGGTGTTAGCTCTTTCTGGAATGTTTGGTAGAATTCACCTGTGAGGAATTCTGGTCCTGGGCTCCTCTTAGTTGGGAGGTTTTTGAAGACCAAGTCTTTCTCTTTACTTGTAATTGGACTGTTGAGTTCAACAATTTCTTCTTTTGTCAATGTAGGCTGCTTGTGAGTTTCTAGGAATTTGTCCATTTCCTCTAAATTATCATTCTTGTTGGCATATAATTTTCAAAGTTCCCCTTATGATACCCTTTATTTCTGTGGGGTCAGTGGTGATATCGCCTTCTTCATTTCTTATTTTGTGTATTTGCATCTGCATTCTCTTTTTCTTTGTTAGTCTGATTAAGGGTTTTTCAATTTTAATGATGTTGAAGAAACAGCTTTTGGTTTTGTTTATTTTTTCTAGTGCTTTCTTATTTTTTATTTCATTTAGTTTGGCTCTAATCTTTGTTATTTCCTTTTTTCGACTTCCTTTGGGTTTAGTTTGTTGTTGTATTTCCAATTCCTCCAGGTGTGCAGTTAGGTCTTCAATTTTAGCTCTTTCTTCTTCTTTGATATATGTATTTATGACTATGGATTTCCCTCTCAGTACAGCTTTGGCTGTATCCCATAGGTTTTGATATGTTGTGTTGTCATTTTCATTTGTTTCAAAGTAGTTCCTGATTTCTTTTGAGATTTCCTCCTTGACCCACTGTTTGTCTAAGAGTGTGTTGTTTAACTTCTATATCATTGGCCTAATCTGGTTCTCTGGCCCTTAGTGATTTCCAATTTCATTCCATCGTTTTCAGAGAAATTACTTTCAATTATCTCAATATTTCAGAATTCATTAAGAATGTATATCCCATTGTATTTGGGTGCAGCATTCTGTTTATATCTCTTGTTCCAGATCCTCTAGTATATTATCAAAGTTTGTGTTTCTTTATTGATTCTGTGTCAAGATGTTCTGTCTAATGGTGATAATGGTACATTAAAGTCCCCCAGTATAATTGTTGATGCATTTATGTCTCCACTTATTCTTTCCAGTGTTTGCCTCAAGTATTGTGAGGCTCCCTGATTAGGTGCATATATGTTTATGACTGTTCTTTCTTCTTGAAAGATTACCCCTTTTACTAATATATAAAGTTCATCTTTAGTCTCTTAAAAGAGTTTTGCATTTAAAGTTTATTTTGTCCGATTTTAGTGTAGCTGGTAATGCCCTTTTTTGATTGTTGTTTGCTTGTAAAATTGTTTTCCAGCCATTCACTTTTAGCCTTCTTGAATCTCTGGGTCTAAGGTGGGTTTTTGTAGAAAACATACAGATGGGTCATATTTCCTTATCCATTCTGCCAATCTGTGTCTCTTGATATGTGAGTTTAGTCCATTAACATTCAGTGTTATTCCACTCAGAAATTTCTTACATCAGCCATAATTTCTTTGGGTTTATGTAAGTCATATGTTGTTTTTATTCTCTTTTTGTCATTTTAGTTTTTCTTACACTCTCCTCCAACTCTCTCTTTCCTGTTTTTTCCTTTCAACCTGTCGAACTTCCTTTAGTATTTCTTGAAGTGCAGGTTGCTTATCAGCATACTCACTTAATTTCTGTTTAACTGAATATTTTGAACTCTGCAACATTTTAAATGTCATCTTTGCTGGATAGAGAATTCATGGCTGCAAGTTTTTTTCTTTGAGTACCTTGACTATGTCATACCACTGTCTTCTTGCCTCCATGATTCAGATAAGTAATCAGCACTTAATCCTATTGAGCTTCCCTTTTATGTGATAGTTCTCTTTTCTCTTGCTTCCTTGAATATTTTCTCTTTGTCTTGAACATTGGACATTTTGACAAATATATGTCTTGGAGTAAGCCTGTTAGGATTTATACTGTTTGGGGTTCACTGTCCTTCCTGGATATGTACGTCCATCTTATTCAATAGGTTGGGAAGTAGCCATTATTTCCTTCAACACTCCTTCTGTTCCCTTTCCCTTCTCTTCTCCCTCTGAGTTGCCTATAGTATGTATGTTTGTGAATTTTGTGTTGTCATTTAAATCGCTAAGTCCCTGCTGGATTTTTTTAAACTTTTAATCTGTCTTTTCTACTGTCTGTTTGAGTTCAGATGTGCTGTCTTATTCTTCACTAATTCTTTCTTCTACCATTCAAATCTGCTGTTATGTGATTCCAGGAGTTTTTTTTTTTTTTTTTTTTTCTTGGATTGTGCCATTCATAACCATCATATCCATTATCTTTTTATGTATGTTTACAATTTTTTTCAGTATGTTCTCCCATTGTATCCTTAATATCCTTAATCTATTCCTTCACTTCATTAAGTTGGTCCATGATATTTGTTTGAACAGCTTTGATTAGTTCTTTGATGTTATGCATCTTTCCTGGTTTTTAGTTTGTTCATTGGACTGGTCCACGTCTTCCTATTTCTCAGTATGGTTTGTAAATTTTTGTTTCCCTCTGGTTATCATTTATCTTGATTGGTTTATTCAGTTGATCAACTTCTCTCTCTGCTCTAGACTTTTGTTTAGATGTTGTTTGTGTGTGTGTGTCTTAAGTTTTCTTTTTTACTTTTTGTTCTTGTCCTATTTCCTTGCAGTTTTCTATGTTCCTTTGAAGGAAAAAGATTTGGGCTGGAGAAAGCAAAAGACATAAGAAAAGAAAAGGATAATAGTAACAGTAATAATAATAAAAGTTAGAAGAGGGGCCATATAAGACTTAGTAAAATGAATATTTAACTCATGTAAGCAGTGTAGAGTAATAGGAATAAAAAAGTGGAGTACCTGCAATGAAATGGGAAACTGAATAGAGAAAAATATAGAGAATGATTTAAAAGGCCAGAATGATGAGGAGACAGAGGAAGAGAAAAGAAAGTCAGAAAGAAAAAAGTTAATTAAAACAAATTCAAATAGAAAAGATAAAAATTGAAACCAGTAAAGTTGACAACTAATAAAAAAATGTGGATTATAAGAACTACAACATGAATGGAAGATAGAACGATGAAGGAAGGAAAAGAGATAGCATTGGTAGACAAAATCAGTATACATAGAAAATGGGAAATCAAGGAAGAAGAATTACATCAAATAAGAAACAGGCTAGCAGCCCCTAATTAAAAAAAAAAAAAGGGTGAGGGTGGGAAAGAGGAAAGAATAACAAAAAACAAAAGAAAACAATACAAACAAAAGCAACAACAAACAAACAAACAAACAAACACACTAGCAAGCAGTCAAAGAAATCTATGGAAGAACAGCATTCCTACTTGGGCCTTTGTGGAGCCTCTCAGGCTGCCTGTGTGCAGCAAACAATTACCTTGCAGGCTACTCTCTGCAGGTTTTGATGTGGATTTTAGCGAGAAAACTAAGATAATTTTTTTTTAAGTAAGCGCTCCCTTTTTTTGCGGGGGGTTGAGGGGATAAGGGACCCAAAAGAAGCTTGTACAAAATAATGTCTATGTTTTCCCTTTCCTATGGTATCAGCTGGATGTTAAATATCCCAGTGGATCACTACTTTTAGAAGAGCTTGGAATCAAGTTAGGGACCTCATATATTCAAGGCAGAAATTCCTCCACTGAGCTACCTTTCTAATTGGGTCAGTTAGCTTTTCAGAATGTTATTCAGTCACTTCCCCTGAGCGGGGTTTACTCTCCTAGGGCAGCAGAATTCAGCAGGCTGTATCCCTCCTCTCCTTTCCTGGTCAAGTTGAGGTCCCTTTTGAAATTCAAATGGGACCCTGATGACTGAGTACACCTCTGCACACAAATGATTTTCAAACCTCTTCTAGACCACCCCCTCCTCCCAGGGAACTGCATATAGGCTCTTGGAAACATATTAAGCACTTCCCACTACCTGAGTCCCTTCGGGGAGATGAAATTCTGATAGTCGTCAGTGCAGAACCATTAAATTGGCTGACTCTGCCCTCTTTCAGGCCAATCCTCTGTCTCCCAGGGTAGTTAGGTAAATCAGGCTGCCTCAGCAGATTCACTTCTCAGCTCAGCCTGGTGCCACTTCAAGTTGGCTGGTGTGGTCCCCAAAGCTCAAAGGCAGTCCAGGCAACCAAACCCACAGAGAGGAAACCCCCTTCCACCCCGTGCCATAACCTTCCCTCTCTCAGAGAATGCTTCCTCTTGCTACATGGTCAGCCGGAGTTGGGCTCACCCTGGCCCCTTGCCCTGAGGGTGGGGCTTATCCATCCATGATTTCCAGATGTGGGGCTAAAAACTCATGGTTTTATCTTGGGGAATATATCTCCCTGTCCAGCTCCCTCCAGATCAGTGCCCCAAAGTTTCCCGCTCCAAGGGTTCTCAGAAGAGCTCACCCAGGCAGGATCCTGTCCTCAATCAGCCATCATTTCAGAGAGAGATGGTGAGTGTCCCTGAATTACCTATTAAAATTGGTAATTCAGTCTTTCACTTTTGGGTATAATGTTAGCTGTGAGTTTTTCATATATGCCCTTTATCATATTGAGTGTGTTTTCTTCAAGCCTATCTTTCAGAGTGTTTTTATCCAGAAATGATGCTGTAATTTGTCAAATGCATTTTCTGCATCAATCGAGATATCATGTGATATTTCCTCAAATATTTATTAATGTGATGTAGTACACTGATTGATTGACTCATGCTGAACTACCCTTGCATGCCAGGATAAAACCCATTTGATTATGTTGAATAATTACTTTCATGTGCTGTTGGTATGATTAGTGATCATTTGTTGAAAAGTTTTGCATCTATGTTTATTAGGGAAATGGGTCTACAATTTTCTTTTATCATTTTATCTGGCTTTGGCATTAGGGTGATGTTGGCTTCACAGAATAAGTTTGGTACATTTCTTCCTGTTCAATATTTTGGAAGACTTTGTGTAAGAATAGCATTAAATCTTCTTGGGACGTTTGGTATAATCACCTATGAAACCATCTGTGCCTGGGCTTTTCACTTTGAGGATATGTTTTTATGACTGTTTCAAACTCTTTACTTGTGATTGGTTTTTTGAAGACTTCTATTTCTTCTAGGGTGATTGTAAGTTGTTCAGATGTTCCTAAGAATTTCTCCATGTAATCTAAATTGTTTAGTTTGTTCACTCAGGGCTGTTCATAGTATTGTCCTTTGATCTCTTATTTCTCTTGGTTTAATAGTAATGTCCCAGCTTTCAATTCTGATTTTTGTTATTTTCATTTTAAATCTTTGTCAGTCTAGTTGTTTGTCAATTTTGTTGATCTTCTCAAAGAACCAACTTTTGGGTTTAATTCTCTTTATTTTTTTTCTCATTTGCATTTATTTCTGCTCTGATTTTTGTTTAATTTCTTCAGTTTTCTTTGAGATTAGTTTATTGTTCTTTTTCTAGTTCTTCCAGTGTGTAGTTAGGTCATTGATTTTAGCACTTTCTTCTTTTTAATGTATGCATTGTGGGCTATAAATTGCCCTCTCAGCTCTGCCTTTGCTGAATTCCATAGGTTTTGATATTTTGTGTTCTTTATTTTGTTCATTTTATATTTATTGATTTCTCATGTGATTTCTTCTTTGGCCCACTGAATGAGTGTTTTAATATCCATGTTTTTGTGAATTTCCTCTTTTCTACCTTTTTTTTTTTTTTTTTTTTTGGATTCCAGCTTAATTCCATTATTATCAAAGTGTTATGTACAATTTCAATATTTGTCAATTTATTAAGATCTGTTTTGTGAATGAACACATCTATCCTGGAGAAAGATCCATGAGTACTTGAGTGTAATGAATATTCTATTGTTTTGGGGTGCAATGTTCTGTATATGTATATTAGGCTAAGTTCATTTATCATATTATTCAAGCTCTCTTTCTTTATTGATCTTCTGTATAGATTTTCTATCCAATGAGTATGTATTGAAGTTTCCAAATATTATTATAGAGACATTTATTTCTCCCTTCAGTGTTACCAGTGTTTGCCTAATGTATTTTGGGGCACTCTGGTTAGGTGTATATCCACTTATGATCATTATTTATTCCTAGTATTTTACCTCACTTATTAATATATATTGCCCTTCCTTGTCTCAAATAATAGCTTTCCTTTTAAAGTCTATTTCATCTAAAATAACTTTAGCTACTCTAGCTTTTTTCTTTTTTTATTAATGCATGTGTGAAATATCTTCTTGTACCCTTTCAGGTTCAATTTATTTGTATCCTTTGAGTTTTGGGTTTTATCTGTCATATGTTATTTTCACCACTCTTTTTATACTTTTTAACTTTTCCTGATATAATCTTCATTTCTATACTCTCTTCCAAGACTCTCTTTCCTGTCCATTCTTTTCAAGTTGTACCACTCCCTTTAGTATTTCCCACAATGCTGATATTTTGGTTACAACCTCTCTCAGTTTCTGCTTATCTGTTAATATTCTAAACTCACCCTCATTGTTGAAAGATCATCTTACCAAATATGAAATTTTTGGATGGCAATTTTTCTCTTTATCTTAAATGTATCATACCACTGCCTTCTTGCCTCCATATTTTATGATAGGAAATCAGCACTTAATCTTAATTGGCATCCCTCTTATATGAAGAATCACTTTTCTCTTGTGTCTTTTAGAATTCTCTCTTTATCTTTGGCATTTGATATGATTAGTATGCAAGCTGGCATAGAACCTATTTTTTTCCTGGGCCTTCTATAATTAGTCTCAGCTGTTCTGCTCTCTTCCCAAGTTCAGCTATGAGCTATCAAGCAATGATTTTTCTCTCTCTGGGATCTCACATGGTTGAGCCTTTCATTTCTGTCACATGGTAGGATAAAAATGGCAGAGCTCTCTCTGTGTCTGTCTTTCCATGTAAGTCTGTTTATATGAGACCCAGTAAGGAGGGTAGGGACTTAAGTTGAGACATGCCTCACTTATATAGTCAAATCAAAAACCCTAAAGCAATCTTACCAAGTAATCTAATTAAAGGCCCCTCATTTGAAATTAATACAATCAATGGGTGTCACACACACATGACTAAATTATTTTACAAAAATAATCTCTTTTTGGGATTCATAAAGTAATCTCAAATGGCCACACATCTTTTTCTGCAGCTATTGAAATTGTTTTATATTCTTTTCTTTTTCATTCTGTTGCTCTATTTAATTACATAGAATGATTATCTAATGTTGAACCAGCATTCTATTCACAGTATAATGTCCATCTGGTCATAATGTATTATATATGTGTATAAACACATATAAAATTACATATATATAATATATAAAATTACATGTATATTGCTAGATCAATGTAATATATATTGTGTTGAGGAATTTTACATATATATTTTTGTTAATGTCTTTATATGCTATTCATATTAGTCATGTACATAATATTATCCAGAAAACAAAGACATTCCTCTTCATTCCTGTAGCAGTTTGATATTGTTTATGAATTCCAAAAATGGATATTAGATTATGTTTATAAACTTCTCTGATCCTCTGGGCATATTAGATTTTATTAACATCAGAGGTTTCTCTGTTACTTGATTAAATTATGATTAGGGCTCTTATTAGTCCACATTAGTAGGAAGTGCCCTTGGTGGGCAAGGACTCACAGAGAAGAGAGTTGGAATTTTCATGCAGTTGAAGGGGGTGGATGTTCCAGGTGAATGTTCAGGGAAAGTTTTTGACCCAGGGAACAGAAAGGGTGGAGAACATTCCCCAAGGATTAGGGAAGGAAGGTCAACACCCTATATATCTGAGAAGGGTGGACCTGTGCCCCATGGATTAGGGAAGGACAGGTCACCAACTTGTTGCTCAGAGAGCGTTGGGCCTGTATGCCAAAGATTAGGGATGATGTTGCCTTCACTTCACTGTATTAAGGAAGTTAAGACTACCAAGAGCTCAAGGAAGGTGTGGCCATCACCTCAAGTTACTTGCAGGGAGATATCTGGAGCTTGGTTGCCACCCAGATGCTTGATGAAGGTGGAACCAAGAAAATGGCTATTGGCCAAGCCTGTGGAAAGGGTTTGTGTCATCATGCACCAGGGAGAAGAAACCATAATCATTCTCAAGATGATGAGATCTAATGGGGCACAGGTCCACCCTTCTCAGATTTCTGGAAGAAGTTTAGACCCAGAACTTGTATGAGATAGTGCCTAAATGAGTGTAGAAACTTGTATATGAATGGCTCTTTGGATTGCCAGCATCTCCAATACATTCTAAACATCAGTATAAGAGCACAGACCTGATTGTCCAAACACAACCATATGGATAGAGCCAATGGGAGTCTCCAATATGAAGTCTATGGACCAAGGACCAATTTCTCCATTCTATTTACCTTAGGATTTGGCTCAGTGGAATCCAGAAAATGTGTGTTCTTTGTGAAGGAGGAAAAGTATCTGGAAGAAGTTTTGCCATCCCTAATGTGAGTTTGCATGGGACAAAAAGTATATTCACTTAGAAAATAATATAATTCATTTTTCTCACAACTGCTACATACAAAAGAACTGCCATCATATTTCCCCTCAATACAGCTGCTCTGCATACAGATTAGCACAGAAAATTCACTTTAATAAGAAATCTGTTTCCAAATTGGATGACAAAATAATTCAGAGTTAAACTGTGACATGGAGTCTGACAGTATTTTCTGCTGCAACAGTTCTATGTGGGAGGTACAGGGAAAGTTCCCAAGTCCTGACTATGCACATAGACTTTAGTCTAAATGACACACCACCACACATTCTATTTCCAGATTTTGCTTAGGGAGCCTGGACACTGGGCTATTTAAACACATGGTAATTGAATATGTATTCACATTTTGAGAAGCCATGCATTAGGCAGTGCTGCCAAATAGAATTATGACTACCATATGTGACTGAATTTTCTAGTGGCCACATTTTAAAAAAGTAGTACAAAGGAAGTGGATGTGGCTCAAGCTGTTGGGCACCCTCCATCAACATGGAAGGTCTGGAGTTCAGTTCCCATTTCCTCCTAAAGAAGAAATGCACTCAGGACAACCTCCAAATCCCAAAAAAGCCCCTGTATTTCAACTGCACATCCCCTCCCTGCCCTGAAAGTGTCCAGTGGCCACTGACTCCACCTCACTGTTATAATTTCTTCCATTGCTGGAATCACCATATGTGTACAACAGAATACCATCAAGTCCACTCTAGTCCATAGTTCTTCCCCCAATCCTAAAGGGACTGGGATGGTGATGTCCACTCCACCTCCAAGTGAGAAAGGGCTTATATCCCATGGATATGGTGGGTAATGTAGGGGATTATTGGTGGTGGGTGTCTGGGAGGGTGGATTCATGGGAGTTAGTTCATCCGAATATACATGAAAGATATACAAAATTGTTCAAAAGATCAAAAGATGGGCCATGGTCATGGTGGGTGGACAATCACACAATAAATGAGGGAATCTGAATTCCTAGCCTGGAGAGCTCTGTCACATTCTCCAAGGGAGCAGCAACAGTCCTCTGAGTGCAGGGACAGTGTCTGTCAAAAGAGGATTACCCACTGATGAGTTCTTTTTATTTATGACTACCCTTATGAGTCTTTGCTCTTGTAACTGAAACTTAGCTTTCTGTTATGGGGTGCCTAAGGGTTGCCACCGGAAAGCCTCCTTGTTGCTCAAATGTGGCCTCTCTCTAAGCCAAACTCAGCATGTGAATGCATTACCTTCCCCCCAATGTGGGACATGACTCCCAGGGATGAACCTCCCTGGCAACGAGGGATTAATACCAAGTGTCACTGGCAACACAACTGGAAAAAGACCTTGAACAAAAGGGGGGAAAGTTAAAGACAAATGAGTTCAAGTGGCTAAGAGACTTCAAAGAGAGTCAGGAGGTCATCCCAGAGGTAACACTTATGCACACCTCAGTAGGAGCTCATAGAACATCAAAGTGCATATCACCCCACACAGAGGGGCTCCTGAGAGCTCTGGAGATACCCAGGTCCTATATAAGAGGGGATAGTCCCAGAGACTGATGCATTATCAGTGGGCTCTATTTTTGAATCTGTGCTCCTGAAAGTGACAGAATTGGACTCAAATAAGTCCTCCCTGCACATGGTTCATCAGTCCCTTCTATTCAAACCTATATGTGATGCTGTAGTTTTTAGGTATACTTCCAGGGACTGGAGCCTCTGGCCTATCTATGTGCCAGGTGTGCGTGAAATCTCAGTGGAGCTGCAACTCCTACCCTACAGCTCAACGGACTCATCCAAGTCACCTGGTGAGGAGTCAGTGATGGGCAATGGCCCTCCCAGGGAATGGAGAGGGCCTGCATCTGCAGGCAGGATCATCCCACCCACCATATCCATGGGATATAAGCCCTCTTTCACTTGGAGGTGGAGTGGACATCACCATCCCAGTCCCCTTAGGATTGGGGGAAGAACTATGTCTAGAGTGGACTTGATGGTATTCTATTGTACACATATGGTGATTCTAGCAATGGAAGAAATTATAACAGTGAGGTGGAGCCAGTGGCCACTTAACACTTTTGGGGCAGGGAGGGGATGTGCAGTTGAAATACAGGGGCTTCTTTGGGATTTGGAGGTTGTCCTGAGTACCGTTGTGGCAATGGATTTAGGCCATTTTAAATCAGCACACACCACTCGGAACTGTGTGGGAGAGAGTGTGGTCTACGATGTGAACTGTGGTCTATGGTTGATGGCAAGGCCCCAGGATGTGTAAGTCCATTGAGGGTGATGGGCCACACTTGTGGGAGATGTTTGTGTGGGATGTGGTGGAAGGTGTGGGAGGTGGGGAACATGGGAATCCCTGTAGGTCCCATGTAATATTTAGGTAATCTAAGCTCCTCTTAAAATATATATATATATATAACATTTTTGTTCGCAAATGCACATATATGCATATATATTTACATACCATTTTACAAAAAAAGAGTCAAAATTGGCATTTTATTGAAATGCATTTCAGGAAAGATACTTGAAAATAAAAAGGATATTTCACTGCTAAAAAAAATGTGTATAAGTCTGGAATCTCTTCTTCTCAACTTGGGCTTCCTTTGGCTTCTAGTTGCTTCCTCTCACAGCTCAGTTCTGGAAAACATCTACCTACACAGAGCTTTTATATAGAGGGTCCCTCCACCCACCTTCTTCACATCCTGCCTTTCTTCTTTAATTCAATCAGATTTTTAATTAATGTGGCTGAAATGAGTATTTTGCTCCTGACTTGGAGTGGTTAGGACAAACAACACATTGTACTGAGAATGTTTTTTTCTTCATTTGGAAAAAAGTATTGCAATATTATCATGGTAGATGACATCTAACTGTTATTTCTGTTGATGATATTTGGAATTAGGACAAAACATTTCATAAAAAAATGTGACATCATTACTAATTCTTATGAAATGGATGGCAATAGTATCAAAAACTGTTTTCTCACTAATAAAACTCCTGTATGATGTTATGCATGTTTGTTTTGTAAGTTCACATTTACTATACATTTATTGTTTTTGCATGTATGAATGATATACTTCAATAAATTGTTTTAAATAATTTTTTAATCTCATCTTTAGATCAAGGAAATTATTTAAAGCTACCCAGATTTTTTTCCTAAGTCACATTCACAGAACCACATTCAATTCTGTAAAAGGGCTTTTTCTCAATAATTGCCAAAATTCAGCTTTAGAAAATTGATAAATAAAAATGTCAGGCTCTTTCTTGACAATCACTCTGCCAGTCAAGAATTTTTATTGTTTATTTAAAATATAACTGTTGCCGTTTTAACCACTTTTAAGTGTATATTTCAGCGAAATTAATTACATTTATAATGTTGTACTACTACTATCACCATCCATTCTCTTAACTTTTCCTTTTCCCAAGAATAAAACCTGTATCCATTAATAATTTTCCATTCTTCCCATCTCCCACAGTCCCTGGTACCCTGCAGTCTTGTTTCTGACCCTATGAATTTGCTTATTGTACGTACTTTATATGAGTTTAATTATACAATATTTGTCTTTATGAGTTTGGTTAATTTCACTCAGAATGATGTTTTCAAGGTTCATCCATGTTGTAACCTGTGTCAGAACATCATTCCTTTTTTTTACTGAATAATATTCCATTGTATGTATGTAATACTAGATTGTATTTACCCAGTCATCTGTTGATGGACACTTGAGATGTTTCTAGCTTTTGGCAATGGTGAATAATGCTACTATAAACATTGGTATACAAGCATCTGTTTGAGTTCTTGTTTTAAATTCCTTAGGGTATATACCTACAAGAGGAATTGCTATGTCATATGTAAATTCTAAGTTTAACTGTTTGAGAAACTACCAAACTGTTTTCCATGTTGCCTGAAACATTTTATATTCCCACCAACATTGCATAAATTTCCAATTTCTCTGCATCTCCATCAACACTTATATTCCTTTTTTAATTTTGTTTTTAATAATAACCACTCTAGTGCATTGAGGTGGTATCTCATTGTGGCTTTGATTTGCATATTCCTAATGACTAATGATGTTGAATATTTTTTCATCTGCTTGTTGACTGTTTGTATATCATCTTTAGATTCAGATCCTTTTTCCATTTCTCAGATGGGTTGTTTGTCTTGTGGTTGTTGAGTTGTAGCATTTCTTTATGTAATCTGGATATTTAACACTTATCATATATAAGATTTGTCACTATTTTCTCCTATTATATAGAAATCCTTTTCACATTCTTGATAATAGCCTTTAATGCACAAACTTTTTAAATTTTAATGATGTTGAAATTATCTATTTTTACTTCTTTTGCTCATTCTTTTGGTTTCATATTAAAAATCCACTGCCAAACCCAAGATCATGAAATTTTGATTCTGTGTTAGCTTCTAAGAATTTTATAGTTTTACCACTTATGTTTATTTCACCAGTATATTTTAAATTAATTTTTGTGTAATTCATGATGTAGTGATCCAACTTCATTTATTTTGCATGTTGGAGGCAAATTTTACTGCCCCATTTGTTGAAGAGACTATTCTCTACCCATTAAGTGCACTTTGCACTCTTGTTGAAAATCAATTGGCCATGGGGATTCTTTTTAAAAATCACCTTTATTCCATTGGTCTATATGTCAATTCTATGATAGCAGTGCATTATTTTGTGTACTGTAGCTTTGTATTAAGTTTTGACATCAGGAAGATTGAGTCCTCAAATTTTATTCTTTTTTTGTGTTGTTTTGGGTATATGAGGCCCCTTATCATTCCATATAAATTCAATAATGGCTTTGCCTTTTCTGCAAAAATATAAAAATGTGATGTTAAGATTCTTGTTTGCTTATTCTGCCACTACTTTATTTCTTTTGGTACCATATCCAAGAAATGCACAGTAGTACCAGACCTTGTACAAAATTGGAACCCCCACTATACTCCCTAGAAGCTGATATCTGATAGCCATCCCCAGTATTAGGTCCTTAAGTCAGTGTATAGTTTGACATAGTCCCTCATAACTGAATGTCAACAGAATGGATTCAATCACTCATGACTCATTATTCACAACTGGTCAATATATTTCTTTTTTTTTCTACATCTGATTCTGGAATAAAGATCTCTTGGGGCCCATGTATCAGGTGTCACATTTGGGGTTTGTCTTTATGGTGGCCAGGGTCCTGTGGAGTGTTTTTAACCTGGATGGCTTTGTCCAAAGCTTTTTCACTGATGTTGGTTGGGTGAAGACTAGCTTCTGTTGCAGTTTAGGGTGTGGGGAACTGGGCAATGAGGGAATGTGTGGGGACATCTCTTCAATTTGTAGGCTTATAAACCAGTAGATGACACCAGATATTGGTGTGCTGGGCCTGAGTTTGAGAGCTTTTTCTGGTTGACACACAAGCTATTGCTTGGGACCTCAAACATGAACACTGAACACATTTTGTCAGTGTTAGACCTGACTCATATAGGACACACTTTTCATAGACTAGACCTCTTATCTCTCATCCACACTTTCTTATATATCCTCACAAAGACTTACCCATAAGTTTTCTTTCAGATACATGTTCTAAAAATTTCTCTCAGAATATGTCTGCAGGCAGGTAGTCTTAAGTAAATATGCACACATTTTGGAGTTGACTCCCCTATCACTGCACATGCTCCATTTGACCATTTATCTCACTATTTTTCTTCTAGTCCAGACATTCCCCATTTCATCCCCCCTTCACTGGCTGAAATGAATTCCAGCAAAACATATCACATAATGATCTAATGCAGTGTTGACAAACTGTGGGCCTGTGGGTTGGCAGCCTGATTTTGTAAATAAAGATTTATTGGAACACAGCCACACCCATTTTAGTGTATTATTTATGGTTGCTTGAGTGGTACAAGGACAAGAGAGAGCAGTTGTGACAGACTATGTGGTCCTCAAGCCAAAAATATTTACTTAAGAAAAATTTTGCTGAACCCTGAAACTCCAAATACTTTGCAAGTGCCTACCATCCACACAATCTAAAAGCCAATAGTGACCCCATTCCCTATGACACCAATACACTTTCCCTGTATTTCCAAATTGCTTTACACTGAGAAAGTGTTCTGTTGTATGTTGTTTCTAAATGACTATATCTCTTTTTATTCTACTTTGGGAGCTAATACTATAATTTCATTTTTAACCTCTCTTTTTAATTGTTCTTTTTATTTTACTTTGGAAATTTATAATTAAAAGCACTATTAAATGATCATTCTTTAAATAAAATTTTAAAAGCATTTCTTTGTAATAACATATATATCCCTCAAATTTCCCCATTTTAACACTTTTCAAGTGTTTAATTCAGTGGAATTTTTTACATTCACACTACCATCATCACCACAGATTACCAAAATGTTTCCATCATTACAAACATAAACTCTGTACCCTTTAAACAAAGACTCCTCATTCCTACTGCTCCTTATCCCCCTGGGCTCCTGGTAAACTCTAAACTACTTTCTATATTTGCTTACTCTAGATATTTCATATAAGTGACATCATACAATATTTGTCCTTTTGTATCTGCCTTTTTTCACTATACAGGATGTCTCCAATTATGTTGTTGCCTGTATTAAAATTTCATTCCTTTATACAGTTGAATAATATTGCATTGTATTTACTGCATTTTGTATATCCATTCATCTGTAGACATACATTAAGTGAAGGAAGTCAATGCAAGCTCATTTCATAGTGGACTCCAATATGGAGCCAAAAGGAATTTATGTCATTAACATCATTAGCAGACTAATTGCTCTTCTTGGTGTCAGTCTCTCCCCTGCTGAGGGGGAATGGGCCATCAGTATATATGGTCCTCTCCCTCCCAACTTTCTGTTGGCAGTACAAAGAAAGTGAATTCCTTCTAATTACCCTACACTATACCCCAATGCCCTTTTTACCTTACAATCTGCTCACCAGTCTTCCACAATATGAGTGGTCAGAGCATTGGAGCACTGTAGCCAAATACCACCACAACAATTACGTGAACAGCAACAGATTAAAAGTCCACCCCTAATTGCTAAGAGACTAATGAACACTTATTACCGATTTCCTTTAGCTGTTTCATACAGACAGGGAAGATTATGTTGGCTTAGCAGCATACAAGCAATGTTTTCATTAATAGACAACAAAGTACCAGATGGAGGGCTTTATGAGAAGGTTTCTAATACAATAAATTTTTCTATTTCCAAAATTTTTAAAGTTTAATTTAGTGACATTAAAAATCAGTTTAGGTGCAAGAAGAGTTCACATGGAGAGTTTCAGTGGGAATAGGAGAACTCAGATTATTAACTATGGTTTAATAACAATGTTTTGGGTGACTTATTTCCCATGGACTTAAGACTCCCAACCAGTGAGTCTGTATAGATCAATACTATGATCAAAATGACCTCATTTCCCCCAGTTTGTATAGTTTGAGGCATAGGAAACAATAAATTATTATTACTTCCCCTTTTGGGCCATAGGGTGACTGTCACTTTAATTCATAACCTCCATACTTGTATTGGTCCTGCTGTTAGCATCTTAACTGGAGCTGCAGCCACAGCCCACAGTGCTGAATTTAAACTTAGTCCATTGTTGTATGGATACCTTATTGCCTTTCATCTGTTTCATTAAAAGGCCATTCATTTTTTCAAAATAAAATGTCCAAACAATATCCTGGTCCATAGATTAAGACTGCATGAGGTGACTGGTAAATAGTTCTTTGGTTACTGTCAATTTGGGTTGGCACCCACATAAGGCACTTACATTTTCTGGGCAGCAAATAGTAGCTGGCAGGTTACAAGAGTCCCATTGCAGTGTCTGCAGCAGTGAAAGCATACCTTGCCCCTTCTGAGAGCAGGAGGGGACTGATGTAGTCATCTGAGTGAGCATGATGGACACTCATGGTGATATTCATGAGCTTTTGGTGAGTAGCATGCCACTGGAAGTGCTGCCACCAATTTCAGTAGCCATAATGTCTGTTTTCCTGTGGAGCCACTCTTTTGCTTCTTGGGTCTCAAGATCTTCTGGATCTTCACAAAGACACCTGCCTCAACATTCTTAAGAGGGGTGTTAGTGGAATGTGTAGGGACATTATACCTGCCACTGCTGATAGGCATCCCAGATGTCCTTCCACAGATCTCTCCCATACAGAGGGCAGACCATAACAGTCCATTGTTCCAGTATCATTTTTAGTATTTTCAATCTCCCATTGCATAGGGATGGCAGTCTTCAGAGTGACTGGACACTACTGGGTTAAGGCCTTCACTTGCAACAGGGCTTGGTATGCAGCACATATTTGCTTCTCTAAGAGGCTATATTGTACTTTGGCCCCTTTCCACAATTGTGACTAAAACCAAAGGGGTATTTGTTTAGAATGTTGCCACTGCTACAGACTCCACCCAAAGCCAGTATTGGTGCTGGCCACATCCAATTCAAAGGGTATGTCAAGGTCCACTCCCCCTTACTGCTTGAGCCAGGGTTATTGCCCTCTTAATCTTTCTTTTTTATTTTTTAAAGCAGCCTGACAGCGGGGGAGTTTTCTCATTCCCATGCACATTTCCTGATTAACACATACAATGGCTTTATTATCTGAGCCAAATGGGTAATGAGGAGTCCTCAGTACCCCAACAACCTCAAAAAGACCATTAATTGTTTTTGGTTTGTGGTGTGGGAAATCAGTATACTTTAGAGCACTTAAGAGTTTGGCACAGCAGCAGAAGCCTCGAATCCCAGGCTTTTAAGATAAGATACCACTGTGTCTGATGCTTCTTTCAATTCCAAAAAAGAATTACTGATTAACATAATATTACCAATATAACAAAATAGGGTTACAGCCACATGCAAGGTTTCTTCCATGCAGCCAGATCCTTTGCCACCAGGCCAGGACATGGTAGAGCTATGCACACAGCCTTGGGGAAGCAGCAAATTCCATTGTTGGCCTCTTTACATGAAGGTGAATGCAGGATGGCTTGACTTGCCTAAGGAGATACTAAAAAAAGCCTTAGCAAGTTCTAAAACATAGTGCTAGTGACATAACTGGATATTAATTTTTTGCAACAAACTGGCAATATTTGGGACTGTTGCATACAGCAGTGGTATTAATTTAATTTATGACAATCTACTGTTATGCAGCCCCCAATGGCCACTCTCTTTCTGTAGCCACAGAGATGCTTCTTTAGCAGAGGTGGGGTGAATCAGATGAATATGAGCCAAAGCATCCATTTCTTGATTTCCAGGCAATGAGGTTGTTTCTGTGACATACTATTTTTCAAAATAATTAAAACCATGATTGATAACATTATACTTTTATCTAATATGATGCCAAAACATTGTTAAATTTCCAGGAATTTTATACACTCTTTAAGTATTCATATGAACATACTATAAATATATATTTGCTTACTAATACAACTTTGATTAACAGAGGGTTAAAGAATCCCTTTTAATTTTATAACAGTTTCTGAACAATTTTCATTCAACTTTTAATATATCAAATGAACTTAACCATTTCAATACTTTACTTTTCACTTTTACACCTTTACCACGATTACACTAGTTAACAGGTATTTTATTTTAGCAGTACAGGAAAAACTACTTTCTCCATTGTTTTATGAAAACCTAAGATTCTCAGTGGAATCAAGATTATCTTCTCCCTGCCAACACTTTAATATACAGATTGAGGCGGCCTCTGACAGGTATCCTGTTATGAAGTTACTTTTTGTTATTATCATCAATTCAGTTTCTGTTTAATAATGACTTTCTGGAATTAGCAATTTAAATATTTCAGTTTAAACAATGCTTCCACCAACTTCTTATAACTATTCATAACCACATACACTATATTTACTTCATCTTGAGACAAATTTCACCTTCACAGAACACATTCCTTTACTTAATGATATCTCCTACAATACCTCCTACAACTTGCCATATGCACCCAAGTTTCCTCCTACATACTTCCATTTTGATATTATGAAAACCAGTGCCTCTGAGGACAAAACACACTTCCTTAACCACACTTATCAAATTTTAGTCAGCACTTCCACAAACATTTTACTTCATTCAATATCTATTTAACTTTCACATTCTTCATTCCATTCTGTGAAGAAAAATAAACTATTCATTTCAATTTAGGTAAAAACAATTTTTTATGTAGAGGTTTACAGTAAAATTGCTAGTCAAAACATACAATTTTCATAATTTTAAAGATTTAACACACATAATGCTAATTTATCTTATTAGCATCAAACTTATTTATTAATATAAGTGCTTATTTCATTTTTTGGTCATTTGTACAGAGCTATTTTAAGAATTTTCAGTTACCAACTTAATGTTATCATCTGGAGGTATCAAAATATATACTGCACAAGCACAAAAAGAGTCATGACTCACCAACATTAACATAAAGCTTATTAATTTGACTCAATTCTTACTCCTTTGGTATGACTTCTCTAACCCTCCATCATTTCACATCTCTGATTTTACTGCTTTTACAATCTCTTCTGGAATCCATGTTACCTGTAATATGCAAACTCATTCTGTAAACATTTCTCTCAGTAATCAGTAACCAGTTAGGAAAACTTGAGCAGTATAAATCAATTAAGCTCTAATTTAACAGTTTAGACAGACAGACATTTAACACATATATTTTGGATTACCGTTCTTTAGGAGTACATTCAGACTCAAAGGTCAGGAGAAATCTATTGATTCAAAACTGAAAGTTCCTTGTTAACACCTTGATAAAAATTCTGATAAAAAAAAGCAACTAAAACTTAAAACATTTAAAAAGTAACATCCTATTTAAAATTTTCCACAGTTTACACAAGTCTTATGAGCTTTCAGTTTTGCACTGTATATTTAATTGTAGGCTTACAAAAGTTGCTGGCATTTTTCTATACTCTTACTTTCATAGGATTATCCAGTTCAAAAGTTACTAAACCTTAACAGCACTAATTTTATCAATTTGGATATACAGGCCCAATCAGAATTAGCATGGAAACTAAACAGAACATAATGTTTGTAAGTTTTTCTACTCTTCCAGCAGTTTAATTTTATCAGCCCCCACTATCTTACAGGCACACCATTCAGGCAGCAGTGGGGTTGCAGAGTTGCTGCCTGAATGTTTTACTTGTCTTAGTTAACTCTTTATCAGAATGTTTCCTTACCAGCATGATTTCATAGACAACTGCTTTATTTAGCACTTCTGTTTGTGCTGAATGGTGTATCTGTGATTTAGCCTCCATTTACACCAGTGGTTTAATATGATTTAAAGATTTGTCTATAGTTTCTTCATCTGAGTCACTATCTCCTTCTTTTCTAGTTGCTCAGAGACATCTGTCACTAAGACAGAGGTGGAAGTGTACAAATTTCTTTCTAATTGTAATTCTTCTTTCCCTTAACCTGAGCATATTGACAGGCCATTGTCTGTACCTATTCTGGTGCTTCCTTTGATTTCTTAGTTAAAAATCTCCCTCTTATTCACTTTCCTTCATTGGAAATCCTTCTCCAACTCTTAACTCTTCCTCCATGCACCTTGCCTTTGCTTTGGCTGCTAACAACTTGTTAGTAATATCATGTAAGATAAGGAGGAAGGACCATACAATGGCTGCAACCACTGCACCTTGTCCTTTCTTAATAAAAGTTCTCTTTACTCTTTGCTCTAACTGTACTAATCCAGTGGGAAAGTATGGGGTGTTCCCAACTGCCTCACTAGTGTCCATGAGTCTACCAGCTGTGTAAGTTTGTACCACATAGACTTGCAAGGCCACCCTGGGATCCCACCTGAAGGCTGCTCTGTGTACTGTAGGGTTTCCCCTACAGTATCTGAAATTGCTGGCATGCTTCCAACCACCTTATCCCCAGTGGGACTCTCTGGAACATCCTGCCAACTATGCCAATTGTAAAGCAGGAGGGTCAAGCCTGGGAAGACTGACTGAATACTTTTGATATTCTAAAGAATCCACACAGAAGCCACAAGACCAGCAGCAGCCATGCCATTTATTTATGTACAAGTCCCAATGATGTCCATTGAGCAGTGACTGTACTCATACAGTGTGGAAACAAAGCTTATATATGGCTGGACAGCACAAAGAGGGAGGCTAGGTAGTACATAGAGCAGCTCACAGGAGCAGGTAACCTATGGAATGATTTACAATGTGTGCTTACCTATAAGAGCCCCCCAGAACAGTAAATCAGGGTTTGAGCAATTAACATTCTTTTGTAGCAGACTAATTGCTCTTCTTGGTTCTAGTCTCTCCCCTGCTGAGTGGGAATGGGCCATCAACCTATATAGCCCTCCCCCTTCCAGCCTCTCTGCTGGCAGATCAAGGAAAGTGCATTCCTTCTATTTACCTGACAAGAGTGAAATAATTTCAGGAAACAATACATTTGTTTTATCTCATATTTTCCTCCATAGAGTGGTCATGGTTGAAGAATTTTTGAATGTGAGCAGTTGTCCTATCTGCCTGTCTTATCTTGAGGAACCCAATGTCTTAAATGTGGATACACGTGCTGTCAGTGTATCCATTTGCGCTGAAAAAACCACATAAGTGTATTGTATTGTGTCCTAAATGTTCTATGATCTCACAGGATAATAAGATCAAGTCCATGGGAAGCAGCTGTGGCTCAATCAGTAGGGCTCCCGTTTTCCATATGGGAGGTCCCGTGTTCAGTTCCCGGGGCCTCCTGGTGAAGGCAAGTCCGCCTGCACGGCGTGGTTAGCTGACCCAGCGAGCACAAGCGGCAAGGGGGGGATAAATGAATAAATAAATAAAATCTTAAAAAAAAAAAAATCAAGTCCAATTAAACCATTGGAAGGCAAGTTTCCAAGGTTAAGGATCTGAAGCCCCAACAGAGAGGAATTCTCCATAAGAACCCAAGGTTGCTGAAGTTCCAGGATAAGAATCTGTCCTTCCTGCTCCCTTCCTAAGTACTCAGGGGAAACTGACATTGGTTCTCCATTAAGGCAAGGATTACTCAAATTTTGACATTTGCATATGCACTCTCATCCTAAATGGTGAGGAAAATCACATTGTGATCTGTTCTAGTGACCAATGTCTGCATTCTGCCATAGGCATTAGTGAGCTACCTGGCAGAGTTGGTCACCAGCACACACTGGCTTCCTCTGAGTCATACATTATGTGGAGAGATTCCTGGTGCATAAAGCCCTAACTAACCAATGTTTTCCCACCCACACTGGGCTCTATCTGTGATCAGGTGTGGGTCTAAATGTCTTTCATAGCCAAATCTGTCCCTTCACATTCCCAAGTCTAAGCACAACTTCTTTATTCAGGGGATGGTATCTCCAAATCTCTTCTTAATTTCCTTCAAGGTCACTCTCTGGACCCTCATGAAATCAGGAAAAATTTTATTAGTTTGCTCTGATACAAGGTAAAAATGTTTGTAAAGGAGAGTTGTGGTTAAATAGTAAATTTTGGAAAGAAAAAATGGGCACAGTGTTATAAAGAAACATATATTTTTAAAAAATTTACCACCATATATGTCATATATTTTCTTTAACTGTGTATTTAAATTTTTCTAGTTATCCACTGAAGCAGGCTTCATATAGGGAATCAGTAAATGGATCTGTAACCTGGCATGGATACTGATACCCCCAAGATGGCTGCTGAAAGATCATCATGAGATTTCTCCTGGAAGCCAGGAGAAGCCCTGAATATTCTTCAGAGGTCTTATCATTGGCCCCACCTGGGGCATTGATGGGTGGGTTAATCAATCAAAACAGCAAATACCTGGGACTCCTCCCAGGCCATTAGCTAAGGAGTAGAATAATTAACAGTTTAAAAAGCAGTAAAAAAAGTTAAATCCTCCCAGCTCCTGATTCTTTCCTGCCACTGCTCCTGCTCCTCCTCCTGCTCCTGGCAGCTCTGCCCTGCTGCTCTCAGTGCTTTGTGACTTCTGTGCCCTACTCTTGATGTGTCCCTGCTGTGCAGATCAACACGCAAGTAAAACCTGGGCTTTATAATATATAATGGGAAATTGTAATCTATAAATCAGCCCTCTTTATCACTCTTCAACCCCTTATCCTCTACTTGGAACCCATGATCTGCTATTTTCTCCCATTACTCTTCCCTCACCACCTTAATAAATTACTGGCCTGACTAACCTGACATGCTCTGAAATTCATTTCTGCAGCATAAGTCAAGAACCTAGATTAAATCTGGTAACACCACCTTGTGGTAAGACTTGTACTGAAATGGATAATAAATTGAGAAAAATGAAGGTACCTTCACTGACCACATGTAGTTAAACTGTTGAAGGAAAGAGACATACTTTAATAAAAAAGTATACTTCTTAAAGGAAAAATAAAAACAAATAGCATCAATTAGATGCATATATGGGTACAAATAAAATTTGGATAATTTGAGCTTAAGAAGGAGTTAGGAAAATTTTCACTATAAAAGTCTATAAAGTAAGGAAAGAGCAGAATTAAACCAACTGAACAGAAAAGAATAGATATTGTGTCCTTCACATAGAAGTGAAGGTCACTGCATGTTTTCCATCCATTTGATAAATTATTTCTATTCTCTCCCCAGTGTGTATGACAATGGATGTTAACACCATGAATTCCTCATTATTTCTGCTGACCTGACAGTGGGCATATAAAACAGAAATGACAAAATCATGCTGAGAGATTCAATCATGCTTTATATGTCTTGGGCTTCTCTCAGGTTACCTCTTGCCACCATTACTGGGAGGTGGACATGGGATCAAGCAAAGAATGGATTTTGGGAATTTGCAGAAAATCTGTTAATAGAAAAAAAGAGGTTCTGACTCACTTCAGAGCTTAGATTCTGGACTGTGAGTTTAATCAATGAAATCTGCATCTCTGCTAGAACTATTTCTGAGAGTGCCCTCTTCTGAACCCTGTATCCCCCCAGTAAGGATTTTCCTGGACATAAACATGGGAAATATTTCCTCTTACAATGAAGGACCCCATATATTCACATTTACCCATATTTCTGCTTCTGAGACGCTATGTCAATTCTTTCCCATTTCAATTTCAAAATCGAAAAAATGTATTCATGGCTCCTTGCGTATCTGTCCTGTGAAAAATTCAGGCACTGCAATCTTCCAGATTAAGAGGGAGGATGCAAAAAACATGATCTCAAATTATGAATATGTGTGGAAATAAAATATTCCTATGATTAAGGAGAATCTTGTCTTGCTCACATATCGCAAATAGTAAGAGGAGGAAAACATGAGACACTATTGGGAAAGACTCATGTTGCAATTTGTTTAGATTCTAGAGACTCCTATTGGAGGGAGCCCCATTGAAATTACACCCCTTTGCAAGTAGCATCCTCAGAGAGATTAAATAACATTTGTAAATGAGCAATGTGATGCCTCCAAAACCCAAAGAAGACTAAAAGATGATGAACTTCTATTAATATTGTGTGTTCTATACGTACATTCAATATTTCCTGACAGTTCCAGGGATGAAGCAGACCTCAGTCTAGCAAATAGTTTTCAGGGATGTAATAGAGTGGAAGGACCTTGCACTATGTGTGGTGCAATGACCCATCATTTTTTTATGAGCTCCCTTGCAATTATTTGTATGTCCTGAATGAATAAGTCAAATTAATATCTTTTGGAGAGGGTACCATCAATATAAGTTCATACATGTGCTCCTGGAGATAGGTGAATATCCTTAAAATCTTAGCAGTGGGAAAAAAATATTACCAATGAAATCTTTATGCAATGTCAAGGTGTTTTTGGGGCCTCATGAGTACCTAGTAGATGTGGATTGTGTCCCTTTTGAGGTGAAGGCAAACTGCTGCTCAGAAGCTTTTGAAATAGGTAATGAAAAAAGCATACTAGTTAAATATGTGATAAAGTGTTTACCAGTTTTTGATTGGATGCAATCAGTAATTTCAATATTATTGGATATTGGCTATGGGAGCCAAAATGGAGAGCACATACTAAATGTTACAGTCATCCACCATGAGGGAGACCTCCACATATCTCTGGTTCTATCTCAATCTCTGAAATCCAGTCTATCCTTTGAACTTTATCTTCCTTGGTCTTCCTGGACTCTCTGTTCTGTCACATCAATTCAGAGAATTTGATGACTTTGCTCTTCCTTAGCCTTGAAACTCGCTCTTCCTTAGCCTTGAAAATCACTCCATGCAGCAACATGGATATCATAGGCCTCAGCTACTTTTTGTCTCATTACTCAAGGATAATTTTCATTCACTGCCTAATGTTCACTTTCTTGGAAGCCATTGTCGCACATATTGAATCCAGTTTTATTAGTGATTTCAACTGGGGGAATAGAGTCTCTTTTTCTCCACCTTGACCAGAAAATAGAAACCATGATTTACAAATATATACCTTTCTTATTTATTTAACATTTATCTCAGATGAGGTGAATAGAACAGGTTATGTATTTTTTACAATAAAAATGGAAATAATACCAATTTAATTATGAAATATTAAACACCAATTTTCCCCTTTCTCTCCTCGCATACTAAATTTCCATATTCACATTGGTCTATTTCTGAATTTTCTTTTCCAAGGAACTCTCAGTCTATCCATACAAATACCTCACATTTTAAAAAAGATTTATTTTTTTACTTTATTTAATTAATTTTTTTTTATTTACTCCCTGCCCCAGATGTTTCTCTCATCTGTCTGCTCATGGTTTCCTTGCCTTCTCCAGTAGGCACTGGGAAATGAATCTGTGACCTCCCACATGGCAGGTGAGTGCCTAACTACCTAAGCCACATCTGCTCCTCATGACTGCAGTGTCTGCTGGCTTGTGGCATTTGTTCATTTAGTCATCTGCTCATTACAGTGGGTGTGGCATCTAGCTCATTGTGACAGGTACAGCTTCTAGCTCATTCTAGCAGTTATGTCGTTTGCTCATCTTCTTTAGGAGGTATCAGGTCCCAAATCTGGGAACTCTCATGTGGTATGTGGGCACCCAACTGGTTGAGCTGCATCTGCTTCCCCCACACTATTTTAATTACATAGTCTTTGTAATATATCTGGTAGTAATAACCACCCTCAAGTTTTCTCAGGCATGTCATGAATATACTTTTTTATATTCTTCTGTATAAACATTTCAATAAAATATCCAATCCTTGAAAGGAAATCTAATGTTATCTAAATGGGGGATATCTTTCTACCCAAGAATATCATCTGAGGCTTGTAGGAAGATGGTAGAGTAGGGAGCTCCAGGACTCATTCTTTCTGAAAACAAACTATTGAAGAGGCAGCAACTGTGTGAAAAAAAAACTGTTTTGAAACTCCAGAGTCCAGAAGAAAACTACACCATTTAGGAAAGAGTGGGAAGAATAGGCTGATAAATTATGGTATGATACAGTAAATTAATCTCTCCACATAACCAATATCACCAACCATACCTCACTACTACCACAGGTTACCCTAGGTCCAGCCACTAGCTAGCTCACTGGTGATAGAAATGGAAACAGAATTCCTCTTCCCCAAGACAAGGTGTAGGCACCAATGATCACTGATCATGGCTTTTGATCAGAGACTTCAGATCTTTAGAGGCCTGACCTTGAAGGCAGTCATTATTTCAGCCCTCTCAGGAGATGGGTAGCAGCAACTATTATTTAAATCTTCCAAGGTCATGGATGGTGTCTGTGGAGATTTAAAGATTCTGAACTTTCTCAGGGCTGTGGGGAAGAGTAAATTGAAAGGCTGTATTTAATGAGCAGTCCAGGAAAGCTGGGCTTTGCAGACCTGCCAGAGAAACTCTTGACACCATTACTAAAATCCCACACAGAGCACTTTGGAGCTGGTCTGTGATGTCTATGTGGAATTTTGTACTGCTTTGGCTGGGAAAGACTGACTTGGGAAAGTCCTCTGCATCATGCCACTCTTTACAAAATTTACCCTCCCCCAGGGAAGAGTAACTGGAGACATTGAAGAGAATATAAGAAACTATAGAGGTGGACAGTCTAGGGCAAAGGCCTGATGACTTCAAACACAAGGGAGCTGAAGTTCTATCCCCTGGGAAATAGAATGTACAGTCAAACACTTGCAAACATGGGAATTCCAAAAGAACTAAAAGTTAAAGGCCCAGGGCAAGAAAGAAATCCAGAAAGACATGGAAAATCCTGCACACTGCATTTAACTTGGGCAGAACTTCCTGATAGGAGGGCTGATGCCCAAGAAAATCTATGACTTATCAACAACTGGTTACATAATCAAGAAATAATTATATATATTGCCATAACCTATGGCATTAAGTGGGAAATAATGTAAACTACAATGTAAACTATATTCCATCCTTAGTGGCAATGCTCCACAATATGTTCATCAATTGCAATGAATGTATCACACTAAGGAAAAAAGTTGTTAATGTGGAGAAAAGTGGGAGGTGTGGAGAGAAGGGTGTATAGGAATCTTTTATATTTTTTAGGTAACATTTTATATAATGTAAATATCTTTCAGAAAAAATAAATGATATATCAAAACAAAGAACCAGATGTCTCAGGGAATGAATAGCACAGTTAAGATATTAAAATATTAAAATGCACAGTCTGCAACAAGAGTACAAGACAAACAAGGAAACAGGAAATAATGGCCCACCCAAAGGAAGATGATAAAAATGCATAAACACCAATAATGATGATGAGAATGTGGGCAGATAAAAAAATCATTAATAAAAGATCTTATCAATGCACAAGGAATTAAAGCAAATACAGAGAAAAAATGAAAAGATATCAGGAAAACCATGAAAGAAATAGTGATAAGGCACTTTCCAAACTTAACAAAAGACATTAATATACATATCCAAAAATCCCAAAGTGTACCAAACACTCTGGTGTGGTATATTATATAAATTGGTTTTCTTGTGTTGAACCATCCTTGCATATCTGGGATAAAATTCACTTGGTAATGATGTATAATCCTTTTAATGTGCTGTTGGATAAAATTTTGAACCATTTTGTTGATATTTTTGCATCTATACTCCTATGAGAAATTGGTCTAAATTTTATTTTCTTGTAGTATATTTATCTGGTTTTGGTATTAGAGTGATGATGGCTTCACAGATTGAGTTAGGTAGAGTTCCCTCCTCTTCAATTTTTTGGAAGACTCTGAGCAGGCTTGGTATTTATTCTTCTTGGAATGATTTTTAGAATGTATCTGTGAAAACATCAGGTCCTGAGCTTTTCTTTTTTGTGGATTTGGGATGACTGATTCAATCTCTGTAGTTTTGATTTATTTGTGAATCCTTCTGTTTCTTCTAAAGTCAGTGTGGGTTATTTGTGTTTCTAGGAATATTTTCATTTTATCTAATTCGGTAATTTCTTTGCATATTATTGTTCATTGTATCCCCTTAAGATTCTATTTCTTACTATGTGGCCAATAGTAATGGCTCCCATCTCGTATCTGATTTTATTTATTTGTACCTCCTCTCTTTTTTCTTTGTAAGTATAGCTAAGGGTTTGTCAAATTTATTGACCTTCTCAAATATCAATAACTTTGCTTTTGTTAATACTGCCTATTGTCTTCTTTTTCTAAATTTCATTTATTTCTGCTCCAATCATTGTCATTTCTTTTATTATGGTAGCTTTAGGGTTAATTTGCTTTTTTTTATTTCTCGCCATTGTATATTTTTGTCTTTGAGTTTAGTCCTTTCTACTTTTTTATTGTAGATAAACAGAGCTATAAATTGGTGCCTCATCACTCCCTTCAGTGGATTCCATAAGTTTTGATATGTTCTGTTCTCATTTTCATTCATCTCAAGATATTTTTGAATTCACTTGTAATTTCTTCTTTGACTCAATGATTAACAGCGTGTTGTTTAACTTCCATATATGTGTTTATTTTCCATTTTTCTGCCAGTTATTGATTTCCATCTTCATTCTATTATAGTTAGAGAAAGTGACTTGTATAATTTAAATCATTTTAAATTTATTGAGACTTGTTTTGTGACCCAACATGTGGTTTATCTTGATGTATGCTCCATGAGCACTTGAGAAGAATGCATCTAGTGCAGTTTTGGTGGAATGTATTGTATATGTCTGGTAAGTCTAGTTCACTTATCATTTTATTCAAGTTTTCTGTTTCTTTTTTTTTAATTTTTAAAATTTTATATTGTACATTAAATAAATGAAAACATAAACAATAATTTAAACATAAAAAGAAAGCACAGTTGAATAAAAACATACATTTCTCAATTAAATGTACTGGATACACATAAGTTCTTTTTTGAATCATACAATATGTTATACAATATATTTGGTTCATATTAATGCAGTCTTGCAGTATTAGTCCTTTTGTGACTGGTTTGCTTCACTCAACGTAATGTCCTCCAGGTTCATCCATGTTGTCGTATGTTTTATGACTTCATTTCTTCTTACAGCTGAATAATATTCAATCATGTGAATACATCACAGATTGTTTATTTATTCATCAGTTGATGGATACCTGGGTTGTTTCCAACTTTTGGCAATTGTAAATAATTCAACTCTGAACATCGGTGACCAGATATCTGTTCGTGTCACTGCTCTCAGTTTTTCTGAGTATATACCCAGTATTGGTACTGCAGGATCACATGACAAGTCTATATTCAACTTCTTTAAGAACTGCCAAACACTCCCCCACAGTTGCTGTACCATTCTACATTCCCACCAACAGTGAATAATCATTCCTATCTTTCCACATCATTTCCAACACTTGTAGTTCACTGTCTTTTTAATTGTGGCCATTCTCATAGGTATGAAATGATATCTCATTGTAGTTTTGCTTTGCATTTCCCTAATCATTAGTGATGTTAAGCATTTTTTTTTCACGTGTTTTTGTCATTTGTATTTCTTCTTTAGACAAATATCTATTCAAGTATTTTGCCCATTTTTTAATCGGGTCATTTGTCTTTTTTATTTTTGAGTTGTAACATCTTTTATATATCCTGGATATTAAACTCTTATCAGATATGTGATTTCTATATATTTTCTCCCATTGAGTTGATTACCTTTTCACCCTTTTGACAAAGTCCTGTGAGGTGCAAAAGTGCTTAATTTTGAGAAGGTCACATTTATCTATTTTTTCTTTTGTTGCACATGCTTTGGGTGTAATGTCAAAGAAACTACCACCTAGTACATGGTCTTGAAGCTGGAATTGGAATCTCCATTCCCCAAAAACAGGGGAGGAAGAGATGGTTGGACACAAACCTCAGCTACTGATTAGTAAATTCAGCAGGTTAAAAGTATAATCCTAAGAACAGCTAAAGTTTGAACCTGTCCAAGTCAGAAAGAAGCTGGTAGCCAACATTTTAACTCCACCCCCAGCATGAGGGTAAGCAGGGCAGACGGAATATTACAATGCCAATATAGTGACTGGCTTTTTTCCATCCAAATCTGATTGCAGCTCTAGGCTAAGCCCTGCCCCACTTCCAGCAGGGAAGAAGATGGAGGAACCTGCACCAGCCTCTATGGGAAAATACAGGACACACCATAGAGGTGGGTGATCATACAACTCTAGCAGTGGAAGCCAACTAAGGAGCTATACTGTGGCTGGAGTTGGAAGCTTCATTTCCCAAAAACAGGGTTGATCAGTAAACTCAGCCAGCCTAAGTAAAAGCTTAAGAACAGCTAAAGTTTGAAACTGTCCAAGTCAGAAAGAGGCCAGTAGCCACCATTTTCACCCCATCTCCAGCATGAGGAGAAACCAGGCTGATAGAAACTGACAGTGATGGTAGGGACCAGGTTCTTTGCACCCAGATCTTACTGCAGCCCTAGCCTAGGCTTCAGCTTCACCTCTGGCAGGGAGGAAGCTGGCAAGACCTGCAACATTCTCTCCAGGTAAGTGAAAGTGCATTCAGCTGACACAGACTGAATAGTTGGAAGTCTACCTCAGCAAATGCAGTCATTTTGGACCCACATGACATATATTGCTGCACATACCTGCAGCCCCATCCCCACCCCTTGCAGGGGAAGTAGGGGCATGAATCTTCATCAATCTCTCTGAGCAACTACGTCTAGGCCTGCGTGAGTTGGATTATTACACACAGCTTTGGCTCTATCCTTACTCCTAACAAAGGAGAAAGTTGGGAGAAGCTTCACTGGTCCACGGAGCAATGTGGGCTTCTGGAGCCTCCACAGTTTATAGCACCAACTACACCCTTAGGTCCTATGACACAACAAGCAAGGAAGAAAGGGCAAGAAAGCCCTAAACTAAAGAGAGAAACTACATCTAGAATAAATACATTTAATATACCAGATGCCAAGCCACCAACAAAAGAGAAAAATACAATCCATACCAAGAAACAGGAAGATATGGCACAGTTAAAGGAACAAGATAAACCTCCAGATGGCATAAAGGATTTAAGACAACTAATCATAGATGTCAAAACAATTCTCTTTAATAAATTCAACAAGAAGGCTAAAGAGATTAAGGAAATTAAGAAGACATTGGATGAGTAAAAAAAAGTTTGAAAGCCTACATAGAAAAACAGTAGATCTTACAGGAATGGAAGGCAAAATAACTGAAATTAAAAATACACTGGAATCATAAAACAACAGATTTGAGGAGGCAGAAGAAAGGAGTGGTGAGCTTGAAGAAATATCCTCCAAATGTGAACATACAAAATAGATGAAGAAAAGAATGGAAAAAATTGAACATGGTCTCAGGGAACTAAATGACAGGAAGAGATGTGCAAACACACATGTTATAGGTGTCACTGAAGAAGAGATGGGAAAAGGGGCAGAAGGAATATCTGAAGAAATAATGGTCAAAAATTTCCCAACCCTACTGAAGGATATGGATATCTATGTCCAAGAAGCACAACGTACTCCTATATGAAAAAATCTGAACCAGCTCCAGGACACATACTAATTGGAATGTCAAATGCCCAAGACAAAGAATTCTGAGTGCAGCAAGAGAAAAGCAATGCATAACATATAAGGGTTACCCATGAAGATTAAATACTGATTTCTTATCAGAAACCATGGAGGCAAGAAGACAGCAGTATGATATATTTAAGATGTTGCAAGGAAAAATTTCCAACCAAGGTGGTTATATCTTGCAAGATTTTGTTTCAAAAATGAAGGTGAGTTTAAAATAGTCAAAGATAAACAGAAACTGGGGGAGCTTGTAAACAAATGACTGGCTTTTCAGGAAATACTAAAGGGTGTGCTACACTCTAAAAAGAAAAGAGAGGAGAGAGGCTTTGAAGAGAGTCTAGAAATGAATATTATATCAGTAAAAGTAAAAGTCTCCAAAGCATGGTGACAATAAAATATGACAGATAAAACCCAAAGGTCAAAATGGGTGAAATAATAACTGCCTTTACATTAATAACATTGAATGTGTAATGGATTAAATTCCCCAATCAAAAGACACAGACTGGCAGAATGGATAAGGAAATATGAGCCACCTATATGCTGTCTGCCAGAGAGTCACCTTAGACCCAAGGATACCAATAGATTGAAAGTGAAAGGCTGGTAAAAGACATTCCATGCATGCAATAAATTTTTAAAAAGTTGGAGTAGCTATACTTATATCAGATGAAATAGACTAAGAGACACTAGTAATGCATGATATGAGGAAGAACTCAGGAAAAAAATCCCATTTACAATAGTGACTAATATAATCAGATATTTAGGAATAAACTTAACCAAAGATATACAGCACTTGTATTCAGAAAACTACAATGCATTGCTAAAAGAAATTTCAAAAATACCTAAATAATTGGAAGAACATTCCATGCTCATAGATTGGAAGACTAATTATCATTAAGATGTCAATTATGCCCAAATTGATATACAGATTCAATGGATTCAATGCAATTCTGATAAAAATTCCAACAACATTTTCAAAATTAATGGAAAACACCATTGTCAAATTTATTTGGAATGGTAAGTGATCCCGAATAACCAGAAACATCTTAAAAAGGAAAAGTGAAGTTGGTAGACTCTCACTTCTGGACTTTAAATTATATTACCTAGCTACAGTGGTAAAAACAGCATCGTACTAACATAAAGGCAGACATATAGGCCAATGGTACCAAATTCATGGTTCAGAAACAGTCCCTTACATCTATGGCCAAGAAATTTTTGACAAGGCTGTCAAACACCCTCAGCTTGGGCAGAACAGTCCATTCAACAAATGGTACTGTGAGAACTGGGTATTCATAGGCAAAAGAATAAAAAGGAACCTTATCTCACACCTTATACAAAAATTAACTCAAAATGGTTCAAAAACTTAAATATAAATACAAAAACCATAAAGCTTCTAGAAGAAAATGTAGGAAAACATCTTCAAAACATTGTGGTAGGTGGTAGAGTCTTAAAGGAGATAAGAGGAGGACTGAGATGTACTATTGATGTTTAATGTATGTAGAAGTTTTGATTAACTTGACTCCAAAAGTGTGTAAATGTATAGAGATGATGGCAACACAGTATTGTGAGTAATAACAGGTTTATAATTGGGGATGTGGCTGGAAAGGGTAGACTAGGGATATAAATATCAATTGAAAGAAAGCTAGAGAACAATCAAGGGACTGAATAATACAGTAAAGCCAGAGGTTAATGAGAATCATGGTTGATGGTCAAGATGCAAGAGTGTCCTTTGTGAGCTAGAGCAGATATACATCACTATTGCAGGATAATGAGAATGTGGAGAAGCATGGGAAAAATGCAATTGGAATGACCTATGGACTGCAGTTATCAGCAACACTGTAATATTCATTCATCTATGCCAAAGATACTGTGGCTGTTTGATATTATTTATGAATTCCAAAAAGAATCTAAGGAAATGATAATGTTAAAGAATAAGATGCTTTTCTGATAAAACAACATTCTTTTTTGTATACTAATTATTAGACAGACCAACGATTTAAGAAACTTTGAGAAAGGACAAAATTTTAACTCTGTATCAGTTAAACTTTATAGATAAACACATCAGATCTTACTTAACTCTGACTACAAAAACTTTGTATCAGTATACTATTTGATACTAAAGACTTTAAAACTTTATAGATAAACCCATTAAATCTTAATTCTAATCACAAAAATTCCTTTTCTGCACACCTTCTGCACTTTCTGTATTCATTCAGGTTTTGTTCCACAATTTGCTCTTTCTTAATACCCAGTCATTTCATCTTAGGACAAAAATATTTTATTTTTCCTTAACAAGAAAAACACACTCTATATACCTTCTATACATAAGTTACCAAAATGATTTTGGAAACTTTCAAAGTAAAAGTTTTACAACATACAATTACCATCAACACAACAAATTTGTCAAAATAGTGATTCAATTTGGTTACAACTAATTTTATTATCCATATTTATTTATTAATATATGCACTTATTTAATTTTTGGCCGCTGGAATAGAGCTTTTTTAATGATTTTCATTTATCAATTTAATATTACCATCTGGATGTATCAAAATATAAACTGACATTGAACAAACAGACAAACATAAAGCAAGTTACAGCAACAGAAACATACAACTTTGATTTTACTGCTTTTGAGAATTTTTTTTTTTTTTGAAACTGTGTTGTCAAGTTTTCCTACTCTTTCAGCGGTTTAGTTTTACCAGCCCCCACCAGCCCACAGCCACATTATCACATAGGAAGTAGGGGGTTTACAGAGTGGTTGCTGGATTGTTTTCCTTTTCTTATTTAACCTTTTGGCAGAATGTTTTCTTACAACCATGATCTCATTAATAAGGGTTTTATTCAGCACTTCTGCCTGTTGAGTGCATCTTTCTTGATATTTCAGTTGCCAAACCCTAAATTGAGCTGTGTCAACAATAGTTTTTACAAGAACTTTCCAATCCCAGAGGTACATTTGATAGCCATTAACAATGGAGTCAAAAATCCCCTTAATAAAAGAAATGTGAAGTTCATTTTCCTTAATAATTCTCTGTAGCTCTTTAAAGACTGTATAGGTAAGTGATTCATGCTGTGGCTGTCCATTTTGGAGAGTTAGAGGAAAGGCATGACATTTTCCTAGGTTTGTGGCTTCTTTTAAGCATTTTCTCATAGCAGGACAAGATGTCTGAATTTCAAAGACAGGGTGGAGAAGGAGGAAGCAGGAGTAAAGTTTCTTCTTCTTTAGGAATAGTGGATTTTTAAGAGGAACTGCAGAAGGAGGTGGAGGGTGAGGAGGAAGCAGGTCTTCCTCTGTTTAAAGCTGTGGGACTTTCAGGTAGGGGCTCCTCTGTAAGAGCAGTAGGCCAGGAAGTAGTGTAAAGCAGGCATAAAGCTGTTTTTACTAGGCTCCAGGTTATAAGTGCAGAGGTGTGAATTTTCTCCCAGTTCATATTTTCTTTTTAGATTTTTTCCTACTTGCTCCCATGAATATAAGTCTAATGCTTCTCTGTTGGGAAACCATGGGCAGAAATTTCAGACTAACTTTAATAAAGTGAATAGTTGAGTTTATTTTACCATACATTTAACTACCTTTAGTAATTGCTGAATGATTTTAACAAAAATTTTTTGCTCTTTTGATGGTCCTGAACCCATGAAGAAATAGATAAAAACCCCTGACTAAATTCTTGAAATATAGGCAACTGTAATGCATGGGGGTTGTTGTTCCCTTATCTTTGGGATTATGAGTTATCTGGATAAATTTTGTTCTTTTCATGTGCTGATTGTGCTGCTGGTCCTAATCATGTTGGCGTCACCACTTGCAGGAATCTGTCCTGCAAAGTCTTGTGGGGGTCAGTCCAGTAGAGCCTATGATAGCACAATGAAATTATTCTGAACACAGAGGTTGAGAGATGTCAGGGGGAGAACAGCCAAAGGAGATCTTCTCTCGAGCTGATCCCCAGCCTGCTTTTTACTCAGGATTTTTTCACAGTCAAGGTCAGGGTGAATGTGCTGGGAAACAGGCAAGTACTGTGCACACGAGGGGTGTAAATAATCTCATAAGAGTTCCAGGCTGATAATGGGGAACCAGGATTACAGAATCATTTAGTGATATACTTCGGAAATAAGGTGGAAGAAAAGGGAGATAAGATAAGCAGGAACTTATAGTGGTGAATTCTCTGCATGGGCAGAGAAACAGGCCTCCAAGTTGTTTCTTAGATGTAAAGATCAGAGGGTTCCCAGAGTCATGTCATATTGTAGTCTATTTTTTTACCCTTTCTAATATTCTTCATTTCTACACTCTTTTCCAAGTTTCTCACCCTTATTTTTACCTTTCAGGCTGCAGCACTCCCTTTAGTATCTCTTGTAATTCTGGTCTTTGGTAACATATTCTATCAGTTTTTGTCTATGAAGACTTTGAGCTCACCCTCATTTTTGAAGGACAGCCTTGCCAGATATAAAATTCTTGGTTGTGGGCCAACTTGCCTTCACTAGGAGGCTCTGGGAAATAAAACCTAGACCTCATATATGTAGTTGGGAGTCCAATTGCTTGAGCCACATCACTTCCCTCCCCTTCATATTTGAAGGACAGCTTTGCCAGATATATAATTCTTGGCTGCTAGTTTTTCTCTTTCAAAATGTTAATTACATCATACCACTTTTTTCTCTCCTCCATGGTTTCTGATGAGAGATCAACACTTAATCTTATTGAGTTTACCTTGTATGTGATGCTTTTATCTTTTGCTGCTTTCAAAATCTTCTCTTTGACTCTGATATTTGTCATTCTATAGGTTTCTCTAGGTAGGTCTAGTAGGCCTTTTCATATTTGTTGTGTTTGGGTTATGTTGTCCTTGGACATTGATAATCTTGTCTTTCATAAGGATGGGGAATTTTTCAGTCATTATTTTCTTGAATATTCTTTCTGTTCCTTTTCCATTCTCTTCTCCTTCTGGGATGCCATTAATATGTATGTTTTTGTGTTTCTTGTTGTGTTTCAATTCCCTGAGACCATGTTCCATTTTTTGCATTCTCCTCTCTTTCTGTTTTCCTGTCTTTTCCATTTCAGATGTTCTATCTTCAAAATCACTAATTCTGTCTTCAAGCATTTCACATCTACTCTTTGTGTCTCTAATTTTTTTTTTTTTAATCTCTTCCTCTGTGTCTTTTATTCCCATGAGGTCAGTTAATTTTCTTTGCTGACTTTAAACTTGTTCTTTATGCTCACTCATTTTCTTCTTAATATCCTTTGTCTCTTTAGTCATATATTCTTTTAATTCTTTATAATGATTTATGAGATTTGTGTGATTATCATTGATTGTCTCAATTCCTGAATCTCTTCAGGATATTTGGTTTGTTTCTTTGGCTAGGCTGTGCCTTCCTGTCTCTTAGTATGGCTCATAATTTTTTGCTGATGTCTAGAAATCTGATATGTTGTTGAATTTACTCTGATGGTCAACTTCTCTCTCTTGCCTATTATTATTTTTCACAGCTTTCCGATATTTGGTTCAACTTATCATGCTTTGATATTGTCAAGCTTAAGTTACAAAAATGGGTTGCAGACTTTCTTCCAGATGGTGGGTAAAGAGAGCCAGACTGGTCAGCAGATAGCACTTTTGGTGCACGTTTCCACAGAAGTGTATCTTTCTCAGTATTCCTTTGTTTAAGTCAGGCCAGAGCCAAGATTCAAAGTGGCCTCTGCTGACTGAATTCATTGAAGAAAAGCACCCCCCCAACTCCCTCTCCCTTTTCCCTTATAACAGCTGGCAGGGAGAAATAGGTCTGGTCTCCTCTCAGTAAGTTTCAATGTGTGTGGGAGGGGAGCTCTTCTTGGTGACTGGGAGTTTCAGCAACTCATGGTTTGCTGTTTTAACTTCTTTGTTTCTCCATCCCTCAACCTCCTGTGAGCAATCAAGTGCTGTCCTGGTCTGCTGACCCCAGGTTCAGGTCCCTCTGGCAGCTTTAGACATTTTCTCTTGTGTTTTTGTGAGAACACTGAGCCTATCTGCTACCTGATGTCATGTTCCCACAATTCTCCGCTATTTTGCTTTTTAGACAAAGTCAAGTCTCTTTTAGAAAGCATAGTGTTCAATCATATTGTTTTATCCATTCTACCAACCTGAACATTTTGCTTGGGGTGATTAATTCACTAACATTCAGTGTTATTTCCGGAAAGGCAGTATTTACTTCAATCATTTTATCCTTTGGTTTTATATGACATTTCATAATTGTGTCTCTCTTTAGACTCTTTCAGTTAACTTTACTGCCCATCTTCATTTCTACAGTATCCTCCATGTCTCCCCCTGCCTTTTCCATTCCTCTTGCAGAACTCCCTTTAGTCTATTTAGTATATTTTGTAGTGCCAGTCTCTTGTTGACAAACTCTCAGTTTTTATTTAAACATGAATATTTTAAACTCTCCATCATTTTTTAAAAATTTGGAATATGACAAGCATGTCCACTGTAACCATTGTTCAACATTGTGCTAGATAGACTAGCTATGTTAATTAAATAAGAAAAAAGAAAGGCATCCAGTTTAGAAAGGAAGCAAAATGTATTTCATTATTTTCAGGTGATATATCCTATATGTAGAAAGTACCTACCAATTTTCAACAAAACTGCTAGAGTTAAATGATTTCAGCATGTAATGAAATACAAGATAAATATCACAAAAATCAGTAGAGTTTCTATACACTGGTAATGAGCAACACTGGAAAGAGATTTTTAAAAATTACATATACAGTAACAGCTAAAAGAATCAAATATCTACAAATAAATTTAAACAAGTATATAAAGGACATACACACAGAAACCACAACATATTGATAAAAAGAAATCAAATAAGACCTAAATAAATGGAAGGACACTCTGTATTCATGGACTGGAAGAAAGAAAATATGGTAAAGAAGTCAGTTTTACCCAGATTGACTTACAGATTCAATACAGTCCCAATCAATTTCCAACACCCTACTTTGAAGAAATTGAATAGCCAATTATCATATTTATGTGGCACTGTAAAGGGTCTAGAATAGCCAAATCATCTTGCAAATAAAAAAAAAAAGTTAGAGAACTCACCCTTCCTGAGTTTAAAGCATATTGCCAAGATACAGTGATAAAAACAGCATGGTACTGACATAAGAATATATTGAGCAATGAAATTGAATTGAGAGTTAAGAAATAGATCATCACATTTATGACCACTTTATATTTGAGAAATCTGGCAATTCTACTCAACTGACACATAATAGGTTTTTAAAGATACGGTGCTGAGAGAACTTGATATTGTTTTGCAAAGAATGACAAAATACCACTATCTCACACTTTATAGTTAGCAGTAATATTTTCACGATGCTCTTGCATAGTTTTTAACAAATGTTTTATAACAAACTAAGGTGTTGGTGGAGGGGTGAACTATGGGGTCCTTGTATGATGATATGTATGTTTATTTTGCAAGTTCACAACTTTTACTAAACACTTATTGATTATATATGTTCATGCCTTAATGATATACTTCAATAAAATATATTAAAAATATAAGACTATACAAACAACACATGTAATGTACATCATGTACTACATTTAATAGTATCATTATAACAATATTGTGTTATCAATCCTAACAAAACTAATGCACTAATGTAAAATGTTACTGATAGGGCAAACTGCATGTATGCGAGCATGGTAAATGGGAACTCTGTATTTTTCGCATGACATTTTTGTAAGCCTACAACTTCTCTTTAAAAAAATGGATCAAAGATCTAAATATAAGTACCAGGACTGAAGAATTCCTAGAAGCAAATGTAGGGAATCATCTACAGGATGTTATTTTAAGCAATTGTTTCTTAAACTTTACATCCACAGCCAAGAAACAACAGAAGAAATAGATCATTGGGATCTCATCCACATTAAAATCTTTTGTAACTTAACGGACTTTATCATCAACACAAAATTGCAACCTTCACAATGGGAGAAAATATTTGGAAGCTACTAATAAGTCAAATAACCCAAATATAAATGAGCAAAAGGCTTGAATATATACCTCAGCAAATGAGATATACAAATGGCCAGAAAGAACATGCAAAGATACTCAACATAATTTGCCATTAGGGAAATGCAAGTCAAAATAACAGTAAAATATAATTTCACACCCAGTAGAATGGAAGACAAGTTTTGGAGAGGAAACAGAGAAATAAAAACACTCATTCAGTATTGGTGCTAATGTACAATTGTTCATCCACTGTGCCAAACAATTTTGTGGTTCTCAGAATGCTAAGTATAGAAAGACCATATGACCTGGCAATCCTATTATGTGATATATACACAAAAGATTTGAAAGCAGGGACTTGAACAGATATTTAAAGAGTGATCTTCATACCACAAATTATTATTCACAATTGCCAAAAATGGAAGCAACCCAATTGTCCATCAAACAAAGTACAGATAAATAAAATGTGGTATATACACACAATGGACTTTTATTCAGCCAACAAAAGAATGAAGTCCTGGTACATGCAACAATATGAATGAATCTTTAAGACATCATGTTGGGTGAAATATGCCAGATACAAAAGGAAAAATATTGTATTATGCCACTGATTTGAAACAATTTGGATAAGCAAACCAGAGTCAGAATCTATAATAAAGTTTGCCATGGGCAGAGTATGGTTAGGTAATGTGATGAAAAGATAGGGTTCCTATTTGGAATGTAGGAAATGTTTGTTAATAGATTGTGAATGTAATTAGAACAAGTTGAACCAGGAGTCAAAGAGCAGTGGTAGCACATATCTACTTAAAAGTAAATCCTTAGGTGAGAGAACCTAACATCAGAGTCAACTCAGCATCACAATAAGATGCCTAGTCAAACAAAGAAAAAGGAAGTTATGACTTAGGCAAAGGAACAAGTCAAAGCTCCAGATGAGACACAAGACTTTAAACAGCTAATAAATGAGGTTCATACAAATCTCCTTAACCAAATCATGGAGGAGATGGACAACACTGAAAAAGAAATAAAAGACAATAAGAAGACACTGAGTGAGCACAAAGGAAAATTTGAAATCTTGGATTGAAAAATAACACAGCATACAGGAATGAGAGACACAACAATTGAGATTAAAATACAGTATAAGCATACAACAGCAGATTTGAAATCATGAAAAAAAGAAACAGTGATGTATAGGAAAGAATAACTGAATTTGAAAGGAGGGAATAATTGAGAGAAAAAGGAATGGAAAATATTGAGAAAAGGTTCAGGGAGTTGAATTATAGCATGAGGCACACCAATATAAGTGTTATAGGAATAGCAGAGAAAGAAGAGAAAGGAAAGGGGGCAGAAAGAGTATTTGAGTAAATAATGGCTGAAAATGTCCCAAATTTCATGAAAGATATGAATATATATGCATCCAGTAAACACATAATACTCCAATTAGAATAAAATCAAATTAGACCTACCACTAAAAAAATAATACTAAGAATGCCAAAAGCCAATGATAAAGAGAATTCTGAAAGCACCAAGGAAAAGGTGAAACATAACATACAAGAGATGTCAAATAAGACTTAGTGAGGATTTCTCTTCAGAAAGCATGGAAGCAAGAAGGCAGTGATATGATATAATTAAGGTATTGTATTAGTCAGCCAAAGGGGGTGCTAATGTGAAATACCAAAAATGGGTTGGTCTTTACAAAGGGTATTTATTTGGGGTAGAGGTCCACAGATAACAGGCCATAAAGTGTTAAGTTTCTTCTCTACCAAAGTCCATTGCCACGTGTTGGAACTAGACAGCTGCCAATGTTTGCAGGGTTCAGGCTTCTTGGGTTCTCTTCCCAGGGCTGTGTTTCTCTCCAGGCCTAGCTCCTCTGGTTCCTCCACAAGGTCAGCTGTAGACCATCAGCCAGATGGCTCACTTCTCTTCTCCTGGGGCCTTCTCTCCAACATCAAAACTCCAACATCAAAACTCCAACTTCAGAACTGTTGCAATTCTGTTCTTTGTGATGCTTTTTATGTTTTCTTCCCCCACACACCAAGGGGTAGGGCTCAATGCCCTACTGATGTGGGCCAGTCACTGCCCTAATCGTAACTTAATCAAGCCCAGATTAACAGATCAGTTTACAAGCATGATCCAATTATATTTTTGGAATTCATAACTACATCAAATTGCCCAACGGCTACACTCCACCCTCTGAATTCCAAAAATACATTACAATATTTTAAAAAACCTTAAATCAGTAACAATTCAAGTACAAAATCATATCATAGGCAGTTTAAAAAAATACAGTTTGTCTTCAGGCAAAATCCCGTCTGCTATAGACTTCTGAAACTTACAAAACTATTTTACTGCTTCTAATACACAAATGGAAAAACAAAGGATAAACATTTTCAATGTCATAAGGAGAAATTGGGATGTTAACCATGAGTCATGGATCCTCTACAGTTCAGTAAATCTGCAGGGCATCCTCCATTCAATTTCAAAGTCTGAGAGTCATTCTTAAGACGATGGTTACTTCTCCTTGGGGCCACATGGGAACCCACCTTTTCCACAAGCTTGCTCAATGGCCATTTTCTTGGTTCCACCCTCATCAAGCATCTGGGTATCAACCAAGTTCCAGACCTCACCCTCCAAGAGTGTTGGGGTGATTGCCACACCTTACCCAAACTTTGGGTTAGAGCCTGAGCCCCCTAGTACAGTGAGGTGAAGACAACATTAACCCTAACCTTTGGCATACATGTTCAACCCTCTTGGACAACGAGTTGACCACCTGACCTTCCCTAACGTTGGCATACAGGTTCAACCCTCTGAGAGCAATGGGTTGACCACCTGGCCTTCCCTAATCCATGGGGGACAGGAGCAGCCCTCTCAGACCTATGGGGTGCTGACCTTAACTGCCTTAATCTTTGAGGTATGTGCTCTACCCTCCCTGTACCCTGGGGCAGCAAAACTCTTCCTGAACAGTGGGTGGGGTTATCCACCCTCTTCAACTCCTGGGGCAAACTCACCCTCTCTGTACACATGGGTGGGGCTCCTCTCTTGGCCCAAGATGATATCTTAATTCCAGATCTCAGCTTCCATGATTTTCTTCTTAAAGCTGTTTCTCCTTCAATCTTTCCTTTCCATGTCCTCCTTTGTCCAAGCTGACAGTGGTTTTGTTCATACAGCTTCTCAAAAACTTTGTTGGTTTAGCATGCAGGAAGCCTGGGTCTAAGCCATCAGACACTAAGACTTTCCACAAGTCTTTCCTAGATAACTGCATCTTCAATTCTGATTTACAAGTTCCAAGTTTAGTAAAGTCTTCAAATGGGGCATTTTTATCTGGGAATTTGATTTCCAGAAATTTGGAAGATCTGGAATCAATTTCTGTTTTCTTTGTGCCCAAAAGTTCAGTCCTAAGCCTATTTCTTTCATCTAGCATTTTGGTATAAGCTGCAAGGTGAAGCCAAGCCACATTCTCCAGGTTTACTTTGGAAAGCACTTCAGCTAAATGCTCAGGTTCACCATTTTCAAATTCTGTCTTCCATATAACACCAGGAGTTAATCTTGCTAAGTTCTCTGAAACTTTAAACATGGATTGCCTTTCCTCCAGTTTCCAATAATAGTTTAATCATTTATTTCTAATCCATCGTAGAAAGTCTCTTTAGCATCCATATTACAATCAACAGTCTCTTCAAAGTGATCTAGGCCTTTTCCATCAAGCATTTCACAATTCCTCCAAAAAATTCCCCTTACCCATTTACAAAACCGTTCCAATATTTTGGTATATGTGAAAGCACTTACCCACTCCTCGGTACCAAATTCTGTATTAGTTAGCCAAAGGAGGGGCCAATGTGAAATACCAAAAATAGGTTCATCTTTACAAAGGGCATTTATTTGGGGTAGAAGTCCACAGACACCTGGCCATAAAGTGTTAAGTTTCTTCTCTCACCAAAGTCCATTGCCATGTGTTGGAGCAAGACAGCTGCCACGTTTGCCTGGGTTCAGGTTTCTTGGGTTCTTCTCTTCCTGGGTCTTGCTCCTCTGGTTCCTCCACAAGGTCAGATTTAGACTATCTGCCGAATGGCTCACTTCTCTTCTCCTGTGGCCTTTTCTCCCACATCAAAAGTCCAACATCAAAACTCCAACTTCAGAACTGCTGCAACTCTGTCCTTTGTGATGCCTTTTAAGTTTTTTTCCCCCACCCACCAAGGAGTGGGGCTCAATGCTCTACTGATGTGGGCCAGTCAACACCCTAATCATAACTTAATCATGCCCAGATTAACAGATCAGTTTAGAAGCACGATCCAATTATATTTTTGGAATTCATAATTACATCAAATTGCCCAAGGACTACAGGTATGGAAAGAAAAATAAACTACCAGACAAGAATTCTTTATCTGGCAAAGTTTTCCTTCAAATATTATCATGAATTTAAAATATTCAAAGATAAACAATAACTAAGAGGTTTATATATAAGAATCCAGCTATGAAGGAAACATTAAAGGGAGATCTGCAGCCAGAAAAGAATACAAGAGAGAAGCTTGGAGGCATGTGTAGAAGTGAAGACTATCAGAAAAGGTAACCAAAAATGTAAAAAGATGGACAAAAATAAGGTATGACATATGAAAGACAAAAGATAAAATGGTTGAAGTAACTAATGTATTTACAGTAAAACTTAATGTTAATGGATTAAACTCCTTAATCAAAAGACATAATAAACTGAAAGAATGGATAGGAAAACACAGGCCACCTGTATACTGCCGGCAGGAGTACTTAGACCTAAGTGCTCATAAAGACTCTAAGTGAAAGGTTGGAATTATAGCAAACATTTTGAGAATTAATACAAATCCTGTTTAGACTCTTTCAAAAAAATTGAAAAGGATGGAAAATTACAAAACACATTTATTGAAGTCACCATCACCCAAATAACAAAACCAGACAAAGTTATTGTAAGAAAATAAAATTACACATTAATCTCTCTAACGAACATAGATGCAAAAATTCTCAATAAAATATTTGCAAATTGAATCCAACAGCATACTAAAAAAAAATTATACATCATGATCAAGTGGGTTTATTCTTGGTATATCAGGGTAGTTCAACATAAGAAAAGCAATTAACATAATCAACCACAATAACAAATCAAAGTAAAAAAACACATGATCCTATCAATTGATGCAGAAAAGGCATTTGACAAAATCCAGCATTCTTTCTTGATAAAAACACATCAAAATAGATATAGAAGGAAAGTCCCCTAACATGATAAAAGGCATATATGAAAATTTTACAGACAACATTATACTCAATGTGAAAAGTTTGAAATCTTTCCCTCTAAGATTCTGACCTGGACAAATATTCACACTCTTACCACTGTTCTTAAACCTTGTGCTAGAAGTTCTAGTCAGAGGAATTAGGCAAGAAAAATAAATAAAAGGCATCCAAATTGGGAAAGAGGAAGTAAAACATGCACTTTTTTCAGATGACATTATCCTATATTTAGAAACTCCCAATATATTTACAACATAGTTATTACAACTAAGAAATTAGTTCAGCAAGTGACAGGATACAAAATCAACACACAAAAATCAGTAGGTTTCTATAAAATAGTAATGAGCAAACAGGAGAAAATCAAGAAAAAAGTCCATTTAAATAGCACAAAAAAAAAAAAAAAAAAAAAAAGAGAGAGAGACTCAAATATCTAGGAAATAATTTAACCAGAAACGTACAGAACCTTTATTCAGAAGACTACAAAATACTTCTAAAAGAAATCAAAGAAGATCTAAATGGAAGAACTTTCTGTCTTCATGTATTGGAAAACCATCACAAAGATGCCAATTCTACAGAAATTGAATTATTCATTCAATGTAATACCAATACAAATTCCAACAGCCCAGCTTACATAAATAAAAGTCAATTACTAAATGTATTTGCAATAGAAAGTGGTCCAAAATAGCTAAAAACTTAAAAAAATGAAGAATGAATTTGTAGGACTCATACTTAATGACCTTGAAGTGTATTGTAAAGTCACAATGGGTCCAAACAATATGGTATTGGCATAAAGATGGACACATTGTTAATAGAATTAACTTGGCAGTTCAGAAATAGATCTTCATGTCTGTGCTCAACTGAATATTGATGAGCCTACAAAGCCCACTTTTTCTGTTACAGAAAAGTCTCTTCAACAAAGTGTTCTGGGACAACTGTATAGTCATAATCAAAGGAATGAAAGACAATGCTTATTTCACTCCCTATACAAGAATCAACTCAGAACGGATCAAAGACATACATAAAAGCCAGTGCCATGAAATTACTAGAAGATAAAGTAGGGAAACATCTACAAGACTTTGTAATAGGTGGGGTTCTCTTAAACTTTACACCGTAAGAAGGAGCAAAAAAAGAAAAAAATAGAGAAGTTCGGCATTGTATTAGTTAGCCAAAGGAGTCTTGATGCAAAATACCAGAAATCAGTTGGTTTTCATGAAGGGTATTTATTTGGGGGGTGGAATCTTACAGTTACCAGGCCATAAAGTGTAAGCTATATCCCTCACCAGGCTCTGTGAGGGTTCTGGCTTCCTAAGCTCCTCTCTTCCTTGGGCTTGATTCTCTTCATGTTCAGCTAATTCTTCTCTCCACAAGGCCAACTTTAGACTATCAAGTAAATGGTTCATCTCTTTTCCCATGGCCTTGTCTCCTTCCTAATGACCAAGCTCCTCTGTTTGCATTCCTGGGCTCCAGCATCAAAACTCCAACATCAGAACTCCAACTCAAAACTCCAAATCTGTCTTTTGCCCTGTCTTTTATCATTGATTCCCCACCCATCAAGGAGCAGGGCTCAACACCCTAATGACATGGCCCAAACAAAGCCCAAGCATAATTTAATCATGCCCAGATGAACAGAACAGTTTACAAGCATAATCCAATATCTATTTTTGGAATTCATAACTATATCAAACCACCAAACTGCTACACTCCACCCTCTGAATTCCAAAAATACATTACAAAATTGAAAAAAAAAACTTTAAATCAGTAACAATGCAAGTACAAAATCATATCATCATCAGTTTAAAAAACTACAGTTTGTCTTCAGGCAAAATCCCATCTGCTGTAGACCTCTGAAACATAAAAACCCATTTAGCTGTTTCCAATACATAAATGCAAAGATAAAGGATAAACATTTTCATTCCCATAAGGAGAAATTGGGAAGTAAAAGATGTGTCATGGTTCCTCTAAAGTTCAGTAAAACTTCAGGGCATCTTCCATTCAATTTCAAAGTCTGAGATTCTTTCTTAAGATCATGGTTTCTTCTCTTTGGAGCCTCATGGAGACCCACCCTTTCTACAGGCTTGCCCAATGGCCATATTCTTGATTCCACCATCATCAAGCATCTGGGTGTCAACCAAACTCCAGACTTCATCCTCCAAGAGTTTTGGGGTGATTGCCACACCTTACCCAGTATTCAGGTTAGAGTTTTAGCCCACCTAGTACAGTGACATGAAAACAACATTCCCCCTAAACTTTGGCAAACAGGCTCAGCACTTTCAGAGAAATGAGTTGACCATCTGGCCTTCCCTAACCTTTGGCATATGGTTCAACCCTCTCAGAGCAATGAGTTGACCACCTGGACTTCCCTAATCCATGGGGGACAGGCACAGCCCTCTCAGACCTATGAGATGCTTACCTTAACTGTCCTAATCCTTGAGGAATGTTCTCCACCCTCTCTGTACCTTGGAGTGGCAAATCTCTCCCAGAAAATTGGTTGGGAATATCCACCCTCTTCAACTGCTGGGGCAAACTCACCATCTCTGTACACATGTGTGGGGTTCCTCTCTTGACCTAAGGTGGTCTTAATCCCAGATCTCAGCTTCCATGGTTTTCTTCTCAAAGCTGTTTCTTCCTCAATGTTTCCTTTCCATGGCCCTTTAAGTCCAAGCTGACAGTGGTTTTGTTCATTGAGCACTCTCAAAATCTGAGTTAGCATGCAGGAAGCAGGGGTCCAAGCCATCAGACAGTAAGACTTTCCACAAGTCTTTCCTAGATAATTGCATTTTCAATCCTGATTTACAAGTTCCAAATTTAGGCAAGTCCACAAATGGGGTACTATCATCTGGGAGGTTGATTTCCTGAGGCTTGCAGTTTCCAGAATCAGTTCCTGGTTTCTTTGTATTATTCTATTTGGGGTAGAATCTTACAATTACCAGCCCTCAGCTTTTCCCTTTTGTCTAGCATTTTGCTATAAGCTGTAAGGAGAAGCTAAGCTGCATTCTCCAAGTTTATTTTGGAAAGTTCTTCAGCTAAATACTCAAGCTCACCATTTTCAAATTCTACCTTCCATAAAGCACCAGGAGTTAATCTTGCTATATTCTCTGCAATTTTAAAACACGGATTGCATTTCTTCCAGTTTCCAATAATAGTTTCATCATTGACTTCTGAAGCATCATAAAACACCTCTTTAGAGTCTGTATTGCTATCAACAGTCTCTTCAAAGTGATCTAGGCCTTTTCCACCAAGCATTTCACAATTCCTGAAAAAAATACCCCTTACCCATTTATAAAAGTGTTCCAGCATTTTGGTAATTGCAAAAGCACTTCCTCACTCCTCAGTACCAAATTCTGTACTAGTCAGTCAAAGGGGTGCAAAAATAACAGAAATTGGTTGGTTTCCATAAAGGGTATTTATTTGGGGTAGAATCTTACAATTACAAAGCCATAAAGTGTAATTTACTTTCCTCACCAAACTCTGCAAGGTTTCTGGTTTCCTGTGCTCCTCTCTTCCTAGGGCTTGATTCTTTCCATTTTCAGCTGCTTGTTCTCTCTATATGGTCAACTGTAGACTATTAGGCAAATGGCTCTTCTCTTTTCCCAGGGCATTCTGCCCTTCCTCATGACCAAGCTCCTCTGTCTGATCACCTCCCCAGGCTCCAGAATCAAAACCCGACATCTGAACTCCAAATCAAAACTCCAAATCCATCCTTTGCCATGTCTTTTATCTTTGATTCCCCACCCACCAAGGGGTGGGGTTCAATGCTTTACTGACATGACCCAAACAAAGCCCCAAGCATAACTTAACCATGCTCAGATGAATAGAACAGTTTACAAGCATAATCCAAAATCTAATTTTGGAATTCATAACTATATCAAACTGCCAAATTGCTACAGACATCCTCAAACATAAACAGTTCTGCACCTCAAAGTACTTTGTGAATAAAATAAAAGAACAGCCTACTTAAAGTGGGAAAATATTTGGAAATCACACATCTACAAGGGTCTAATGTCTATGATATATAAAGATCCTCCAACTCAACAATAAAAAGACAAATGACCTTATTTAAAAATGGGGAGAAGACTTCAATAGTCATTTTACTAAAGAAGTACTACAAATGGCAAAATACATTTAAAAAATGCTCAACATACCTAGCAATTAGGGAAATGCAAATCAAAGCTACAATAAATATCATTACCACTATTAAATAAACAGAAAATTACAAGTATTGGAGAGGATGTGGAGAGATAGGAACACTCATTCACTGTTGGTGGGAATGTAGAATGGTACAGCCACTGAGGAAGTCTGGCAATTCCTAAGGAAGGTATATATATATATGACCCATCAATACTACTTCTAGGTATATACCCAGATGAACTGAGAGCAGTGACATGAACAGATATGTGTCCAACAATATTCGTAGTGACATTATTCACAATTGCCATAAGATTGAAACAACCCAGCTGTCCATCTATTGGTGAATGGATAAACAATCTGTGGTATATACAAAGGATGGAATGTTATTCAGCTGTAAGAAGAATTGAAGTCATGAACCATATGACAACATGGATGAACCTTGAGAACATTATGTATGATTTATACCTGTTTGTTTTGTAAGTTCTCAATTTTTACTATACAATTATTGTTTATGTATATTCATTTGTGAATGAGATATTTCAATAACTTGATTTTTAAATGAATAAAAGAGTAGTAGAATGTCACTGATAAGCCATATAATCTGGTGATATTTACCAGTTGCTGATTTGATGAAAGCAAGGGAGCTCTTTTATAAAAACATATTTCTGCTATACTGTTCAATTCAAAATTTCTACCCCAACCTGCATCACTATTGATATATAATCCCAGAACACTTACATAAAATCTGGACTTCTCAATTAATTTTCCCTGGGTTCTACCAATGATCTGTAATGATTTTCAGTCCAAATTCAGGGAATCATGTTATTCCTGTCACTTTTCTTTCTTTAAAATTTCTTCTCTGACATTCCCTTTTTTCATATTTCTTCTGATAACCTCCCTAATTTTGCAATTCATGAGTCTAAGGACAAACAAATAATTATATTTGGGAAGATCTTCTCAGGGAAGCAGATGATGTGATGAATTATTCCTGCTTCATTGACAGTACCTTATGTGTCAGAACTCAGTACGCCCTGATTCTGCTTTGTTTGGCCCTGTCATCCTCCAGGTATTATGGAAAAAATGAGGAACCTCTCCAAAATCTCATGTGTCCAGGTAGGTTCCTATCAAGACACAGAGTCACAAACTGTACTCATATAACTGTGAGACCCTCTGGGCTGAACTTCCTTTGTTAGGATGAATAATATCCCTCCCAAGAAGCCCACAGTCCAACAACATGTGGGCATATTAATTTATATGACAAATGGAATGGCAGATGTGATTAAGAATCCCAAGATTGAGAGATTATCCAGAATAAGCAGAGTAGGTCCAATGTAATCTCAACTATCCTTATAAAATGGAGGTGATAGACTTAGGCTGAGAAAGAATATGGGAAGATGGTAGCAGAGTTCAGGAAGGAGAGAAAATGCTATTTTGCCGATTTTGAATCTTAAGTAAGGGGCTATGATGTAAGAAATCCAGGTTAATCCTAGAAGCTGAGAAAGAAGCAGAAATTGATTTTCATCGAGAACCTCCCAGGGTATCTAGTCAAGCCAAGACCTTGACTTTTTGAAGTGAAATTAATTTTTACTTCTGACTTCTAGAAATTTATGATAATAGATTTCCATTATTTTGAGTTATTGAAAAAGAAGAAAAGAGAAAGGAATGCTATCATGGATAGATTCTTAGAATTAGTGATTTCAAATCACAACATCTGAACTGGAAAAAAAACAGGAGAAGAGAGAGACAAGAATGGAAAAAAGAGAACAGAATCTTAGGGAATTGAAGGACAATATGAAATGCAAAACATTCATATTATCAGTGTCCCAGAAGGAAAAGAGAATGGAAAAGAGATAAAAAGAATATTTGAGGAAATAATGAATGAAAATAAGGGTTGTGAAACCCTTATGTGCATTATAAATACCAATATCCAAGAAGGACAACACACTGCAAACAGAATAAATCCAAACAGACCTACCCCAATACACCTACTCTAAAGAATGACAAATATCAGAGATAAAGAGAGGATTCTGAAAGCAGCAAAAAAAAAAAAAAAAAAAGGCAAACCAATTCATACAAGGGAAAATTGATAAGATTAAGTGCCAAACTCTCATCAGAATCCATGCAGGTGAGAAGAAAGTGGTATGATGTATTTAAGGTACAGAAAGAGAAAAATTTCCAGCCAAAAATCCTGTATTTGGCAAAACTGTCCTTTAAATAAATTGTGAGTTTGAAATCTTCACAGAAAAGCAAAAGTGATAGAATATGTTATCAAACACAAGAATTCAAAGAGATACTAAAAGTATTGCTGCAGCCTGAAAGTAATAAAACAAGGGTGAGAGATTTGAAGAAGACTTTAGAAATGAAGATTATTAGGAAGGATAAACTAAAGGGTAAGAAGATAAACAGTAGAATGATATGACAATAGAGAGACAAAGGTCAAAATTGATGAAGTAAATAATGTCTTTACAGTAATAGCATTGAATGTTAAATGAATTGAACTCCCCAATCAAAAGACAAAGAGTAATAGAATGGATTTTTAAAATTATGAGCAGTCTATATGTTGTATACAAGAGCCACCTCAGGCATAAGGAAAAAAACAGGTTAAAAGTGAAATATTGGAGAAAGATAGTCCGTGCAAATAATAACCAAAAAAGAGCTGGAGTAGTGATACTAATATTGGACAAAATAGATGTCAAATGCAAAGCTATTATAAGGGATGAAGAAGGTCATTACATATTAATAAAAAGGTAAATTCAGCAAGAAGAAATAACTATATTAATATTTATGCACCCAACTTGAGTGCCCAAGGTACATGAGCAACACATTGGCAAAACTGAAGGGAGAAATAGACACCTCTACAATAATAGCTGGAGATGTCATTACACCACTCTCAGTATTGGATAGAATATCTGGTCAGAGGATAAATAAAGAAACAGAGAGCTTGAATAATATTATAAATGAACTAGACCTAACAGATATCTATAGAGCATTGCACCCCAAAACAGCAAGATACACATTCTTTAGAAGGGCTCATGGATCTTTCTCCAAGATAGATCACATGTTGGATCACAAGACATGTCTCAATAAATATAAAAAGACTGAAATTATAAAAAATGCTTTCTATAAAATGAAAAAGAAAATTCATAAATTTATGAAAAAGAAAATTCATAAATTTATGGAGATTAAACAACACACTCTTTATCAATTGGTCAAAGAAGAAATTGTAAGAGAATTCAGGAAATATCTTCAAATGAATGAAAGAATGATGAGGAAAGTGCCAGGATCCCAAGCCCACTCTCAGGAGAAACCCACAGCTTTAAAAAAAAAAAACAAAAAAAAAAAAACTCCCTTCAGTCCCTGATCCCTCTCTCCTCTCCTTCCTCCCCTTTTCTCCATGGAATCCACTTCAGGAAGATAAGCAGCCAAGGCTGCCCCTTTGAATTGAAATTTACAACTCTATACAGATAATACCTCTGCTTTTGGAAAGGTAAGCTAACCTTGCTTCTCTGCCTTTGTAACTCCACCTGCCTGCTTGCTCAGGAATTTGCCCACTTAATGTACCTATATAAACTTATGAAAATTGGAAAACGGAACTCAGATTTTTGGAGATTTGGCTCTCCTCTGGGCCCACACATAATAAAACTTTCTTCATCTGTGCTCCCAAGAGTGCCATTTGGGTTATTTCTGGCTGGCCACAACATTTGGTTCCCTGACCAGGAAACCCAAATGAGCAGGCCCACTGTGACTCCAGCTTGGGGCTGATGGGCATGGCCAACGTGATCTCCAAGCAAACAAGGTGGGTGCCACCTGTCCTCTTGACAGGACCTCCTCCTTAGGCAGTTCCCACAGGCTGTGTCCCCACACCCCAGCCTGACTCAGTGGGGAAGCAGATTGAACAATGCCAGAAGACTCCGGAAAGGTAAGGTCCCGGGTGCCTAGCCCTCAGTCAGGCCCATCTCTGGACAGAAGAGAAGACTGATCACCTCCTGAAATCTTGAGTCCTGAGATTCCAGAGTAGGGCAATCCCTGTGGGAGGGACTGCATAACCTCTGAGTGACTGTGTGAATGAATGAGGACAGCAGAGGTTGGTGGCTGCCATACAAGTCTGTGACTCCTCCGTGTATGCTATGGAGCCAGAGTGGGCCCTAACCTCTTTTCTGTGGCTATGTCACACAGTATAATGGCTAACCTGAAAATCGCATGGGTGCCTTAGCTAAGATGAGTCTAAGTTCTCATGAGAAACATGGACAGGTGGGCATCTGAATAGCCTTGAAAGAGTCGACCCCTTCCTTCATCTGTCTTGTGCCACCAAAGCAGAGTATGGGCTCATCACAGTCAAAACCTATTGTCTTAAACTGCATGCTCAAGAATTTCAAGAAGGGTTTTTCAGGAGATTATGGTATCTGGATAAACTCTGGCACCCTCTGAGTCTTATGTGAAGTAGAGTGGCCCACTTTTAAATGTTGACTGGCCCTCAGAAGGGACGCTGGATATAGCCAGGGTCCATGCAGTGTGGCTGGTGGTCACAGGAACTCCTGACCACCCCAATCACTTCCCCTACATTGATTCTTGGTTGGAAATAGCCCAGACTCTGCCCCCTTGGGTTCTACTGTGTGTTGGAAAAAAGGGACAGAGCATGGTCTTGGTTGCACAGGGAATGGAACTCCAGAAGCCAGTCATTCATCAAGGGTTCTCAGAGGAGGACCCACCACCACCCCCACCGCCATACTCTTTGTCCACCCTAGCCTCTTCTGGCCTGGGAGCACAGGCAGATCTCCCAGAAACACCCCCACATTCGGTCTCTCCTCCTAGCCTGGGAATGCAGGCAGATCTCCCAACAACCCCTCCACCTTCAGCCCCTCCAGGAACATTAACCCCCTCTGAGGAAAGCCCTGCAATCCCACTAGCAAGGAGACTCTGGTTGGCACAACCCATATTACAGATACCCCTCCTTGAAACACAGGGTCTGGCCCAGATTGGCAAAAATGGGACCATCCAACCCAGGAGGCCTGTATTATACTACAGCCCTTCACAACTACAGACCTCTTAAAGTGGAAGCACAATACCCCCTCCTACTTGGAAAAACCCCAGGCCCTTATTGATCTCATGGAATCCATTTTCCAAACCCATCATCCTACTTGGGATGATTGCCACCAACTTCTCCTGACTATTTTTAATGCAGAGGAGAGATGACAAATTCTGATGAAAGCCTGAAAGTGGCTGCAAGAGCAGGCCCCTACTAGTGTCTTAAATCCAGAATATTGGGCATGAGAAGCAGCACCAGAAACCCAACCTAACTGGGACTTCAACACTGAGCAGGGACTGGCTGCACTCCAGCAATACCGGGAAGTGCTCCTCCAAGGGGTCCAAGAGGGGCAAAATGACCCACAAACATGACAAAGATGCTTTAGTTACCCAAAAGCCCAATGAGTCTGTGGGAGATTTCTATGAAGGCTTTGTGAGGCCTTCAGAATCTACACTCCTTTTGACCCAGAAGCTCCAGAAAACCAGAGGATTGTGAATGCTGCTTTTGTTGCACAGGCAGCAGTGGACATTAAAAGAACTCCAAAAATTAGAAGGGTTTGCGGGCATGAACATCTCTCAACTACTGGAAGTCACCAACGAAGTATTCATCAATCGAGAAGAGGCCACCAAATGAGAAGCTAAGAAGTGGATAAAACATCAAACCTCCCTACTAGCAGCAGCCTTGGGAAATCCTGACCCCACCAGATGAGAAGTACCACCTGGAAAATGGGGGAAAAGCACCAGAAGGGTGTCGCTGGCCAGAGACCAATGTGCTTACTGCAAAGAGAGTGGACACTGGAAAAATGAGTGCCCCCAAAAGACTCAGGCACATAGAAGGAACGTACCTAAAGGGAAATACCGACCTGAGCCCCAAGACCATCTGCTCAGGCTGGCAGGACTCAACCCTGAATAGGGGCGACCGGGCTCACTGGAACTTGGCCCCCATTAACCCATAGTCAAACTACAAGTCAGGGGCCAGCCAAAGATTTTCATGGTGGACACTGGCCCTTAACATTCTGTGGTCACAACCCCCATTGTCCTCTTTAGCAAAAAAACTACTAATATCATAGGAGCTACTGGGGACCAGTCAAACCAATGGCCTTTTTGCCAGTCAAGAAGTTGCCAGCTCAGTGGCCATGAAGTAACTCATGAATTTCTGTACCTGCCTGAATGTCCAGTTTCCTTTCTTGGTAGGGACCTTTTAACCAAACTGGGAGCCCAGATTACCTTCAAACCTGAAGGGCCAGCAAGCTTAAGCATCTGGACCGGCCTCACTCTCCTCGTCACCATGCCCCAAAGTGAAGAATGGAGACTTCATGTAGAAGAAAGTTCAGGTCAGAATCCGGAAAAACTGCTGGAAGTTTTCCCCTAGGTTTGGGCAGAAAAAACCCCACCAGGAATGGCACGGAACCATGCACCCATCATCACTGACCTGAAGCCTGGAGCAATTCCAATCCAGCAGAGGCAGTATCTAATCCCCCACAAAGTGCAATTGGGCATAGCTGAACATGTAGATTGCCTGAAGAGAGAGGGGATCCTAATTGAATGCCAGTCACCTTGGAACACCCCATTATTGCCAGTAAAAAAAGCCAGATGGGACCGGATATTGACCAGTGTAGGATTTATGAGCCATCAATAACGCCAGTCTCAAATTACATCAGGTTGTTCCCAACCCATACACTTTGTTAGGACAACTGCCTCCTGAAGCCACCTGGTTCACTTGCCTGGACCTGAAAGAAACCTTTTTCTGCCTGCGACTGGCCCCCGTGAGCCAGCCTCTGTTTGCCTTTGAATGGGAAGATCCCCAAACCCAGCGCAAAACTCAGCTAACCTGGACCCAGCTCCTGCAGGGCTTCAAAAACTCCCCTACTCTTTTGGGGGAAGCCTTGGCAGCAGATTTGGCCACGTACCCCAGGGGAAAACTGCAGGTGTGCTCTCTTACAATAGGTAGATGACCTCCTACTTGCCAGTGAAATGGAAGAGGACTGCTGGAGAGGGACCCAGTCTCTCCTACAACTTCTAACACAGATTGGGTACAAAGTGTCTTAGAGAAATGCCCAGATCTGTAAACAGCAAGTCAAGTAACTCGGGTTCAGCATCACACAAGGGCACTGGATGCTTGGACCTGAATGAAAGAAAGTGATCTGCACCATTCCTAGTCCCACCACAAAAAAAATGTCTTCACAAGTTCCTTGGGCTGCAGGGTTCTACCGCGTCTGTATTCCTGGGTTTGCAGCCATGGCCAAGCCCCTTTAATAAATTCTGGCCAGTCCAGAAAAAGAGATTCTTGCCTGGGAAGAAGCTCAACAGGAAGCTTTTCAAAACCTCAAAAGAGAAATCAGCCGAGCCCTTGCCTTGGGGCTCCCAGATATAACTCGAAACTTTAACCTGTTTGTGCATGAAAAGTACAGAGTACCATTGGGGGTTCTCACACAAACAGTCGGCTCCTGGCAAAGACCTATTGCTTACCTCTCCAAGCAGCTGGACTCCATGGCTGCAGGGTGACTGCCATGCCTAAAAGTCTTGGCAGCAACCATGACCCTTGTCAAAGAAGCTGACAAATTAACTCTTGGACAGGCCATTCACATGGTGCCACACGCAGTCACTGCCCTAATGAACTCACACAGACATCAGTGGATATCAAATCCCTGGCTCGCACATTATCAAGGTTTACTCTGTGAAAACCCCAGAGTGACAATAGAAACCGTGCACTGTCTAAACCCTGTCACCTTCTTGCCAGAAGAGGAAGGGGCTCCAGAACATGATTGCGATGAAGTGACAGAAGAAGTTTACACCAGTTGCCCCGACCCCCAAAACAAACCGCTCCCTTCCCCAGATCAGACACTATTTACAGATGGGAGCAGTCTTGTTCAAAATGGGAAAAAGCTTGCTGGGTATGCAGTCACCACTACCGAACGGGTGGAGAAAGCAGCGTCTCTACCGCGAGGATGGTCTGCGCAATGGGCAGAGCTCTGGGCACTGGTCTGAGCCCTGCAGCTAGCTGCTGGGCAAGCGGTAAACATTTACACTGACTCTAAGTACGCATTTGCTACCGTTCATATCCACGGGGCAATTTATAAAGAAAGAGGTCTCCTAACCGCAGAGGGAAAGGAAATCAAAAACAAAGAACAAATTCTCCAACTGTTAGAAGCAATCTGGAAACCAAAAACAGTTGCCATCATCCACTGCTAGGGACATCAAAAAGGAATGGATATGGTCACTCAAGGAAACAGGTTAGCTGACAAAGCAGCTCGACAAGCGGCTGAAGGAACCCACAGAATACAAGTCCTGGAATTAACACTGCAACTGTCCCTCTTAGGACAAGAGACTGATCAACTAAGCTATACCCAGGAAGAACAGGAGTGGGCTGAAAGAGAAGGAGGAAGCCAAACACCCGAAGGAGCTTGGCTGTTCCTGGATAACTGGATTTTTGTACCAAAAGGAGCCACTCATGTCCTCATCCAACAATACCACCAACTCACCCACCTAGGAAAAACTGCACTAGAAGCCTTGCCCAGGAGATACTACTACATAACCTATCTAACTTCTCTCTGTGCCACCATCAGCAACCAGTGCCAAGTTTGTGCCAAAAACTACCACTTGCAGGGCCCCCGTACTCTGGCAGGTGTCCAGCACATGGGAATGGTCCCCTTTGGAGATCATGTAGACTTCACAGAAGTGAAACCAAGTCGGGGGTACAAATATCTGTTGATGATGATATGCACCTTTTCAGGTTGGGTTGAAACTTTCCCCACTTGCATGAAGAAGGCAAGAGAAGTGATTAAGGCTTTACTTAGAGAAATCATTCCATTACACAGGCTGCCACTGTCAATTGGAAGTGACAGTGGCCCAGCCTTCATGGCTGCCATAGTCCAAGAGCTAGCAAAAATGTTAGGAATCAAATGGAAACTCCATACCGCTTTCAGGTCCCAGAGGTCAGGGAAAGTTGAATGCATGAATCGAACCCTCAAAGCCACCCTAGACAAATTCTGCCAGGAAACTGGTCTCCCCTAGGTAGACTTATTTCCCTTGACTATTCCTGAGTCAGATGCACCCCAGGACCCACTGGCTATTCACCCTTTGAAATTCTATTTGGGTGGCCACCCCTAATTATCCAGGCCTTCAGAGGAAATCTCAAACTTCTAGGGGAGGCTAGCCAAGATTCCATTCTCCAGCAGCTAGGGAAATCTCTAGCTGAAATACATAAATTTATGTCCCATAATCTCATCCCTCTGGGACACCCGGTGCACCTCCACTGGCCAGGGGACCTAGTCTGGGTCAAAGAATGGAAAAAAGAACCCCTCCAGCCTTCCTGGACAGGTCCACACACTGTGATCCTTGTAACTCCTACTGCTCTTAATGTTGCAGGCATTGCCCCTTGGATCCATCATTCCAGGGTCAAGAGGGCACATCTCGATAAAGAGCAGGACAGCTGGACAGCTCAACCCATACCGGGCCACCCCTTGACAGTGTGAGTCACCTGGGATCCCCAAACACCGACCTCATCAAATGCTGACTGAATGGAGCCCTGCTCTTGGTGGATCCTGTGCTTATATGGCCTGCTCTCCTTGGTATTTGGAATTGTATTTGCTGCTGTTGCCCCTGCAGACTGGACTGTTGTGAATAGAGTCCTAATTGCAATTGCTTACCGGTGTATAGCAGCATGTTTCTGTGCCTTAACTTGCTTGTCATTTACTTCCTTGCCCTCTTCCTAAGAATTGATACCAGCCCCCAAAATCTATGTCAGCTGCAAGTTAGTCAAAGCTGGGGCAAACAATCCATGCTGAATGTTTCAAAAATCCCATTCTTGGCAGGGGCAACTTCAGCCTCTGCAATATTTGATGCTTGCAGGGCAATCCAAGATCATGATCCTTACACCTTGCTGGTGGCCCCATACCCCCATGCCCCCATACCGGCACCCAGGAGAGGGCGTAGGGGTCATAGCCATGGAAGTTATGACAAATACCTCTGCCAAGACCCCCAAAAAGGCAGAGGATTCTACTGTTCTTGGAGCTTGCTAGTAGGTGCCACTTCTCCTTCAGAAGGGAGTCCCACCGACTTCATATCTCCTACAGAAAATCCCCAGTTCCACAGGGTGTGGCATAGAAACCCGTGATTCCATAAACTCACCTTATTAAACATAACTACTAGATCAGAAAATACCTTTTTAAATGCCCAGGGAGGACTGAAACTAGGAATTGGTATATACAGCCCATCGGGGCTGGACCCAGGAGAACTCATAGTGGTCCAACTGATCCCAGAAACCCAAGCCCCAGAAGAAGCCCTGATGAAAAATATCAGTAAAGCCACCCAGATGCTAAAAGCCAAAGTTAAAACAGCCCTTTGCAACATTCTTTTGAACCAGGTTCAAATGTTCCACCAATTCCTAAATAAATCTCAAGCTTATATAGCTACCTCCTGCTGGCTATGCACTTCCTCCAGTCTAACCATCTTCCCTGTACCTGTCCCATGGAACATAACACCCCTAACCCATGACCCATGACAGCTCTGCAGCAGGAACCAGGCCCCTCGCAGTCTGCATAACTGAACCCCCAGGAAAACTGGCTAACTGTAAAAACATAACTACCAGGTCTCGTCATCCATCCTCCCTCTTGGAAGGGCCAACTGTGACACCACCTGCCCACTCAATTGGCTTGACTGATGTGCTGCAAACTCCACCATCTGGGTCTGTGGCACCAACACCCACTGTTGCCTACCCCAGGATGGCCAGGGCATCTGCTACCTGGCTTGCCCAGTACTGCCATTTTTGGTGTATGGAAATGAATTGCCTGGAGATCTCTCTCGAGCCAAATGAGCAATACAGGCAATTCTGATACTCTTAGGATTAGGAGTAGTCAGGAGTGCAACAGTAGTGGGGGCTTCTCTCGCAGTTGGTCAGGAGGGCTTACAAACGCTAACTCGTGAAACATCAAATGACCTCGAAGAAATATTGGGGGCTCTCAATGGGTTGCAAGACTAGATAGACTCGTTGGTGGAAGTGGTTTTGCAGAACAGGTGCTCACTGCAAATTCAGGGGGGATCTATCAGGCCCTGGAGGAAGAATGCTGTTTCTATGCAAACTCCTCAGGAATAGTTAGGGACAAAGTGGCCCTGTTAAAAGAGTGAGCCAAAGACCATTTAAATCATGTATACCAGTCATCTGCCAACGAACATTACTTCCAGTATCTCCTCTCCTGGATTTTGCCATTTATTCCAGTAATAGCCTCACTCTTTTTCCTCTTAACTTTTGGGCCATGCATTCTATGGTACC